>WBNH01005334.1:394442-420996 GCA_013401255.1 Urocolius indicus
TGATCTGCTTTCAGGATAATTTTATGCTAAAAATTGTATCCAGATCTTGTCTTGATTCTAACACAACCACTTCCATTACAACAAAAACATTCTTTAAAATAAATATTAGAAAGACTCTTTTTCTTTCAACTGGCATTATTGTGTCTTTTCTGTTGAATAAGACACAAATTTGGCCTTTAGGTCCAAACACTATAATGAAACATAATGTGTAGGAAGTAAACAGTTTTCCTAATGTGTTGGAATCTTATTCAGTACAAGAAATAAAGTAAAACAAATAAACAAAAATAACAAGGAGCAAAGAACAGGATAACTGTAGGCAGAATGGCTACAAAGCCAAATTACATATAGAGCTGACTTATTTTTGCTCTTTGTGACAGGTTTGTGTGGAGCCCCTTTTGCTTGGTAACAGGGGGAGGGGGCTGCAGTGCTGGTCCCTGTAATTAATTCTCAAAAGTTCCCCCAGCTCTGAGGTGGATACAACTCTGGCCCAGACAAGTCAATCTGGTGCCTCAGCTGTCATTATTTAAGAACAGAAATGTGTAGTGCATAGGAGGAGGTGGAAGAGTGGGATAAGATGAAGACAATCATGCAGACCCCACAGTCAGAAACAGAGGAAGGAAGAGTGCTGGACAGGGAACCCCTGCAGCCTGTGTGAGAGAGCAGCTGTTCCTCTGCAACCCATAGAGGGCAATGACAGGACTAATGGGAGTGGGATAAGATGAAGACAATCATGCAGACCCCACAGTCAGAAACAGAGGAAGGAAGAGTGCTGGACAGAGAACCCCTGCAGCCTGTGTCGAGAGAGCAGCTGTTCCTCTGCAACCCATAGAGGGCAATGACAGGACTAATGGTTTTGCCAGCAGCTCTGGGAAGACTCGGTGCCAGAGAGGGTGATGGAGACCATGACTCAGAGAGCAGAGGAGAGGAGCTGCAGCCCTAGGGATGAACGCAAATTACAGCAGCCCATTCAGGGCTGCCCAGCGTGCAAGGAACCCTGCAGTGGAACAGAGACAACCAGTGAGGAGTCCACCTGTCCTGAGGCAAGACAAGTGTCAAAAGCCATTGGGAAAGGACTGACTGAAACCCCCCTTTCCTGCTCCTCTGTGCTGTTCAGGGTGGGAGGAGTTAAAGACATTAGGATCAGGTGCCTGAACCTGGGAAGAGGGGAGGGGTGGAGGGAAGAGGATCTTAAAGGAGCTGGTTGTACTTTTCATCATTCACCCTACCATGTATTGGTTTTGGTTATTTTTGTTTGCTATGTTTTTGGTTGTTGGTGGATTAAATTAAATTTTATTTTCTTCCCCAAGTCAAATAGTTCTGTCTGTTTTGCCCAGGACCGTAAGTGGTGAGTGAGCCCTCCTTGTCCTTAGGGAGTTCCAAAGGCCCTCCATGCTTTTCACTCCCATCCTGTCAGAAGTGGGAGGAGTGAAGGAGTGGCTGATCACAATCCTTTGTTCCTAGGTGAGCCTAAACTACGACATTCTTGTGGTCTTAAAATAGGAAAATAAAATCAGATAAATATCAGAACTGTCCTCTGGCCACTGTCTAGACAGAGCAAACTGTCCACTTCTCACTGGACTCCCAGGACTGGACAGGACAGACAACTGTGTTTCAGGAACCACTGCAACTTTGGGGAGGGGATTCCATATATAATGGCTGGTACCCAGATAACAATTGTTGTGCTTATCATGTAAGAGAAGAAGCAGTTTAAACACACAGAATAACCTCTACAGTAAATAAGCTGGAAAGAGGAGACATCAATGGGTTTAAAAATTAATGAAGTAAAAAAATTACTTCATGCTTTACAAACACCAGATTCAATAGAGATTAAGAATACTCTAATGTGCTCAAAAGCAACAGGCCTCTAACCAATTGTAGCTGAATGTGTTAACTTTTGGGAAGATCAGGAGAAGCTGGTTACTGTCAAGACAGAAATGATGAGAAGTTCCTGTAGTCTCAAAAACCAGAGAATTCTTTTGTTCTCTTCACAAAGTACAGTACCATGTATCTATGCCCGGGTGCTGGCAGTGGTGGGGACGACTGGAGGAACTGCTATGATTTGAAACTTGTTGGAATGCCTGGGGCTAGATGAGCAGGACTGGCTGCTTGCCAATAAAAGTAAAACAAGGCAAAACAGAGAGAAATCATCCAATTTTGGACACATTATCTTCAACATGGTGGCATGGCACATTTCTTAATTTATTAGAAAGACATAATCCTTAGATTAGATGGATAGAGACAACAGAGAAAAAGTAAGAAAGGAAAGAAGGGGTACAAACAGAAGCTTTATTCTCTTCCTAGAGGTGTAGAAAAGAGGCAGGAGAAGAATTTAACAGAAGGAATATCAAAGAATTAAAAAAACAGGAGATACAGGAAGCAATGACTTAAAGCACCACTCAGATTCAGAAAGTGTAAGCAGATTTATAAAGCAACTATGAGATAGTTTAGAACTGTGAATGATCAGAGGCAAGGATAAGACATTATGAGAGCTCCTAATGACATTGTTACAGAAAATTAAAAAAGATGGAAAAACGTCTTTATCTTTTTGCTTCCTTCTTCCCATGAGAGAAGAGCTGACAGCCTATTAACTGCCTTTCAACTGCCATGCCCCTGAAGAAAGACCTGCACTAGTGGCCAGCACAGGTGTGAAAAGAACAACTGCAGCAATAACAGACAGGAACTGAGAGACCAGGCAGCCACTTAATATGCAAGTGGGACATTGCTTTTCTCTGAATAAATCATTCTTTCACCTCTAAATCATAGTCTCAGTATTTTACAAAAGCACTGAATGTCAGCTGTGGGAAATGTCTGAATAAAAGTTGTCCTGTTTAATAGTATGAGAGATTGCTTTGTTGTACTGAGTCTGCCATTTGTCACCTGTACATTTTCACCCATAGGTTAGGTATGGGTATTAGCCTTGCTGTTTTGGGGTTTTTTTTTGCCAGCTTTGGGATTCATCCTCTCTTCTGCTTCTACCATCTTTCTTACCAATCTGTGTGATATACAGTACCACGTGTCTGTGCCCAGGTGCTGGCAGTGGTGGGGAAGCTGCAGGGCAGCCTTGGTGAGGAGGTGACAGGGCTGTCCTGTGCCAGTTGGTTTCAACAGACCCACTGCAGGGCACAGTTGAGCCCCAAAGCCAGATGAATCAGAGAAGGTCAGAGAAGCAAGAGGAGGAGGTGCTCCAGGTGCCAGAGCAGAGATTCCCATTTAACTCTTGGAGAAGACCATGCTGGAGCAGATATCCACACTGCACACCATGGAGGACCTCATGAAGGAACAGGAAAATTTTTCTTGAAAGAACTAAGTCCCATGGAGAACCCACTGTGGAGCAGATTTCTTTCTGAAGTACAGTAGCCTATGAGAAGGACCCACAGTGGTGCCAGGGAAAAGTTTGAGGATCAAGGAATGTCAGAGAAAGACTGTTATGACCAAAACTCCCATTCCCCATCATCCTGCACCACTTTTGCTAAGGGGAAGGAGTGAGAGGAGTTGAGGATGCGGGAATCAGGTTGAACCTGAAAAAAAGGGAGACGGAGGGGCAGCTGCTTGTAAAATTTTTGTCTTTATCACTGTCCAAATCTATCAGAATTGTTAGTAAGTTAAATTAATTTTCCCCAAGTCAAGTCTGTTTTGCCCATGACAGTAATTGCTAGGCAACTTCCCAGTCTTTACCACAACCTATGAGCTACTTCATCGTATTTTTTCCTCCTGTCCTGCTGAGAAGGGCAGTGAGAGAGCAGCTAGGTGGGCAGTTGCAAATGGCCACAGTCAACTCACCATATATAACATTGTAACAGTAACTGGTATCATTTTATTGAACTGATGGAATCAGTACAGGGTTATTGCTATAGATTTTACACCTCTAGGCACTATAATTGCATCTCTAACATGCTGTTTCTATGTTCCATTGATTTCTATTAAAAAAAAAATACAGAATCTCTTCTGAAAGTATTGTAATTGGCCCAATTACAATATCTACGAACTGACCTCGAGTTCTGTTGTTATCTTCCTACAGTATTTTCAGAAGTTTGTCAACAAAAGAACCAGAAAAATATGGTAGTTCACTGCTTCCAAAGTACAAGGAATGGTTTATTTTCTATTCAAAGATAGTTTTTACAGGTCTATGGTAAACAACTTGCAATTCTACATTAATAATATAGGTGGCACATAAATGTGACACCTTTCAAGCATTTTTTTTCTAGATCTCAAACAGAAATATGCTTAGAGAGGAAAATAGATTAAATAATTATAGTTGCACTAGATTTAATTGCTGCTGTAAAAGAGGAAAGCTCTTTAAAGCCAAAATTCTCCAATATATTCTAAGGGAAATACTCTTCTAAAAGTACCCAAGTTAACAAGCTATGAATCTGAAAGAAGCTTCAGTAAACTTGGGAATACAAAATCTAAATTTTCCAAAGAAAAGTACTGTACAAATGCGTAATTGTCATTATCCACATGAGTTAACTATTGTGGGTTTTTAAAAGAAATATCACAACTGTGTTTCAGCTTTTCTTTGACCATTGCTGAACTTAAGCTTTGATGTCACTCACTGTCTTTTAAGGATCTTACCTCCTTCAGCAAGTTTCTCGTCTTTAACACAGGTATCATGTAAAGACCCATTTGGATCACAGGAACATGGCTGGCATGGATCTGGAGTATCTGGCAATACCTACGAAAACAAAGAGATTGCAAAAGAGAATCTTACCTTTCATGATTGGAATTTTTATTTACTCCTTAAGCAAAAAGTAGGAGAGAAAGACTCCTGTGTAGCTAGCTTGCATCTTAACAAAAAATAACTGAATAACTTTAAACTTAATAACTTTAGGTTAAAGTTAAAAACAAAAAAACAAAAACATGAACTTAGCCCATGTAGTCTAGACATCAAAGTTATATTTTTGGTTTTATTTAGAAACATGTAAGTGATTTGGATACAAACAAGTTTCCAACTGAAAAAACAGGTTTAGACATATTAAGAGACCCTTACGGAAATAAAATCAATAAATGTAATGAAGTATATTTTTAGCATTCACTATCTAAATTAATATTGACAAATAGCTTAGTTGTTTTAGTCAATATGATTTTAAAAACTAACTAAAGTCAGTAATTAACTAAAGTCAGTAAATGAACAAAAAGGTACATGAAGAAAAGCGAACACTGGGCAACAGAACAATTTCCCTTTGTTTGATAAAAGGTTACCTCAGTCAAATGTAAACGTTAGTCTAATATCACATTTGTAATAAAAAGTAGAAGTTCTTCATAAATTGGGTATATATATATACATGGAAACTACAGCTACACTATATACACATATATATATATATAAAATCCAAATTAGCTGCATCATAACCTCATTCAGAAGAAAAAAATCAAGTGCCCTGCTGTTGAAGAGATCAATATTCCTTTTTTCTTTCAAGCTATAAGGCTAAAACTTCTATCAGTGTATCAGGGAGGTGTAATTGTTGTTATTTGCTGATATTTTCTGTGTTTAAGGACTGCAAACCAATCAGAGTAAAGGCCATGATTCACCTGACATAAACTATACAGACAAAATACCAGAAATTTAAGCACACACTAATGGCATAGCTGTCTAAAGCACAGGAACAGCCTATATTGGTAATGTAGCCTAATATAAGATTAATCTTCCGACAGCTTCGACTTAGATTTAAATACAGCTTTATATGATGATACACAAACAACAGTTCCTCTTGCATCAAAAACGAAAAGCATTCAATAGACAATATAGAATTTCAGTGGCAATGAATTCTATACTTCAGTGGTAATTAATTCTATGTTACATTTAAAACATAAAAATGACAGACTTCAATATCAAATGCAGCAATATTTCTTTGATATTTGATAGTAAATCTTGAAATTCATTACTGAGGCAAAAGTTCTGTTTACAGGAACACATTCTCCTTTAAATTAAATTGAAATTCTAGCTGGAGGCTCTGACCTCAAGTGCATTCCTTCGTATCAACACAATTCACTTTCCTGTTTCTGTGAGCATTAACTTTATAGACCTCCAGCTGTGAAATGCAACTGCTACACTGTCAGAATTAGAAGTTAACCTTCATAAAATGGCAGCCCAAACTGCGTCATCTCTTTTTAATAACTTAACTCCCCATGCTGAAGTGATGGTTCAAACACTGAGCTTTGTAGTGAAGTGACAACAGAATACATGTTTACCCCTTTTGGTCTGAAGTAACCATCAATGCAGGTCTCACAGTTTATGCCAGCAGTGTGGCTTGTACAATTCACACACACTCCACCTCCAATGTATTCTCCATGGATATTCAAACTCTGATTTCTGTCTGCAACATCCTGATCATAGTAACATTCCTCAGTCTTCCCATGACAGTTGCATGCTAAAAGAGAAGGAACTGTGTTAGCAAATACTTTCTGTCTGGAGATGCCATGCTGTTACTAAGGTATTAAAAGCAGTTATTCAACATTTTATCATTAGTGCTGCATACATTCTAACTGACAGCATATTCAAACATTAATTTACTATTTCATCTGTGAAAAGGAACATGTTCTTGTCACAGTCTCGATTTCTGTACACTGTATTTTTTCTCCATGTTTTATATCAAGGAGTACGAAAACTGACAGATACAGACTAATTATGTTCTTCTTGCTTTGTTTTAGGGTTTGGGTGTTTTTTTCCTGTCTAAATTGCTAGTCCAGAGAACCTTTTGCACACACATACAGTTCATGAAGGAGCCAGCTAATTTAAATTACATGAAGAATTTCAGGGAAAGTAACAGAATGGTATGAGCAAATTCAAATAATTTCCATGAAAGCTGAAATACATCCTAAAAACACTTGATTTGCGTGTATGTATATAAACATTGGATCAGAAAAAAAGAGATTGCCAATCTTAAAATTTCTTTAGAAGTTCAGATTTTAACTCTTAGGCTTCAGGTCTGCATTTAATAGAGCTAATATAATAATGTGTTGCTGTGAAAAGAGGTAGTGATGTCTATTCCTTTCCCTGTAGTATTAAAACATTCATTGCCACATAAAGAGAAATTCAAAGCTCATTAACATTGTAGGCAGTTGTTCTCCTCGTATCTGAACCCGACTCCAGGGGATTGTTTCCATCAGGAAAACACAATTCACTGAGGGCTGAACAAGGCATAAGAAGTATTTCTCAAAAAATAAACATGAAAGTAAAAAGTACTGTGACTTCATTCCAGAATGCATTCCCAGTGCAGACACTGTCCCAATTGAAACAAAAATCTCTTTGACCAAAGTTTACAGGCCACAAACAAGCAATACCTAGTTTCCATATGGGGATATCTGTTTCTTTTTATTTATTTTTAACCACTCATGGTAAAACTATCCTATATTGGAATAAACACTTACATGCAATGGAGCATTAGATTTTATTATGTTCAGAAATATAAGTGGTATGTGACCTTTGGAAGTAAGATGTTAAATTATAACTATCCTTACTATAGTAATCTGAAAATTAAATTTCAACCCTGTGGGAAGATATTTCAAGATACATTTTCATTCTATCTTGGAACACTAGATGCATCATTTTTTCCATTAAAAAAAAACCAGAAAATAAAATTGCATTTTGATCATGTAAAGATATTTTGTTTCAGCAAGGCTGAACACGATAATATATAAAAGTGCCATTTATATAAAATCATTCCATTAAAGTTTAATATAGTGAAAAATCTGTAAAAGAGATTTTTTTTTACTTATCCCGATACAGTTCTGTTATTTTATCAAAACAAAATCACCATAATTATAACAATTAATCAAGTAAAAATGGTGTCTTTCTATAGTGCTCCACCAATATCAGCACATTACAATAAAATATTCCGAGTTCAATAAAATTGCAATTCTACATGCAACTTTTCAGTTAACTATTTTGAGACACTGTAAATAATTGGACAACTCATTCATAATCAAATGTGGTTAGAAATAGAATTAATTGCAGAATCATGTAGAATTCAATTTTAGTTTTCACCAGCAGTTGCAATAAACTTTCTCTTCTGTACTGTTTTCAACTTACGTTCACATTCATGCTTAACCAGGAAAGTGCCAGCATGCCAAGGCTTTTGATTGAAACCAGGACAACACCGATCACATGTCTCTCCGCATGTGTTGTGCTCACACTGACAGACGGATTTCTAATTTAAAAGAAAATAAAATATTTACACAATGTGATGGTTTAAAGAATCTGTCCATGTACATAATCTGCATTCTAGTTCAAATTATGAAAATATTAGCATTAAGCATGGCTATATTCTGCAATTTCTCATTCATTTTTCTTCATTTATGTATCCTTTATTCACCAAGTGAGAGACAAAATAGTCTGTTCAGCTTCAATAGCTCTACTTTAAGGAAAACAATCACAGTGTAAAGGAAGACAGCTGGCCAGAGAATCAAAGAAGAATCTAGGAACACAGGAGAATCTAATTTCAATTATCTAAAGAAAGGAGGATGGGAGAATGAAAGTTTCGTAAGACAGCAAACATGCTAAAATGCTGGTAGTCCTCAGATGCAGCTTCCCATTACAGGAAAGCTGATCTAATTGCTAGGTTACACTAGAAGGAGTGAGATGTTCTGCATCCTTAGATGTAGCAATCCTTCACCTGCAGAGTGAAATCAGTTCTATTGGTTGATGCAATTAAAAAATGTCTCTTCTTTTAACTTTAGCATATTTTTTTTTTACTGGATGAGTCAACTCATCATGTTACCTTCTAACTGCATAACTATCTCTATGTGATGGATAGCAGGAGTTTTTAAAATAGGACCAGCCTTTCAGTCACACTTCAGTTCCACAGCAGATCACCTTTTCCCAGAATGAAAATATTGCTGTAGACACTCAAATACACTGAGCCACAGAAGAAACTCCGAAAAGATAAGAGAAACTGTAGTTTCAATAAATGAGAAGAAAAAAATTGCCTTCCCAATAGTTATTCAGTGGAAGGGACTCTGGTCCTAGTGAATCTATTCAAGGTAAATGCAGCAAGCTAACCTGCAGAAATTCTACAGCCCAAAGGACAAAGCATAAATCTTGCAAAACCAGGTTAAAGAATGCTTCAGAAAGCAAGGCAGTAAATTCAAGGATGTTTGGTTTTTTGCAATGCTAGGGAAAAAATGCATTGTACTGACTGTAGACATGATGTTTATAAGCCGAAGTCCACCTATTCTGGTATGGCTTGGTTTAAAAAGCATCATTGGAGAGCTAAACCAAGTACTCCAAATCTCTTATGGCTTGTGGTAGAGTCACCATCCCTGAAAGTGTTTAAGAGACGGTTGGATGTTGTACTGAGGGAAATGGTCTAATGGTTGGCAGGGCTGGGACAAGGGCTGGACTCAATGATCTTAGAAGTCTCTTCCACTGGAACGGTTCTGTGATTCTGTGATTTCTGCTATTTTTTATACTGGTTAGACAACAAATACATATTTGTCATCCTGCAAATTAAGACATCACACTTGTTGAAATGCCTTTATTTCATCGAGTAGCCAAACTATCTCAAGTATGCATTAATCATAATAACAGCACTTATTTTCTGAGGTAGGTCCAATTCTAACAGATGGCACTGAGACAAGGCTATAGTTTGATAACTAAGGCCATCTGAAACAATAGTTCAACACTTGCTATATATGCCATCACAGAAAAGGCTTAGAAGGATTAAACCAAGTCTGTTGTAAAATTTTTACAAGTATTATTTACAAGGATATTGTATTATCTGTAAGTTTTTTTTCCAGTGTGTTTTTTTAATCAGTTCCTACACAATGGTTTAGTGTCATACACAAGCCTGACTTCTTGTTAAATCCTACAAAGCTCCTACTTCAGTAAATTGTATATGAAGAGATTGTGGCACATTGTGGTGCGTCAGTAATACTACAGATTAGAAATTCTGTATTAGTGATAAATTGTGCACAGATTTGGACCACCAGTAACAAATTACATTCCTACAACTCAATTGTATTGGTTATGTCTTTATTAATGGCACGAAAAGAAAGCTGTAAGTTGGAAGACATTATAAACAACTGATGGTTTTCTAGAATAGCATGACTGATCACTCAATTAATATTTCTTGCATAGTAAATGAGCATTCTAGACCCATCATTTGTTTGCAAGTATTGATTAAATGTTTGACAATCATTTAGCAAACACCTTGATTACTCTCAACATGGAAAAGAAAGACTGACTGACTCGTAGTGCTCACCTCTACAGCTACACAACGTAACTCAGATTTCTGTAGTTCATAGGAAGCTTTCTATATGGACCTGAATTATCTGAATCCTATCATTTCAGAGAAAGGTTCCTCTGACATGATATGAATGTTTATTATTCTGGTTTCGCACACTGTTCCATCCTGGCACTACTTCTAACTGTCCTTCTAGGTGAAGAACAGACATAAATTCACAGAACTCTGAGGAGCATTAAGATTTATTTTTCATGTTCCACCCTATGAATAAGGCACATTAGAGAGGAGAAGAGAGGGGAAGGGGAAGGGGAAGGGAGGGAAGAGGAAAAGGTAAAGGAAAAAAGAAAATACATACGTTGGTTATTGGATCCAGTGGACAAGCCTTCGCATGGCCTGAACATATACACATGCCTCCAACAGAGATATCTTTTATAGAATAGTAATACTATAAGAAAAAACAGAAATTGAATTGCTAAGTGGATTGTAAAATGCAGGTGTCAAACCGCAGAATTCATCTCTAGCGACAAAACTGTCAGGTCCCAATTTATTTCTTTTTTGATCTATTACAAATATAGCAGACAGTGTAATCCAAACTGTGTCTTGATCAACAGAGTCAGGCTTAGTGAAAGAAAGGGTATAAATTGGCACAGCACCATTTGTTTGAAGTCACAAGAGCCATGTCAATTTATACACAGCATATACCAAAAATGAGAATAGGAAAAGCCTACATGCACACTAGATAAAGAAAAGTCGAATGCTATAGAATTTATTCCCTTCAGAGAATATGAAAAAGACATGATGATGGAGAGAAGATAAAGGCCAGAAGAAAAAATAAGAAAGAAATAGCTTTGTTTACCTCAGCTAAGTCTTACTTGAGCATTAACTGGACTGCCGAAAAAACTGTTTGTCACTATTGGCCTTTTAAATGACTATGGAATAGTGTTCATTACTGAAATTTAAATAGTGCCTGACCTGTTGCTCTGACATTTTACCATTTCTATTGTTTCCTTGGTGAGGCTTAATAACCCTAGCCAGAAAAAATGATGGAAAGATATTTATAATCATGTATTATGACATCTGGGAAAGGTGTTACGTGCCATCTCCTTCATTTTCATCTGTTTTGGTTAGGGTTCTGTAACATCCTAACAATTAGCTACTCAAAACAAACATATGCTACTTGCAAATTTTGCAGTTTCTGCTTTCAACTTCTTTTTCAGATCCTTATTAAAGGCATCAAACAAAATAGGAACTCATAAAACTCACACCTAACCTTCTACCACACAGACAATGTATCATTTGTCACTGCTCCTTATTTCCTCTTTTGTGGAATAGTGGCTTGTTTAATGTCTTGTGTAGGGAAAGACAGACAAGGATGGCAAGTTTCTGTTGCTCCTTGTTCTTTTCTGGAATGGAGAGATGCCATTAAAAAGTTATTGTTCTTTTGTTGGTTTGAGAAATCTGTAGATCATCTTGTATCAGGTTTCATGAGTACACTGTGATTTTTGAAGTGTGAACTCAGTTTTGTGTTTCTGTTCACCTAGAATCAGATTATTCCATCTGCACTCTTGCATAAACACAGTTCCCATCATTAGTGAGGCTGTAATAACTGCAATCGGCCAGAAGGGTTTCTAAGTTTGTAATACAAAACAGAATGGCACATTCCAAGATTTCAGAAATAGCCAGCACTCTATGTATTTAGAGAAAGAAATGGAAATCCAAAATTGGAACAGAAGAAGCAAATTTTCTCAGCAGTTATCCACCATTGATAAACGATATTAAAGTCAAGAATAACAATACTCCTTCTTTATAATAGGATTTACTATAGTGGTACCCTAAACTTTCCAAAAGAAAAATAAGATCACTAACAGAATGAGAAGAAAAAAATGTGGAAAGCTATACACGTCCAAAACAATTTTTAAGAATTTTTGGTAGAAAAATCAGACGAAAAATAGAATAATTTGAGCAGCAGAAAAACGTAAATATGGCATAGGAAGAAAGATTGCAAAAAGAAGAGATAAGAGGTTGTACACACAAGGAACAGTGGAAAAGATTTGGGTATGGTGTGAGTGCTGCATCCCTTCTTTTAAGCTAAAGCACAATGGAAAATTTTTACTGTTAGCAACAACCATATAATAATCCTAGAAGAGCTGCAGTCAGGCACTATGGTACTGCTAGCAGAAATTCGCTTCAAAGTAAGTGTTGAGACAATGTTAAAGACAGCAAAGGGTTGAGCAGCAGAAGGGGCAAGAGGACATTATCAGCTGCCACTTGCTAAATATCTGCATCTGAACGTTTGCAATCAGAAGAGGTTTTTGATTATGTTAATAACACCATTAACCAGAAACTTGTTACTTTTCTTATAGAGAAGATAACAAAACAATGTGAAGAGGAAATTCTCTAACACCAGGATTTTGACAGACAGAAAGGTGTTCATCCTCTTCCAAACTTTCAACAACAAAGGCAGATAGAGCACTAACAAGTATAAGAGAACTTCTACACACGCATTTCTACTGTATGACAGAACTTACCCTCCTTGTAACAATGGGATCAATTTCATTTGGATCTTTGTGTGCGAACATCATTAAATCAGCATTTAATGTTCGTATCCTCTGAAATCTCAGGCGAATAAAACGAGCAGAGGTGAATTCTAGTAATACACGTGAAGGATCATCAGCACTAGGCCTTCCATTAATTAGAGAAGTGTGAATCTGAAGAGAGAATTATTAAAGCAATAAGGTGATAGCAATGCTGCCACGATTATGCCAAGAAATGTTACAAGCACTGTGTGGATGTCATTTTGAATGTAAAATACCTTCTATTATTAGAAAGCAGATTTCCCCCAAAAAATACTCCATGTACCCATAGACCCCAGTTATTGAGATGCTCTACAGTAAAAATATTTTGAGCAAAAGCAAGTCATCAGCTACAGAAAGATAGGAGCACAAACTGCATATGTGTACCAAGGCCCTACAATAGTGTCTACGCCACAGACAACTCATTTCTACTCCTCTAGTCTGAAATAGGCATTTTCAAGTTATCAAACAACTAAAGGGCTCAAAATTTTTGAGTTAAAGGACTGCATACTTGGAATGGAACTCAGAACTTAACTAGGGTCAGTTTCCACCTCTTAGAACAGTCATCATCAAAAGACTTTTGAACTAGGTGTTTTGTATCAAAAGACTTTTGAACTTGGTGTTCTCTAAAGCCAGGATAAGGTAACGTTTGAAATACTGAAAACTACAACAGATAGATGAGACAAAATAAGCATTCATAAGCATCTCCCCTTTCCCATTCTCTCTTTACAAAATACATCATTTCCTCTGAATCTTGGTCTTGGCAAATTGAAGCAATTTCCTGGGTTGCGATTGTTTCCACTTTGTCCCAAAGGAAAATCTTTATCATTTCTGAGAGCTCTGTTCAGTATTTGTTTTTCTAAAGACACTACCAATTTCTGCTTACACTGTGGTTTCAGTGAAGATTGCCCCCCTTTCTCTGCCTGCCCTATTCTGAAGTCTAGAAATCTTCTAGTTAAGTATGCTCTGTGTTTTCTTCATAAAAAGACTCTGACCCCAACTGCCATCAAGGGCAAAGCAGCAAAAATAAAAAACCTTCTTCCTCTCCTGCCTTTTTAGCTGATCATGGCATACATTAGCTGTGAATCAACAAAATAAAACAGATGGGCTGCTACAGAATTGTTCTTGGGAAAGGCCTACAAGAAGAAGGTCAGGTACAGCAAAATACTGTTAATGAGCGCCTGGAGGGAGGGAGGAAAGAAACCATTAATTTTCCTGTAGTCTGAAGTGTTACATTTTAATTGGAGCATTTTTATTACAGGCTGATACACGGAAAGAATGTTCAGATGCTGAGCCAAATGTGTGGAACATTAGAAGGAGAATTATTTATTCCTTGCAATGAACATGTTGTGTACCTTACCTCAGTGCTCTGAGTGAGAGGTCAGGCCACATAGCCATTTCCTAGCATCAAACATGATCATGTTACCACTGTTTTAGGCAAACAGCTGCATTCAGAATGTCAGCTGGCACTCACTCAGCAGTGGCTGCCTCACAGAGACAAAACTGCTGCTCCCAGCAAAACAGTAGTCTCTTCTTGGAGTTTTTGCAGGTGCTGGATAGAAGGTTCATTGAGCAACTCCTATCTTGTGCTGGCTAAGTGATAACATTAACTTAATTATTTTCACCACCAACAGGGATATACTAAACTTATAATGTCCAGCAAACTACTCCACTGAATTCATAGGTACAAAAGATCAATGGGAAACACTTGATTCAAGTAACTTGAACAAGAGTCATACAGGAGTCATGTCTTAGTCACATCTTGCCCAAGTATGAATCAGCACTTCAATGTTTCTGCCATGTTATAGCCAGCTACTCCTCCTGAAGTCCTAATATCCCTATTACTTTGAGCTCTGGCTCAATTTTGCTCTCAACTACAAGTTGGAAATGAACAGAAGAAAATGCTATGAAAAAGAAAGGGTACAAACAAAGATTATAATAAAAACCCCAGAGCAAGTGAAGAAGAGTTCTTGAATGAGAAATGACTGGCTACAAGCAGTACAAAACCACATGACCAGAGAGAGCAAACTGCAAAAGTCCCCAGTGAAAGAGTAGGAAACAAGTGTGGAAAGTAAACTTCAAAAGAAGCCTGGAGATGGTGGCAATAGGTGCAGTGGAAATCGACAGATCTTTCCAAAAAAAGCAAGGTTTTAGTCAGAACACATGCCTAAAGATGTCTTTGCAGAATATTTACCTGGAAGCAAGGAAATACATTTCTTTTGAGTGTTTTTTTCACACTGTCACCTTCTTCCTTTAAAGAGGATCCAAGAGATTCCTTTCTTAGAGGCATCAAACATAGATAGGTTATGGTTTAAAGAAGCAGAGTACTAAAGACTGAACTTTATCTATCCCAGAGATAAAGACAAAATACATCTGAAGTAGAGCTGAAAACATCCACTAGCTCACACTGAAATAGTAAGAGCACTGTGGTTATAAGCAGCATGGCAGTCTGATTATCTCATCAAAAAGACCCAAAAAAAAATTAGCTTTTGGGGGTGAGGGAGAAAGATGTAGGTAAAAGCCCATGTATCAGAAAAAGCAAATCCTTACAGAGAGTTAAAAGTATTAATCCCAAACAAACCTAAATGACACTGATGATAAGTAACAGTCATATCTTTTTTTTTTTTATTTAAAGCATAAAAAAATTTATTAGTCTTAGGACAGCAACAGGAAAAAAAACTCACCGCCTTGGAGTGACAATTTTACAAAATTAAAATGTAAATTAACAAAATAAAGCAAGAGGGATCCTTTTCAGAACAGATCCCCTTTTTAAAAAGGTTTCATGGGTCTATCTGCCAGCAGCACATCTATTTGGCAAGGCTAAACTAGTAGAGACGATGACATTCATTTATATTGTCTTTCATACTTTTTAAATGTTTCACAATTTCACTTTAAAATAATAAATAACTCTCATAATTACTGAAATGTATCTATGTCCTGAGTGAAATGTGACACCTGTTCAAACATGTACACCAAAATGACACTAAAAATAGGAAATTAATGTGAAATAAAAATTTTACACAGTAAACATCATTCTAAATTATTTATTCTCTCAACATCTGTGATGAAATAATTAATGTCTCCCTAGAAACATTTAGAATCAACTTGGAGTGTCCAATTAAGTTGCTTATACTCCTCAAAAAGAGAATAACGAAGAAACTAAGAGTACTTTAGTAACTTTTGTCATTAATCAGGACTGAACAGCAAGAATTTTAAATTGGATCATCTGATCCAATTCCCCTGCTAAAGCAGGACACCTAGAGCCAGCTGCTCAGGACCATGTCCAGACTGGTTTTGAATATCTCCAGGGATGGAGACTCTACAGCCTCCCTGGGCAACCTCTGCCAATGCTTGATCACCCTAAGAGGAAAAAAAAACTTTTTTCTAATGTTTAGATAGAACCTCCTGTATTTCTGTTTGTGCCCACTACCTCCTGTCCTGTCTCTGGGCACCACTGGAAAGAGCTTGGCTACGTCCTCTTTCTAACCTCCCTTCAAATATTTATACACATTAATGAGATAGCTCCCTGAGCTGTGTCCTTTTCTGACAGCTGCCATCCAGCTGGGTGGCCCTCAGTATATGCTCGTGCATGCAACTGTTCCTCCCCTGACACAGGATTTTGCACTTCTCCTTGCTGACCTTCATGAGGTTCCTATCAGCCCATTTCTCCAGACTGTTGAGGTCCCTCTGGCAGCACAACTACCAGCCACTCCTCTCAGTCATCAGCAAACTTGCTGAGGATGTGCTGTGCGCCACCATCTAAACTATGAATTAAGATGTTAAACAGTATTCGACTTAGCAATATATATTCAAGTTACATTAGTTATAAAGTTATCTGTCTTCTGTGTTTGATTTTAACAAAACTTCTAGCAGTTATGGAAAAAAATGCATACCCTAGTCAAACAGAAAAACCATTTTGTAACACCAAAGATTTTAACGTCCTGTCTCCAACAGAGGCCAGCAAACAACAGTTGGGAAGGAATATAAGAAACAAGTCATTTAGAGAGTGATTCCTCTCGTAAAATATCACCTCCTCTGACTGAACAGTCTAAATACTTCCTGAGCTAGATCGAATCTGAGTCATAAGGTTTAATGTTTACCAGTTGTCCTTTTCTTTATTACTAGTCTACGCCCTTATTTTCACCACTACAGACCAATGTCACAATGACAGGAAATTTGCTTCATTTTTAAAAAAAAGAAAAAAAAAGTTAAAATAACAGGTTCTAATGGAGTTCAGATTTTCTTTTTCTTTTTTTCTTTTAGATCTGTAAATCACAACATTAATTATTTCTGTGACAGTGTTCCATTTTTTCATTTGAGGAAATTATGAGTAGTCAACAACTTTTTATCTTTGAACTTCACTATGATGTTAAATCCACTTTTTTTTTTCCCAGATAACTGTTGCTGTGCTCTGAAGAGAATCTAGTCCAATGCTTGCCCATCAGCATTCATGCATAATTCTTCTATTTTGCTTTTAGCAACACTGATTTTTATACAGTATTTTTCATTTAGTATCATAAGCTGCTAATAGAGCAAATTATCTAGTGGTTGATAGGGTTGGGACAAAGGCTGAACTCAATGATCTTAAAGGTCTCTTCCAGCTGAAAGGATTCTATGATTCTATGATCTTAAATTTTGCATTACCAACAAATGCTACTATTACAGAGTTTTCTGATTTTATAGATTGTCCAGAAGTGTGCTAAACGATATAAACACTACTAAAGAAATTCACAAGTCATCTCCGTCCATAAGAATGCCTGGACCATGACAGAAGCAAAAGACATATCTAGCATGTTAGTCTGCCTCATACAGTAGCCAAAACAGAATGTAACAATAATCCAAAGACAAGCATACACAGTGCTTCCTCAGGAATATACTGACCTATAAGTAGTTTCAATAGATTTGGTAAGGATTTCCATTAACTCTGTCTCACTGTCAATCCACGTTCCCCTTTTAAAATCTACACCCATTGTGTAATAAGGGTTTTCTCATCTCATTTATATGTCACAGGAAAGAAGATATTTCTTTTCCTTGTTTTAAACTTTCCTCCTACTAAATTCACTGAATACTTCCTAGTTCTTAAATTGGAACAAAGAAATATATCTTTCTACCAGATCTATTCTTCATTGCATTACTACTAATTAGCTTGACATGGGTATCAAGCTTCCAGATCTGTAGTTTCCTTGGATTCCTAAGGAAGGTTTCTAAAAAACTGATGTTTCATTTGGCACTCCACATTCCCAAGATATTGAGAATATTTGTAAGTCAGAAGATAAATAATAACTCTTGTAATTCACCTATTTTAGCCTTGAGTTCCTTTTCACTCTCCAATTTATGAATTATTTCTGTGCCTCTTGAGTTAACAACCTAGTTTGTGACTGCTTCTCCTACTCTTTTCCTGTAAATAATGTTTCCAGTACAGAAACTATTCTGACAGTCTCCATAGCAAAAACTGATTCAAATCATTAATTTAGTTTTTCAGCAATGACCTTATCTTCCTTGAAAGTTCTTTGATCATCTTTCAGCCCACCAATCCTCTGACAGACTTCTTGAATGTGATATGTTTGAAAAAAGGTTTATTTCAGCCTCATACTCAGTCACTCAGAATCTTTTTTCACATCTCGATTGTGGTTTAACATTTCATTTGCTGAAACTTATTTTCCTACTTCTTTTCCTCATTTGGAGGAAAATACATGACTTCCATTCATAAATTATGCTAGTTTACTTTTAATATCTATTATCCTTCCTTAGTTTATGGTTTTAAGATGCTGTAGGATTTTTAGAACCATTCAAAAATGTAGCATACATGTGAGTGCAACATTATCTTTTAATAAACTGTAGGCTGTCTAAAATGTTTTTAGCTGATTGAACATCTCTTCTGATTTAAAAATTGTACTTTGGTAGATTTTATTCACCTGGGATGTTGCATTTTGAGTATTTTCAGGTTGTTTTTACATAACAGTTGTTCGACTGTTAATACTCCTGAAAAGGATCTGTGAACTATTTTGGACTAAATTTTTAGATTCCTTTACCAGCTGCACCCAGAACATTCAGGTATTAAAGAAATACACTTTGCACAACATTCTGACACATAAACAGTCTGCCAAAGGGTTACAGAAGGCTGATATTATAGTCTTAGCTTGTCTGTGGCAAGACGCACTTCTGTTTGGGAAGTTATTGATATCATTTCAAACCCATACTGTCCTAATTTAGGTGCTGAATTTTATTTTATAGAGATCTCATGCATTGTTTTATATCTGTTATTTTCTTTATTCTTAAATCCATAGTCTCTGTCTTCCACAAGCCACTCAGCCATTCCTAAACAACTTCTTGTTTCTGATGTGCCTATTGTGTCACCTCTTTCCAACACTCTTTAAGGGTAGGTATTAATTAGCACAGTAAGTAAACTGCAGAGTAAGCTGCTGGGTATGGTTACTTTTGCAGATACTGAGGCAATGTAAAACTTCAGTACTGAGCTTCTGTAAAACAGACACTTGAGAGGACTTGCAATCTGCTCCACTCAGATGACCATCAGATCATTCAGCCATATGACAAGAATTTCACAACACATTTAATTCAGTTTCTGCCACTGAGAAGAGATAGATGCAGCCTAAGAAATTTTCTGCCATTTTTGGCATTAGACAAGTCTCGTATACAGATGAACATGGACTTATTTAGACTGTATTTATAATGGGTCTCCAGAACAAAGTACCACCCTGCACCACTTTGATAAAATCTCCATGAGACTTCACTTCTCAAGGATAAGCAATTCCAGCCCTCTCAGCTGCTATATATAGGACAGATACTCCAAGTGCTTAACCATCTTCCCAGCCGTTTTCTGGGCTTGCTCCAAAACATCTACGTATCTCATACCAAGGAGCCCAGAACTAGACGCAGCTCTCCAGGTGTGCTCTGATCACTTCTGAGCATATGGGGAAGGAACACCTCCCTCAACCTGCAACCTGCTGGTGGCACTCTAATGCAGCCCAGCATACTCTTGGCTTCTTTTGCTGCAAGGGCATATTGTTGGCTTCATATTCAACTTGGTATCCTTGTCCAATGTCAGTTGCTGTTTCCTCTTGGTGCTCCTGGGTGATTTAGGCAGAGCTGGCTCACAGGTCTCATTGAACACAGTTCCCAGTCCATTATCTGCCACCAGACACAGCTATCATGTAGCTGTCCATCTGCAGGCATAGAAGGAGCCTTCTTCCTCGTATTGGAAGTCACCAGTTTTTAGTCTTCACCATCATAGGAATCTCTATTTCTGAATCAACAGACACAGACTCTGCTTGCCTTTATTTTGGTACAGTTGTGGCTCTAGGCTGCAGAGTGCCAGAGAAAAGTCAGTTAATCTCTTTCCTGTCACTCTGACGACACATAGTCTGCTGGCAGGGTCATCAGGAGCAGTCAATGTGGCTTTACCAAAGGGAAGTCACATTTGACCCACCTGATAGCCTTTTATGAAGATGTAACCAGGTGAATAGATGGTGGCAGTGGATGTGGTTTATCTCAGTTTCAGTAAAGCATTTGACACGGTCTCCCACAGCATCCTTGCAGCAAAACTGAGAAAGTGTGGGCTGAATGATCAGGTAGTGAGGTGGATTGTTAACTGGTTGAAGGGAAGAAGACAGAGAGTTGTGATCAATGGGGCAGGGTCTAGTTGGAGGCCTGTATTTAGTGGAGTCCCTCAGGGGTCAGTGCTGGGACCAGTACTGTTCAATATATTCACCAATTACCTTGATGAGAGAACAGAGGGCACTGTCAGCAAGTTTGCTGATGATACCAAACTGGGGGCAGTGGCTGACACACCAGAAGGCTGTGCTGCCATTCAACGAGACTTGGACAGGCTGTAGAGTTGGGCAGGGAGAAATCTAATGAAATTCAACAAGGGCAAGTGTGGAGTCTTGCACCTGGGAAAGAACAATCCCAGGTACCAGTACAGGTTGGTGAATGAACTGTTAGAGAGTAGTGTAAGAGAAAGGGACCTGGGGGTCTTGGTAGACAGCAGGATGACCATGAGCCAGCAATGTGCCCTTGTGGCCAAGAAAGCTAATGGCATCCTGGGGAGTATTAGAAGGGCTGTGGGCCCTAGGTCGAGACAGGTTGTCCTCCTCCTCTACTCTGCCATCATAAGACCACGTCTGGAATATTGTGTCCAGTTCTAGGCAGAGAGCTGCTGGATAGAGTTCAGCACAGGGCCACAAAGATAATGAAGGGAGTGGAGCATCTCCCTTATGACAAAAGGCTGAGGGAGCTGGGTGCTTTAGCTTGGAGGAGACTGAGGGATGACCTCATTAATGTGGGTGAAAGGAATATGGGGCCAGGTTCTTCTCTGTGTTGTCCAATGATAGGACAAGGGGCAATGGGTAAAAGCCAGAACGTTAGAGGGAGCACTGGTACAAGCTGCCCAGATGGGTTGTTAAGCCTCCTTCTCTGGAAATATTCAAAACCCACCTAGATGAGTTCCTGTGTGACCTACTCTAGGTGGTCCTGTTCTGGCAGGGGGGGATTAGACTAGATGATCTTTCGAGGTCCCTTCCAACTCTTGATATTCTGTGATTCTGTGACATCCTCCTGCAGTTCTTTACTTGGTGACACAAATTCCCAGCCTAAACAAGCATTCTGAAGGCAAGGACACCACCTCTTTCTATCTCAACCTCGGTAGGGCCCCAGACAGTTCTTGTAGCCTCAAGGGTGAATAGCTGCATTCTTTCTCTGGAACTCAGCCTGAATTGAAGGCTCACTGTACTTGGATAGTTGCTCCAGCCACTCCTGGGGGCTGTGCCCAGACTGCCTCACCACCATTGTTGAGCACAAACCCATTCTTTCTGGCACTTCCGTGCACATTTCTGTGTGAACTGATGTGCAAACTTGCAGCATATTAGCTGCATATGTTGTTTTATTTCATTCAACTGTAAAAATGCTGCTGCTTTGCATGAAAGTACATTATCAACTGCTTATATTACCTAAAGTTAACAAACTTCAACAAAGTTTTAAAGAATTTTAAGTACACACAACATTCTCATTCAGAATTTAAAATATCCATGCATGAATCCGACTGGTGTATTTTTCTACTTAGAGCTTTGGTATTTGTAGTTACTCACTCTGCCAAGCAATTTGAGTGCAGTCAATCTCAAGCCGTTTGTAGGATATAAAAAAACAAACAAACAAACCAGAACAGCTGTTTGGCTATGTGGCGTGGAGTTTTTATGTTTACTTTTCTTTCAAGAAAAAAAGTATCACTGAACATTAGATAAACTGGAAGACTTCATTCTTTTATAAAAAGTGAAGGTTACTTAGTGCAATTTGTCACAAGGATAGAGCAGGAACATCACTCTACAATAATTTTTGGCTAGTAGTGGTAAAGAACTCACTTCAAGTAACTCAGTAATTTCCTTTGGACATCATATCAAGATTCTGGGCTTCAAGCTAGATATACTGTTTAAGGCAGTGGTGTGAACCTAAAATATTGCCAAGAAAGGTAAATTTCTCACTAAAAGTTAATCTCCAACAGCAGCATAAAGGAGAAAAAAGCTTCCTGCACAAAAAGACTTGCTACTCAATAGCAGCAGTGGAGAAGACAGGTATGTCAGTCTTAATTTAATGAGAAAGGTACTTCACAATTTACACCCTAAGTTATGCAAGCATATCAATATGAAGACAGACAGTATGAAACATCAATTTTTTCATAGGTTATTAAATAGCTCTCATAATTCTCCTACCCAATATCAGCCTTAACTGTTTCAAGTAGCTCATTTGCAGTAGTTGTAAAATTACTGTTAATTAATCTCTTGACACATTATATTTAACCCCTAAAGACTGAAGTTCTTTGAGTTTTGTTAGTGCAAACCCTAAACCATCATCAGAGTTGGTTTCAAAGCTAGATTAGTAGATGGAAGATTATGCCAGAACTCAGCATTCAATTTTTCATTGTAAATATATATTTATGATAATTTTATATAAGAAATAGTATGTTTGGAAAGATTTGCTGTATTTCTAATAAATATCTCACTATCTTAATAAATTTATGGTTTAGTAAGTGAAAGCACAACTCCCTTCTGTGCCTTGCTAATGAGTACAAGAGCTGCTTAAAATGCAGTGCTTAAACTTGTATTGAAATGTCAAGGGCTATGCATGTCAAACTCTATCTCAACTAACTCATTTCCCCTAAGAATACAGGCAAATGTCAGCTTTGCGAACTATTTAGCAAATACTATTGTGTCACTGACAACTATACCCCACAGCTTAAGCTAAATAAGGCTTCATCTCTTCAGTTCTGATTAACTTGCTTTTGTCATTTTCCTCTTTGCAATTTCACTTGAAACTTAAATTGCTTATTCTAGCCATTGCTTTTCTATGATTCCTGTAATTCTCATGCTTGTCATTTTTGGACAAGAAACAATTTGTCAAAGACATCTTCTTGCATACTCTTAAACAGACTGTTCATTGTCAGAACAACTGTTATTAATACATTGCAGAATAATAAGAAATTTTATTACCTTGAAAGTGTATTTGTCAATTCTAGTTTTTATTTTCTTTTTGTTACTCTCTTAACTAAGTGGAAACACTACAGCACATTGTAGTTTCAGCAACAGTTGCGCACATTGCAGTCTATAAGTCTATATCAGACAATATATGAGGTCTGGAATACTGTAACACAGTGATGACTGCCTGTGTTCTACTGGCGCTACAAAGTTTATTTGCAAGTGAGTCTCCATCTCTTAATACAGTAAAAGGTTATTTTGTGCTTAGCAATAACTAACAAGGTAGCTGGAGAAAAAGTTAAAGGCTTGGCTCTTAAAGGAACATTCTCAAAGATGAAATACACAGAATCAATGGTTTTAAGAGTTATCTGCAAGTAGGTAAATTGGCAATGTACTATAGAATCTAACACATAATACTACAGGTGAATTAGGATTTTAAATCATCAAATGATAACTGTTTTAAATGTCACTGTATGTAACAGTGGTCTGACCTCTGATGTCTGAAAACATGTATGACCACTGTCATTCTGATTTACATTTTGTCAGTGTCATACAGCTGCTGCCCTTAAGCAATCAGATTAGAACAAGAAAAGAAGACACATGAAGTTAATGACATATATCAATGGCAGCCCCAGGTGCACAGCAATTCTGAAAATCATTTTAGTCTCAGTTCTGATCAAGTAAAGGTGAAACAACACTGGCACTACTGAGTTAAATGACCACTTGTCTGTTTGAAGGATGAAATACAGTGGTATGTCAAACATATTCTTCATGAGTAATCAAAAAGCACAACATAAGAATCCAAATTATGTTTGCTTTTTTTTTAATTAAAAAAAGCAGTGAAGTCTGATGGCACATTATCTGAAGAGGATATGTTTTCTGTACTACTTTTCAAAGTAGTACACTTCCTTTTGGACAATGACCATGAATGGGACATGTAATTCCAAATGAATGACTAAAACATGAAAGCTATGTTTTCTTGTGGATTATAACAAAAAGCAAAGCTGAGTCCTAGATTTAACTAAAAGGCTTCTAACTATGCCAAACCAAACAATAATTTAAGTCCCCCCCCCAAAAAAAACACAAAACCCCAAAACAAACCCATCCACCTCTCCTCACCTACTAAGATCTTATGATTTTCCTGATACATTATATGGTTATCCTAAAAATTCATGGCACTTTCCACTAGATTTTGTCCTGAATGAGATGTATTGTGCAGTTCACTGTGGAATTTTAGATAAATACTGCCAGAATAGAATAATGACCAGTAGAAAGAAAATCCACAGGAACTTGTCCAGCTGTAAGTAGTTGCAAAGGGCTGCCAAACACAACTGCTGATGTTAAAGAGGGAGAATGTGAGGATTTAAGCTGTTCAAACAGTAAACAAGTACATCTGCTCCTGAATGTTATCATTAAACAAACTGCTGTAATATGCTTTACATTACTACTGCATTCTTGTTTTTCACTGTAACTCTGAAGAGTTTTGAAGCGGGGAAGTTTCAACAAAATTTTGGGGTTTTTTGTTTGGTTGGTTTTGTTTCCTTGCAGACCCATATGTGGAAAAGCTCATTACAATTACTATAGTGTTTGAGTCTAAGTTCTAGCAAAATCTGTGTCATATCTTTTGGAACATGCGTTGAATGCTTTTGAAAACCACATGAGATCCCTTTGATTAGTGAGCATTCAGTGCCTTTAAAACCATTGACAATGTTTTAAAAACAAAGAATAAATAAGACAGTCAGCTGTAGAATAAAAGAAATTCTGATTCTTCCCCCACTCTGAACCTGATCTTTCCAGACTTGGGGTATTTTACCGGGGCTAAAAAAAGAAAAGTCAGGAAAAAAAAAATCCATTTCTAAGTAGCAGAGAATGAATAGCCCAAGTCAGGAATGGTAACATAAATCTTCTGTAAAACACAGGAGATTAAAGAATTATGTGCATGAAAACAACTTTTTGTTCTTTGTCTCTATCATTAATTGCTGCACGTTGCAAAAATAGTAGTGCTTACTTTGGCTACAAAAACTAAACTTGTCAAGGTCTTGTCAAAAGGTCAACTGTTTGAGTTTTTCAGAATTCACTTCTGATATATAAAACACATACATGACATACAGTAGACTAGTGCACTGGTTTGGGCTGAGAGTTAATTTTCTTCATAGTATCTTATTTGGGGCTATGTTTTGTATCTGTGATGAAAACAGCATTGATAACAGAAGGATGTTTTGCTTATTGCTGAGTACTGCTTGCACAACATGAAGGCCTCTTTTGCTTCCCACATTGCCCTGCCATTGAGTGGGCTGGGAGGACACAAGGATTTATGAGGGGACACAGCTGAGACAGCCGATCCCAACTGATCAAAAGGATGCTCCGGACCATATGACATTGTGCTAGGTAATAAAAGCTGGGGAGCAAGTGTTCTAAGGCCTTTAAACTGTTCTTTTAAAACTGTTCTTCCTTGAGACTTTCCTGCAACTTCTTCAGATAAAAAGAAAAGCTCTACTGTGGCTACTTCTTTATGTTCCTCTGTAGGAAATTCAAGCTACTGAATTCACATGCTATGGACTTAACTGTTCTTGGTAGTCCTATAGTATCTCAAATGCCTATCAGCTTCATTATTTTTATGTGCTTGAAAAAGCTTCTCATACTGTTTTTTAGGCCTTCAGTACAACCATGTTCTTGACATGGAAGGGCAGTATTTTGGTTCTTGCATTTTCTCTTGCTATTTTTCTCCCAGTAATTTTCCATTAATGTTAACAACTACTAAAAAAACCCCTGACAAAATAACCTCTTATAAAGTTGTGGTTTTATCTTCCCATCTCAGTACAACAACCCTACACAAAACGTGATAGCCAAAGTAAATAATGTTTGTGGTTTTACCTCTTAGTGGATAGCACTTGAAATTAGTATTTAATGTAAGCAAAATTTTCTATAAAGTATTTCAGATGTGTGAGTAAGGGCTTCAAGTGTCATTTCCCTTATTGCCAAAACAACCACCCACTGGGGATCTTAAGTTCCCCATATCAAGCAGAAGAGCAAAAAACCTCATCAAGTTCCCAACTACTCAGTGTTCTTTTTCTGCTGCGGAAATGAAATCTACTACTGTTCAAAAAGCAGCTACCAGATCCAACATGAAGACAGGTCTAGGTCATTGCAAGCAAATGCAAAAATGTACCATTTCCCCTTTGTCATGGTTTAGCAAGGAGCTGCGTTTGCTCGGTAACAGGAGTGGATTGCAGTGAAGACCTGGTAAAGAGTTTTTGGACCCTCTCCTGGCTCCTGGGTTCAGACCCACCATTGGCCTGGCTGGGCCAAGCTGGTG
>WBNH01005335.1:0-26340 GCA_013401255.1 Urocolius indicus
AAAAAAAATATTTAAGTATGATGGAAAAACTTCACCAGACGTTGAGACTAAAATAATTTTTGAGAATTTTAACTTCCTACATATAAAGATATTTGTTATATAGTTGAATTCTGATTTTTTTACTTGTAATTAGTACTGATTTTACCTTGATCATATGCAGTAAATAGAGATAAATGAGTACATAAAATCATAGTTGACCTCAATTAAATTAAGGTCTGTAGTTCCATCAAAGGATTCTGCTGATGCTATGATAAGAACCATGCAAGTGCAATAGAAGCAGTTAGTGAAGGTCAGCTCAACTGGGAGAGTAAAATCCAAACTCTGAATTACCAGTCTCTGACATGCAATGTCTACATTAAGCACAGAAAAGCCTGAAAGGAACTATCACTGAAAGTCTATCAAAACCACAACTGAGTTTTCTTCTCTTTCCAATTTAAGTAGTCTTCTCTATTACAAGATAATCTGTTGCACACTAAGCAATTTTGGTCTTACTTCCTTATACAAAATTCTTTAGTGTAACTACAGGCAAATACAACTAGAACTCTATTTAGATTATGAAAGTAACTTACATAGTGATGGAATTTTCAGTTTCAGTACTCTTTTCTTCTAATTCAATTTAAATATCAAATAAACCTATAATTTCATAATGTTACTTACATTCAAAATATAAAGTCCAATCCTGAGTGTTGCAGGATTAATTTAAAAAACAATTCCCATAACTAGTACCTCTACAGATTCTTAAAATCTACCGTAACATTTGCATTAAATGTATGAAGTACTTATGTGCACAAAACAATTTATTCAGAGAAGTAACAACAGCTAGATAAAATCCCCTACCTGAATACAGTTCTTTGCCAGACACCACGAAGGGCTATTATATCTTGTGCTGTGGATCTTTCACTATTGCTTCTATAGTGTGTTTCTCTTGCCTAGCTGTACAACCTTTCTAAATGTTTTGAACACTACATACTTGCATGGTCAGACTGTATTAGTATGTATCCAATTATGAGAAAAAGCTCTACTACAGTGACCATATCTGTATTTTGTAACATGCGTGCATGCGTAAATGTTTCACATTTCTTTCAGAACTTTCTACAAAGGGACTACTATGGCAGATAAGAAAAATCTTGGTATGTCCACTTCCAAGGGACTACAAAGACGTTTAGCTTGCTAGAGTACCAAGATGTAATCTTTTACATATATGAAATATTAATAATTACTAGTAAATTTAATTTTAAAAGCAAGTGATTGTCCATATCTATTAATATGGTACATCTAAATATTTAACTAAGTAAAAATAATCAACTCTGCATAACATTTTCAATATTTTTAGAACTGTAGTTAAGAAACTTGTATTCACAGTACATTAGGATTTTTTTTTTGTATAATAAATATATTTAACATTTTGTGAATTAAGGCAGTTTAAACCATGCTGGCTTGACTTTAAAGACGGAACATTTAAGAACAGCTTGAGCCACCACAAGTTTGGTATGCTTTTTCAATGTGATCCTTCAACAGTTGTTTAATTTCTTTCAAAATAATAGAAAATTGCTGAAATAATTTGAGAATAATGAAATAAAACCACAATTTCAATAAATGTTCTATGAAATAATTATAACCTTAAAAAAATTTATAAAGAAACTGTTTGCAGCAAGACTTCTGCATTGGCTTTTCTCTTACATATTAGGTAACCTAATGACATTTGAGTGACTATTGCCTTTTTCAAGGCTCAGTCCACTTAAAGCAAATGGAATAACCTGAAAAAGTTTATAGTACTTGTTATGCTTTGCACATACTACAGTTAATGCTCTTGGAAATAAATTGCCTCATAGATTGATGAAAGTGACAGACTCTAGCACACCATTCTATGCACCCAACTGAGGCCATTATCATTCATTACAGGGTGTGCGTTTTTTTTTCTCTTTTCTTAGCTAAGTAGCAATAATTTTCTCTAAACAATTAAGGCTTCTGTGTATTTTTTTTGCTCTTTAAATTACTTTCAGCATTAAAGGTGTCACAGGATCATTTATCCTTTCTTGAGTAGTACGTACTTCAGTGACAGTTCCTGCAGAAGTTACAAGGTTATTTTTTCCTGAACCTCTCCAAACTGAAACTTCCTAGAAGGAGTGAAGAACGATTATATTGTCTATACACATAGTGCAGTGCTAGGCATCAGTGCTCAGCAGATCTCTGAACTACTTTGTTGAATAAAAGTTTTAACAGCCCAAGCAAATTCAGTGTTGCCACTGTTTCCCACAGATTTGTGTTTTTTATTTCTATTCCTTTCCTCAACAATTTCTAACATTTATTTTGCTTCAGGAGTTCAAAACAAATCTTTACCAAAGTTCTAAGTAAGTAACAATTTCTATAACTTTCAAATGACAGAAACACTGACCTATATATTTTCTTTAAGTGGAATAGGACACACAGTTTTGAACAATCCCTCTACAATCTCAAAATTACAAATAAAAATCTAATGCAGCACTAATCAGAAATTGGAATAGAATAGGCTTATGGCACAAAACTCTTCTGTATGCAATTCTCCACAGGAGTAGAGTCAAACCTCTCAACTGAGTAAAATTTCAGAAAGATAATTTTCCTAGCTAACTAAGGCACTATTCTTTTTGTGCTTTGTATAACAATAGCTTTTATTTAACAGGTTCCACAGAGCAAAGTAAATACATCTAAATGTACATGGCACAAAACTGATTGTATCTACATGAATTTTATATCTACATAAAGTTATAAATACACATATTAATATATTTGCATAAAAATGTTTGAATTCTTTCTGGATACTAGTATAAAATTATAAAAGTATTTGTGGTATATTAAGTTATCACAGAAAAGTCGACATGTAATGTTGCATATTGTGCGTTTGAAAACACTGGTACCTAATTTGTACAAATCGTTGCTTCGTTAATTTGTTAACTTCATTCAATGGATAAAGTTTGACGCCAAACTGGGAGGAATGGCTAATTCCCCAGAAAGCTGTGCTGCCTTCAGCAAGATCAGCAAGATCTTGACTGGCTTGAGAACTGGGCAGAGAGGAATCCCATGAGGTTCAACAAGGACAAGGGTAGAGTCCTGCACCTTGGAAGGAACAACCCCATGCAACAGTACAGGCTGGGGATTGATCTGCTGGAGAGCAGCTCTGCAGAGAGACCTGGGAGTCCTGGCTGACAATAAATTAAACATGAGCCAACAATGTGCCTTCATGGCCACACAATGGCATCCTGGGATGCATCAAGAAGAGAGTGGCCAGCAGGTCGAGGGAGGTTCTCCTCCCCCTCCACTCTTACCTGGTGAGGCCTCATCCCCAGCTGAAGAGAGACAGGGAACTGCTAGAGAGAGTTCAGTGCAGCTCCCCCAAGATGATCAAGGGACTGAACATTCATCTTGTATGGAAAGGCTGCAGGACCTGGGGCAGTTTAGCCTGGAGAAGACTGAGGAGGGATCTCATTCACACAAGTATTTAAAAGGTCAAGAGAATGAGGTGGCACATTTTTCTGCTGTGTTCAGTGATAGCACTAAAGGGTAGTGAACAAAAGCTGGAACACAAAAAGTTCCACTTAAAAATAAGGAAAAACTATTTTCCTGTTCAGGTGAGGGAGCCTTGGCACAGGCTGCCCAGGGAGGCTGTGAAGTCTCCTTCTCTGGAGGTTTTCAAAACCTGCCTGGTTATGTTTCTGAGTGACCTGATGTAGGTGAATCTGCTTGAGGCTGTGGGGATAGAATAGATGAATTTTAGAGGTCCCTTCCAACCCCTACCATTCTATGGTTCCATGAAAGCCAAAGGAATGGTAACAAAGACTATAGGTTTAAGGAATGATATAATATTATTTTCTATTGTTTCTGTTTACTTTTGCAGTTCATGTTATTTTCTCTAGCCGAGTTGCAAACCCTTTTTCTAAAGGTCATACAAAGGATGTGCTGATGCAGCATAATAGGCCAACTCCAAATGACCAATAGCATAAGATGAAATGATAACAAAGTGGCAACATCACACTAAAGCTTGCTAATAATAATAGAGAAAGACAATATTCCCAGATTAAATATCCCAGTCAGCACGAATAAGCATTTATTGCTCCTGTGACATAGCCTAGTGCATATATATATATATATATATATATTAAAAAAAAATGCTGCTTCATCATCGAATCATTCCAAAGGTCATTGTTATCACAGCCTGGATTGTATTAGCATTCTTAAATTATAACTGATAATTATTACTAGGACAAGTATTATTTTGCATGAATACTTTTTCTCTCCTGTATTTTCCATATTTTTTTTTCATATCTATTCAGAACATACTGTATATAGCATGCTTTTCCGGTCCTGGACTGTTTTCCACAATTTCTTTTTCATAATAAATAGTTTAGTTCCTTGTTCCTTCAAGCATGAAAACTATACATATATTCTGGAATATATTCCAAGAAGGTGCTGTAAGCAGAGGTACCTTTGAGGAGAGAATAGAAATTACCAGCTACACAGCTGGTAGTGCATTTTCGCACTATCATAATTTGTTAAGAATGAACAAATAATGATAACAAGATCATCTGAAAAATTAGAAATTCAGAAAAATTAGAAGTCTAGTTTCTCAGTGAACATTAAAAACCATTTGTGATGCCTGACACTACTCAGTAATATTTATATAAGAAACAGAATTACAATGAAAGAAGACATTCTAGCGCTAAAACAGAGAACACTAAACTTATAAATCCAATGGGGTTTCAGACATACTGCAAACTTACCTATTAGCACTGACACAATTACATCTTGAGTCTGAATTCTTGTGTATAGCTTTGGACATCTGGGCTGAATTCAAGAGTACTAGCCCAAGAGCAAGCTAACATCCAACACACTTCTTCACTTTCTTATGACATTCCTCTCCATTTCTAGGTGGCTGAGGCCACCTAGCACCGACAGAGACCTTTACATTTCATGTTTCCAGGCCTTTCCAAAAAATCTAATTTCTTTCCAGTGCTAGTCACATGATACCTCCCTAAGCATTATGAAGTAATATAGTTATGGATTTACGTCAGCAGGCTTGACCCATCCACGCTGTAGGTAAGTACTCAGACAGCAGAGTCTCTAGGGTTTTTCATTGTATGCTATGCAGCTCTCCCAACAAACTTTCTGTCACCTTGAGTGATAAGTAAATTTAGGATTTAATTAATATGCCTTCTTCAGGACACTTGCCCACCCAAAAAAGCAGTACCTAACACTGTGTACTGGATCCTGAACAAAAATCACAACCTTGGAATAACTGCACACACTCCTCAAACATAGCGATCTCATGATAAATAATTTCTAAAGGTGGGTAACTAGACTTGCATTCATCATAATGATAAAATCACCTAAAAAGCATGCTCTCATTTTAGTAGAGCCCTCAAACTGTACTCCTACTTGCACACTGTAGGTACATTTGTCTGACCATGCTTATAATAGATATTTGTTGTAGAATATAGGCTATCAGAAAATTCTTTTGGTTGTGGATGTTCTGATACACATTTAAGAAGCCTCTAAGTGCACAAAAGTGCCCTAAAACACTTGCTTTTTTGTTTTTGTTTTTCTTCATTCTATTAGACTAGATGAACTCTAAAAGTCCCTTCCAATCCCTACCATTCTATGATTCTATGAAATTCTGCATCACTAGCTCCTAACCAGAATCAATTTCAATATGAAATGACTGACATAGTGGAGATATAATGCATACTGATCTAGAAGTTGCATACAGATATAATGAATTGTACAAAAAAAGCTCTTTGAAAAATTATGAAAAAGGGATGGTGAAATGTATGTTCCTAACTTTGGTAGTAGTATACATAGATTCTATATTACCTGGTAGTATATCCTTAATCAAAAGCAACTTCAGTATTTTTTTTCTTTAAAGTCTACTCTTCCTATCAATTCCACATAGCCTTTAAGCACCTTTCAGAAACAGATATAATGTTATTTTTAATTATTCAAAGTTGTAAATTTCAAAACCTGTACATACAACAAAGCAATATTAGTACCAAGTGAGACACCTTATTAAAAAAACCAAACAGAATATACTGAATGTTCATTAAAAACGAATAATAATGCCTTTCACAATGAACTTTTAAGGGTTTTAGTTAAAATAGTATATGTATCTACTTAGTTGATTCAAACTTCCTTTTTTTAAGAAAAGCTCACAAGATCAAGATAATGTAACTGTTTAAAAGTCTATCTTCTAAGACACAGATATATCGCAAAGGTATCAAAGATGTAAGAGTTTTTACTTAACGTGTTACCTCAGTAATAAACTACCTATTACATTTTGACACTATAAGCCTTAATTATAATAGTTTTCAGTAAACTATATATGCCATCCATATATTTCCCACTGGTTTCTCAGAGTGCTTAAGGACTGACCTTTTGGCATTTGGGAGACCAAACCTAGGCATACTCCTCCAGATGTAGCCTCAAAAGTCAAAACCAATTAGAACAATCACTTCTCTTGATCTGTTGGCAACAGTCTGACAAAAAAAAAAAAAAAAAAAAAAAAGACTGGTATGCAGCTAATCACAAAGAGGTACTGCTGACTCATACTTCTTGTCCTCAGGACAATCAAGTCTCTTTCTGCAAATCTGTTAGTCCAATCACAGCCTCTTCTGTTGTATAAGGTTTTTTAAACCCAATCTGATTTCCCATTTATCTTTATCAGACTCCATAATGTTTCTAGCAGCTCATTTCTTCCACTTAATGAGACTGCTTTGAATGTTAGGCCCTCACCAGTTTGGTATCATCTGTCACCACTGTTCAGAATGTAGTCCCTCCCATCTTTCTAGTTGCTGATGAAGATGTTAAACAACACAGGCTGCAGTAGACAGCTCTCAGCAATGCCCTTAGAAAATAGCCTGTTTGTTGACAGACATCTCCTGTTAACACCCTGCATAGTTTACCCATTTGCCTATCCCATAGCTATGGGATACCATGTCAAATGCCCTGTTTAAGTAAAGACAAATGTCATCCATTGCTACCTCCTCATCTGCTCAGAAGACAACCACCTAATCACAAAATTCAATCTGATTAGTGAAGGGTAATTTGATCTTTCTGAATCTTTGCTGATTGTTTCCAGTCATCATCTTGTCTTAGACATATCTGGAAATGTCTTTCAAGAGAATTTATGATCTTCCTGGGAACCAAAGTAAGGACGACCAGCCTGTAGCTCTCCTAATACTTCTTCCTCCCCTTTATGAGGATGGGCATGAAACTTACCTTTTTCCATTCACTGGGAATCTTTTACAATCAACGTGAACTCCTAAGTGTGGTCTTGAAGCTACCAAATTTGCTTCTGGTGATGGATATTAATACATCTTTCTGAAATATATTTCCTTTCATTATGTACATTGAAAGCTGCATTCATAAAGATGATTAAAACAAGAAGTATGTACAAGACACATGAGAAAAAAGCTACTTTAAAAACTGTTTTTCAAAAAGAGTTGCTTTCTTTTTTAAACTATATTAAAGACAAAGCTATGTTAGCTAGTTGACCTTATGGCAGGTAACTTTCTTTTCATTATTATTTTATTGCCAGCTTAAGAAAACTGTGGTTTTTATTGGAATTTGATCATCTTTTCTCAGAACATAAACACAAAAGAAAAATCCTTAAAGTCTGTAACTACAGAAGAGGCAGGAAAATTGTGTCTGGATTTATGGTCTTACTGAGTATTGATCAAAGGAATACTGATAAACATGGCTTTGGTCAACAGAATCTGAGTAGGGAATTACAATCAGATTAAAATTACAGAAGAAATATGACTACAGAGAAGCATATGTAAAGTAATAATGTTTAGAAATTTTCTTCTGTAGATTTGGAAGTTTCGATAGTAAAATATCCATCTTATTCATACATCCAGTACCGAATGTCTACTTTCCTAATCATGGTTATCTCCATGTTGCTTGTTTCAGGAGATCTTCTAAAGTTTTTTTTTTTTAAAAAAAGTATTTCTCCCTACATATTTAGATTAATCAACACATTACTTTTTATTGTCTGGAAGTGTGTGTTTAATAATTGGATAATTCGTCTTCCCTTTCACAGTTAAACTAAATAGAATTAGTACTCTTTCCATGAAGACATTTTCTGACATAAATTAGGGGAAGGCTTGATACAGACTATCAGAGTAACCACCCATTTTCAGTATGCTACAAGACATAGTAGAAATGTGGTTTGAACTGTTTGTTGGGTTAATCAATTGATCCTGTTTAACATATTCACATGAGCAACACATGTATGGCCATCACTAATATTGTAGCATTAGTAATTTGTTGCTAATACATGCCCAAAACAAAATGGAAAGTACAATTAAACCTCATGCTTTAGGTGCTTTAAACCAAGCCAATTCTGAGGTGTGTTTGGCTTTCCACTCAGGAATACCTCTCAGGCTGGCAATGCTCTGTGAAGTCCAGTGCTGAACAGTGATTGCTTTTTCTTACTGTTGACATATAAAACCCATTCTTTTCTGCTATTCTCAAGGCCCTAGCTATTCCCAGGTGAGCAGTAGTCCTACATATTCATGATGACTGGAAGATAAGAGCTCTTTGGAATTATGCCACTCAATAATAATTTACCATCTCTGTTACAAAAACATACAGTTTGTCCACAACTTTAAAACAATACCTTACTTTACTTCTTCAAATATCCACATTAATACTTTTTTCAAAATAACTCACTGAAATCCAACCATGTTTCCTGTTTTAGCCTTTTGATAACCTCTGTGATACACATGCATTTCCAAAAAGGAAATGAAAGTCCGTAAGTGACTTTCAATAAGATTACAAATATTTTTTCAATGATATGTGATGTTATAATATTCACTTTGTGGCCACAGGTGTAACATTCACTCTGATACCACAACAGCTTAAATATAAATAGCTTTATCACTGATTTTTCACTCGCTTCTCCTTCAGTTATCTAGCTTCCATCTCCTTCACTCATTAAAAGTGACCAAAATAAACAACACATCTGTTTGAGAACTGTAACTAGACACTGTGAGATACATTTGATCTACTGTTCAGTGTTCAATATTCTTAAAAAAAAAATCTGGTATGTATATAAGGAGTTAAATCTGTTCTAGTTTTGTAGTATATTGTTTTAAAAAAAATCTTAAAATAGTATTTCAAAATTCTTGCCTGAGTATCCTTCCCTATAATTAGAAAAAAAAAAGTTTCATTGTTTCCAATACAAAACTGGAGTTACCTATATTAAATGACAAAGCCAGTGCACAAATTTTAGTAAGTATAAAGAACTCTGGAGGACAAGCTATAAAGAAACCTTTCTGAAAATATACAAAACTGAATGTAGGAATCTGTATGTTTAGAACCTGACAAATTAGAAAGTATCCATAAGATCTACAGCCTTTCAGTGTTATGTCACTTCCCAAATTCCTTTTTACTTTAAATATATATTTGGTAATATGAAATACGCTTCCCTTATGCCATCGTATGTATTTCTACCAATTAAGCTTAAGAAATTACAGACTTTTACTGGAAGAATTAAAGTCTGTATTTTTTTTTAGCAGAAATGATACCAACAAAAAAGTTGTTTCGTAAATTTTACTAAATAATTCAAAAAATTGCAAAGCTTTTAAGTGCCTTCTACCTGTATAATAATTTTGAACAGTTATAAAGATGTTCAATATTTTTTTTCATTAATCAACTATCTTTTTTAATTATGGCTCCCAGGACACAGTGTTTAGCAAACTGTGGCCTGGTTTTGTCCCATCGAAACTGATCTAGAATTAACTAGGAATTTTCCATGGAAACAATGGAACAAAGACCATCATCTTTTTAAATAGCTCAGGATTGTGTAATTGCTTTTTTTTTTTAAAAAAAAAAAAAAGTAATTCTAGTAGTATAATGCAAAACTCAAATATAGTAATGAATAGAAGGTTTTATTCCTTTAAATTTGTACCAAAATATATTTCATTTCACATTTTAACAAGTGTAAGGATTATTGTCAGTCTGGAGAGAATTAACAAGAAAATAAACTGAAAAATTGTAACCATCAAGCATGGAATTTAATTATTACACTTTAAGAAAAACAGCAAATACCTGAAACTGCATTAAAATACTTTGTATTCTGTACTGAATATTCATATAAACCTTACAAAATAAGCAACATAGATATCTCTACTTTCTTCAAAACATACTTCCAAAGACTGTAAGGAAAATGTGACATGTATTGTGATGACATATGGTCAGTTTTACATGAGGAAGACAGGTTATGCTTTGCATTAATTCCTCAAGGAACACAGACTATTAATATTGTTATTACCAAGTAATTTAAATCATAGTATAATTATATAGACAGATGCACAGCAAAACCCTTTTCTTTTCAGCATTTAAATTAGGCAGAAAGATAACCCAAGACATTTTAGTTATTCAATGTCTAAAAACTAATAGGTGAAGCTGAAAAAATCTGACAATAAACTTACTAGAAACAGCTTAAGAAAATCAAAACACGGTATTTTATTCATTGTAAATGGTAGCATTAGCACCACTTGCTCTAGTTAAAATGTTTGGAAAATCTGGAAAACAAAATGTAAACATAAAAACATTGCTTCTGCTTTGCAACTTATTTTTTTACCACATGTGCAAATTTTATTTTTAAACAGTGCAACCTAATAGAACTATTTTTCCTAAAACCCTATGCTTACTTTCTATAATTATAACTCACTCTGCCAGGGTGTTACTTAGTCAAAACATTGCAATTATACTCAGCTACACCGATAAAACAGGGGACATAAATCCCTCCATGGGTTTACAGAACTATACTAACTACACAGGAATCTTGGGTTCCTAACCTAAGCTATACAAGGGTGCTCGATCACTTTATTGAACAAGTCAGTACTCACTCATTTCTAACATTCTGTACAGTAACCTTAGCATTACTTCAGCAAGCCTTATATCCTTAAACACTCTCCACACGGCTTATGTCAAGTAATATATCTTCTCAGTAGCACTCTATAAAATAGACAATATGGATATAGTGCAATTGGATATGGTTACTATTTTCTTAAGAATACTGAGCAGCGTGGGACACTTTTCTATTGTTTGTCCAAGGGCCATGAGTCACTATTTTTTATTAAAATCTTACACAATGTACTTTATACAGCCAGAGGTCAGGTTCTCTCTGCAGTGAATTTCACAGTATTGGCCCAGAATATGGCACCTGCTGGGAGCGATGCAGTTTTAATTTTGCTGTGGTGTCGGGGAAGGAGCAAGGAATTCACAGAAAAGGGTACAATCTTGGCTGTCTGTGCCAACATGGGATCAGGATTGTTCACCAGAAGTACTCCAGCACTCTTTAATATTGATCTATCCATAAGAAGTAAATGGTGGTTTTGTGTTATTCTTCAAGGAGAACCATACTATGCCTAGGTGTGTAAACGCAAATTTGGAAATGAACTTTTGATATAGCCCATGAACTAATCATCCTAGAACTGTCATAACATGAAGAAAAGTTGATTTGTGTTGTTGAAGTACAGATAAATGACTGCCTAGAACTGCAGTGGAAATGAACCCCAGCATTGTCTCCATGGAAACACACTCGTATTAACAAAATAAACAGGAAAATATGTTGAATCTGTTTCAAAAACTACTCGCAACCCTTAGAGAAGAGAGAAAAGAAAGAATCACATCATTTAAAAAAAAAAAACATTGTGATGTGTTGTGTTGTGATACAAAAAGATACACAAGTCATAATGCCTGCAAAAGAATGGGACTGTATTATTGAATCTTGACAATAACTCAATATTAGAGACAAAACAAAGCATTCACCTAGTCTTCACCTATCCTAAAACTTGTTCTTTAACTCAGTGGAAATATTCACTTGTATCAACTAATCAACAAATACATGCCTCCGGTTTGCACTCAGTAAATCCACAATGAAAGAAAGTTATAGGTTCATAAAGTCACAGGCTTTATCTGAAAAACTTATAAGGTGTAGTAGATTTTTTTCCTTACACAAAAACATGGTATATTTACTCATTTATACCTCTATTTCTAAACAAACATAGGTAGGAATCTACACTAACAAGTGAGAACGTTCTTAAGCCATCATATATTTGCATATTTAGAGTTAACAAAAGCATGACAGACAAGTCAAAAGATTTAGAATTCATTGAATAACAGTTCTAGAGTTTTCAGACTTGAAGGAAAATGCAAAAGACTTGCTACTTCCCTAACACTAATGTTTGACATTGCCTTGGAATGTCTGACAAGTGAAGCAATATGCAATTAATGTAAATATAAGTAGGATTTGAACATAAACAAGAAATTAACATTGGGAAACTTCTAATCCTTTTAAAAAAGCAGACTTTTTTCTTCTCTTTCGCAATCTCAACTAAAGCAATTTGGATTTACAGTATGTTAGGAGCACATCAATAACAATAACTACAGTTCATTTTCACCAGTATTTTCCAAAATAAATATGCAAGTTTTTCAATACTATATATAAATGTAGGAACGAACTTTGGCAGCTACTGTTTCTTCTGTGCTGTACACTTGCCAGAGTGTTTGCAATGACAAGAAAGAAAATCCATATCCAGGTTTTATCTTCTTCATAATGCTAAGGAGACTGAGGAATCTGTCTGACCATAACAAATGAAACACTGAAAGAATGAACATGTATAAAGAATAAAACCAAGGACGTTCAGGATAGTAGGAATTGAGTATGATTGATACTGGGCAAACATCAACTTGAAAAAAACTGAGTGAAAACAGACAAGGAAAGTTATCTAAAACCAGAAAATATAACAGAAAATGTCACTGCAAGCTCTTTGAGAAAGAGACTTCCCTATGTATAGCCTTCTCTATGAATGCCTCTGTTCCAAGCATCCATCCTTTGTACTGTATTACTCTGTTCTTTCCTTCAGATTTTGCATAAAATACTTGGAGGTCCTCCATATCTCCTTGCTATCCCAGAACCTGTCAGTTACTGCTCATGAAATATATATCTCTATCCTCTGAGCTTTCAGTTTCTCAGGTACACCAATAAATCACCTCACAGGTAGCTAGCATATTTGACATGTATCCACACTAGCATTTTAATTTTGGTTGAGTGCATTTTTGAAGCTTGGCTCCTGATCACAGCTACGTCTTACACTCTGGTTTCTTTTACAGAAAAGTCTTGGTGCATGCAAATCCTTTAGGAAGAAATTAAACCAGAAAGTGTGCTTGAGAAGAGCACTAATTGCATTCCAAGTGCCACTCGGTATTCAGTCCAAGTTGATCTGAAATAAAACTGCACTGTAGATGGTGTGGATGTCAGATCCAGATGTCTGGCCTGTCTTTCTAAGCAGCCATTAACTTTTTGAAACCTGAAGGAATATAACAGGCTTAAGACTTCTGTTTCACTGTGACATAAAGTTGAATGGGTTCAAAAATCACTAGTTGGAACAGGAAAAGTGGTTGTTAAAAGTGTTGCTAAAAAGCCAGGCTAAAAAATCTGGGCTTACATATTTTTGAAGGGTTCTAACAACAGATCACTTTGGCCTTTTTGATATAATTCAAAGCTCACAAGCTGCGGTTATACCTTTTCCTCCTGTTGATGGCTGCTGCTAAATTCAGCTGCAAATTGAGGATGGTCATCACGACTGGCTAGTCAAGTGCAACTAGTTATGATACCACTTATTTCATTGCTATATGGTATTTATCAAGCATAGAAGCCTGATCAATCAACTGCACTTGGATGGAATTTTGATCTTGACATGTATTTGAAAAGACTGTAGCAATACTAGAAAGTAGCCTTTAAAGCACCTAAATAATTGAGCCATCATTACAAAGGGATGATGGAAAATCTGGATAATGGAACCATAAATAACACATGATTCATGGACTAAATTTAAATGAATTTTCATGAGTAAAGGTAATTGTCTCCATTGGTTTAAAATAGCTTTGGAAATTAATTATTAGCCAAATTTTTTAAAATTCAAACGCGTGTCCTATATATTTTACTAAGTACTTAAAACCAAGACAGCCATAGTAAGTCTTTCAACAGTATGTGAGTGATACAGAAGCTTGATATGACTAATCATATTTAGAAAATTAATACTTGTCTTTAATTGAGCATAAACTCCACAGTTTTAATACTATAAGCAAAATCATCTATAACATGAAAAAATAGCTAAGAAAGCATTTATAACAAAATTGAGAATAATTCAATATTGAAGACAGATACAGCTTTCCTATATTGTCACCTCAAAATTCTTAATGAAATTTGGCAGTATATTCTAGAATACATAGCATTGCACAGTGCAAAGAGAAGATCGGGAGATTCAAAATATACAAATGGCTGAAGGGAAGGTACAAAAAGGACAAATACAAGGTCTTTTCAGTGGTGCTAAGTGACAGAACAAGAGGCAATGGGCAGAAACTGAAAAACACAGGCTTCCTTCTGAACATCAGGAAACACTTCCATACTTGAGTGATCAAGCATTGGCACAGGGTGCCCAGGGAAGTCATGGAGTCTCCATGCCTGGTGGTATTGAAAATCTGTCCGGACACAGCTATAGATAACCAGTTCTCAGGGGCTCTGCTCGAGTAAAGGGATTGGATCAGATGACCTCCAGAGTTCCCCTCCAGCCTCAACCATTCTGTGATTCTGTGACTCATCAAGGGAAGTATTTCTGAGAAAGTTGATACTTAAATGAATAACAATTCTATATAACTAAACCATGTATTTGAGGCAAAAATCTGAATTATTCAGAAAATTTCAGGTTTGCCTTGCATGTTATTCAATTTTTAAAACATACATAATCTGAACTTGTAACAGTACTAGGATTATAAAGCTGTACAGATACATAATTTATATGTGCTATAATCTGTGAACTGTCTCAGGATGTTTTGTATCTCCTTTTATGTTTTGAATTTCTTTCTGGCATTTATGATTGTCTCCTGGATGCTTCTGGATTACTATGAAGACATTTGAATGTACTAGAAAACTCTTATTTTTGTAGAACTCTTAAATATACAATAATAATAATGATAATAACATCAACACTAATTATACTTATATACACAATAACAACAATGACAACATTTATGTTTCTATATTGCCCACATAACAGTTGGTTTCATGTCTTGCTAGTTTCACTAGGCAGCATTGCTATCCTACTAAAGTATAAAATACATATATTTAGTGTGTACATAATATTTTCTGCTCCAAACTGTATTTATTAAGATTTTGCACAATATTATCTCTGAACAACTTTCATGGAACTACACTAAAAGGGCATTGTAAACCCTTCTACTTTATAATTATTTCAGGTAACTGAGTAGTATGTGAACATATGTATACTCTATATGTAGTATGGAGATGTTTCAGCTATCCTTAAATATGAACACAGTGAGTAGTATAGTTTATGTCACAAAGAAACCATCAGTGAAATTTACTCTCCGGGCATAACAATACATGCTCAACTAAACAAACTCTTAAAATAGCACTGCAGTGGTGGTTATCTTTGCTATCTTCTCTGCATTTCTTGAATTTCATCCAGATATCTTCCAGATATATCTCACTGGGCCAACTAAGGGTGTGCTCGAAACACATTCTCTGACTGAAAAAACAGGGATTAAACTGCAGTCTGAATCTCAAGAGGGGGTGATGATGCCTATAGTGTCAAATAGTAACTGTTACACGCTGAACCATGAAATACAAAATGCTATCCTGCCTCTAAACATCAGAAAGAGCATATATTCTTTCTGAAGATGAGCAGAAAGCTGATTTTCTACAGCTACATGGTCAGGGAGTGGTTATTCAGACCGTGTAACTAACTGTTGGTCATACTATAATCAAGGTAGCAAACCGCCATATTTAGAGTCAAATACTGCCAGCAGCAGGTATATAACCAGAACCTGAATATTGTCAGCAAACTCCTCTGCCTACAGAAGACACAGAGAAATTTTTATTCCATGTAAATCCAAAAGTAGGGCTCTTTAGTATAGACACTAGAACTAGTGGAGGAACTCATTAAAAAAAAAGGGTTAACTATTAACATACAAAAGAAACTAATACTCGTTATCTTTGTTTTTTCTTCTTAATTGGGAAGTGCATCAACACTATAAAAGTTTAAGTATGTGCTGTATTTGCTATAGTAGTGCTAAGGCACAGAGACAGATGGGAGGCTTTTTTGAATACCGATTTAAAAACTGTCAGCAATCTTACATAACTGGAAATACAAATAAACATGTAGTATCTCTAACTGCATTTTAATAAATAGGTGAATGTATCTATATATCGGTATCTAAGGTGTAGTACAGATGACACCATGACATCATAACTTGCAAGTTTTACCTCCTTGAAATTGACATAGTTCTTTCATTCACATCATAACTGTTCCGTGCAACTGGGCCATGTCAAGCAAACAGTACTTTTTCAATTAGTAAGGAAACTTACTAGGATGAAAAAAACCTTTCATAATTATTCTGATATCAGTCCACTACTAAATTATTGCATTAATTTCTAGGATATTTCATCTAAAGAACCTGTTTTTCCAATTAAAAAAAAAAAATTCCTATAGTCAATAACTGTTGAGTTAACCACACTACAGGTCTGTTGTTTTTTAGTGTGCTGGAGCACACTAAATCCATATGCTAGCTATACAGCCCAAAACTTATTATGGTTTTGAATTTCCATTTCTCTTGGAAGCAGATTCTATTCCTTTAACAGTTAAACATGTAAATGTGACTGAAAGGGTAGAAGATACCAGTATGAGTATTATATTTGTATGCTTTTTTCAGGTTTCTTTTTTAATCCTTCCACACCTGAAGTACTGATAATTACTGAAAGAAGGTAAATGAAATTTATATTTAACACATCAATGTATATCAAAGTTGTGTGAGAAGGATACTGAAATAAATCTAGGAGCCCAGAGAAGAACCAGACAGAATAGTAGGACCATTTTTAAGTTTCTGCACTTTTGCCTCTCATTTAATTAACCCCCAATAGAGTGAATAAAAGTTATAAACATCTCACTTTTTACTTCTCAGAACTATCAGCTTGTAAATAAGCACAACCAATGGTTACTTAAGATAAATACATAATAAATTGAAAACAAGATTTTCTTTTTCACAATAAATTAAAAACAAAATTATCTTTTTCATCGTAAGGATCAAAAGAATTATGTATTTTGATCTAACACAGTATCAAAGACTAAGCACACATGAAAATCACACAGTGTCTTAGAAAAAAGGTACAGCAGTATATTTCTTTGATTATTCAAATATCAGACATACTCTCCAAGAAACTCCTTCAAAAACAGAATAACAGCACTGCACCTAAACTGTCATCATTTAATATGAAGTGACAAGATAGTGACAGACAATGAAGAACTGCCTAAAGATGCAATCGCTTGTCATTAAGCCTGCATTTCCTCCTCAGGCATACTTTGAGATCTTGAGATTCCACTGTGCCAGAGAAAGTTCCTTAAAGAAACAGTTACCTATTTGTACACATAAAGATATGTCATGTGTTCCAAATAGAAAATGGAATCTGAGCAATCAGGAAACAAGAGGAAATTAGAAATGTGTGAATTACATGCAATGAAATGAACTAACTTGCATCACCACTGCAATGACTAATATCCTAAACATAATTATTTCAATGCATGTTGATTGTAAAAGTATGAAAAATAAAAATTTTCAATATAAGTGCTTGCCAGAAAAGTGCTTGAAAAGGACAAATTTCTTGGTCTATACCAAGCGTTTAATTTTTTTTTTTCTGCTTGGTTTTTAGGATGCATCTAATTCTACCTAAAAAATAGACTCCACAGTTTAATATTGAAAGGTTAGAATGTACAATATATTGCAGCCCACGGGGCCATCAAGGTTACAGAAGGATAAAGAAAATTTTTATTTTATGATATTGTGTTAACACTGCTAATTTGATTTAGCCATCCCCTCCCAAAGTATCTGAAATCTTACCTCTAGTACTAAAATATTTGCAAAATTTAAAGATGTTTAGATTTTTTTCACTTAAACTCTCCTTTCAAAGACAAATTTCAGAAATGACAGAAAAAAAAGAGCTTCAAAATGAGAACAAACTTTCAGCTCAAAAAAAAAAAGTAAAAATGTATACCTTGCCAACACAATTTGATTTTACTTCTATGACCTGCAAGTAAACAAAAAAACAGTAAGTCAATAACTACCATTATGATGCTTTTGGTTTTGTATACTAAAATATCCTGCCTGGCAGTTAATTTTCAGGTAATTCTTACATCTTTGGGGTATTTTGATGGATCTGAATCTTTAAGATGTCATGAAAATTAATTATACAATGAATATATTAGATGAACACATTTTGAAACAGAGTTAATTTATAAATACATCAAAAAGGAATCACTGTATATGGTTGATAACCAGTTTTTCCCTCAAATTCTGTAATGGTTAAACCCACAGTGACTAGATTTTGATATATGTTTTGCTAACATTCTGTATAGTTCTAAATGTGGTTAACGTTGTGTTTGACTTATTTTGAAAACATATGAGGAAGACAAAAAGAATTCAAGAATAGAAATACATTATGTGTGTTAATTAAAATTATACACAGTCCTTCCAATACTTTACTTTCAAAAGTTGCATCGATACGTTACCAGGTGACGATTGCATAAATAATATTGTTATTACAAAAACCAATTCCATCTCAAAGGGAAAGAAATTATTGAAAACTTTAAAATTTTAGAGTAAGTTGTGTTTGAATGCAATTAATAAACCATCTTATCACCTTCTTATCCCTTACAGACATTCTAATACTGTTACCCTGTAGTTTATCGATAAATTGATTAGGACAAAAATTTCTATCCTGTTCCCAAGAAATCTAACAGGACCTAAAATACTTGTTATTTTTTATTTGGCTAATACAGTAGGTGCAAAAATATACATCATACAAAGTAAATTTCACTACAGAACCATTTATTCCCTAATAAAATGCAAATCTTTCACTCATTCACATTAAACTCAGCTATTTTAATGGTCAGATAGTACTGCTTAGTTGTAAAAATCTAAAACTTAATGGTTATAATTCTTGTCTGAAAAGACTGTGAAAATGAACCATATAAAATAGGTCTGGAGGGAATCTTAGCAACGAATTTGATCCATTCTCCTGTCCATACAAGCAAGCAGAAAAGAAAGCTATGTACTACATCCTGGTAGAGCAGCCCTAGCAGAAGAAGTGCCTTCAATTACCACAAAATGCAGGAGAAAGAGAAGAAAAGGAGTAGTTTTGAAGAAGTAAAAAACCACTGTCTATGAATACTTAATTTTGGCATGGGCTTCACCAAGACCAATTTTCCAAGAGTAATGATCAAGGGAAAGCAATGATTGACATAGATCTGACTCTTAAAACACATCGTAAATTAACTTTAAAATTTAAAAATTACAAATTTTACAAAATTTACCAAAACTTTGTGAGTGTGCTAAGGAAAGTGTAGTGAGAAGTTATAGTAATATCTCTCTTAAGGAGTCAATATATGATACACATTGTATAGCTCTATTATTTGATTATTGTTCAAGCAAATAGTTCTAATGAATTCTAAGAAACTGTATTACAAATACTGTATTATGTAAACAGGTATACATAAATCAGCGTTGCTCACACTTTCAAGCGACAGGTCCTAATGAAATCAGAGTTAGATTTTAATTAGATGTAGTAAAAAATGCAGTAAAGTACACAAAACAATAGGAATACAAAATAAAATCAGATTCCACCAATTACGGCATGATTAGCTGGAGACGTAAGATTCTTTTAATAGTCATGCCCTGTTGACCTTCTAAATGAAAAACAACTGAAATAGTGACTATATGTACATGTGTTCATATACATTGTCATGTCTCACTGTGTGAACGCATATGTGTGTGTGTGTTTATCCTTACTGAGATCACCACAGAGTAATATGAAAATAATAACTATCCTTCTAGTGAGACATACATGATTACATCAAAGGTGTGCTCAGTTTCCTTATTAAATGCTCCATTAGCATAAGATAAAAGCTCCTGTCTTGCTGCTAAAAACTGAAAAAAATGCTTGAGAAGTGGTACAATGTCAGAGGTATCAAAGCAGTTTATACAAAGCAGCCATAATCCAAAACAAAAATCACAAATATTCATAGCTTATGTATCCCTACATGATTGTGAAACTGAAGCCAAGTCTTTTGTGAATACGATAGGTGCACATGGTGACAAAAGAAAACACATCACACAACAAACAAAACCAACCAGGTTTTTAATTTAATGTGAGTTCCTGAACAACTAACTTATAAATTTTATCTTCAAGAAATCAAAACAAATACAGAAGCTTGTGGAGTTGAATTATTTCTGGTTTTGTTGCATTAGCAGTAATATAACTCAATATTTTCCTGCATGATTGTGTTATTTCCTACTCACAAAACAAGTCTCAACATGGAAAAGAAAATTTTAAATCCACACAGACACACATACATGCATATATACAGTATGAAATTGATGTTTATATTAGTGTTAAACCTAGAGTGCATTAAAAAATATTCTCAATCTTAGCATCCAGAAAATTCCATTGTCTTGGGAGAAAGCTCAGAAACAGCTTTTGTTTGTTTATTTTATAAACTTCTAGTTATTCCATATCATGAACTTGCATCTTTTACACAAAATAAGCTTCCAACTCAAAAAAAAAAAAAAGTTTACTCTTAATATAAGTTAAGAAAATGTTAGTCATATTAACTGCCTTTTCCCTCCTGTCTTGAGGACTTAATGGTGTAAAGTCTTTACTGGAACCCAGGTGACATATCGTTAGAACTGTCATACACTTTCATTATACTGAATTTTTCATTAGAATCTTTATATACTAGGCTGATGAGAGCAGCAATTTCTGACAGATATTTCCAGCAACCATTTATTCGGCCATAAAGTAGATAGCTCTATTTTCTACTAGCTTTCCTATAAGCAAATACATTTAGAAGGAAAAGAAATTGAAGAAAGCAAGCTCTCCTCATAAGATTGAAAAAGTAATGAAGCTTATAGCTTGTCTGTAAGGAAACAAGAGAAGAGACTGAGGAAAACTTGTTACAGGTAGAAATATTCAGCTCTAAGTTTCTAGTCAGAAGGTCTGAGCAGTCTGTTCAAATACTCATGCATTATCAGCTCAGCAATAAACACATGACACAATAGTCATCTGGTAAAGATACAGATGGTAATGACAGAGAGAAATTTTATCTAGGATTATTGTTTTCCTAGGAAGATCATCATCACACTAGTCAATTCTTTTTCAAGGCTTTAAAAAAATGAGGTGAAGTTCAGGAGATGAAATAGTTTATTTTTTTACTTACTTATAACACTGTGTTTTTCTTTCTTTTTTTTGTTTGCTTTTTACAGCAGGGGAAGAAGATTCTGTTTTTCTGTCTCCAGTAGGATGCAATCCAGAAAGGCTCAAAAATAACTTTAATTACAAAGCGCTGCCAATCCTAGGAAAGTTATGTCAGAGCACTTTCATTCCTAAGTTTTTTGTCTTCACTTTCAAAAACAAATAGAAATGAACATTAAGGACATATATTGATCACTCACTGTGATCTGCCTTCAGAGTTGGAGGAAACTGTCCCCAGAGAGTCAGCAGAGCAGCAGAACAGGTGCTGAGGGGTTGGTTTTTCTCCAGCTGAGCTACACGTGCCTGAGGACTGGAGGAAAGCAAATGTCACTCCAGTCTTCAAAAAGAGTTAAGAAGGAGGAGCTGGGTAACTACAGATCAGTCTGCCTCACCTTCATCTCTGGAAAGGTGATGGAATGACTTATGCTGAGTGCTGTCTCAAGGCATGTAAAGGACAAGAAGGTCATTAGGAGCAATCAACATGGCTTTACCAAAGGGAAGTCATGTTTGACCAACCTGATAGCCTTTTATGAAGATGTAACCAGGTGGATAGATGGTGGTAGTGCAATGGATGTGGTTTATCTCAATTTCAGTAAAGCATTTGACACCGTCTCCCACAGCATCCTTGCAGAAAATCTCAGAAAGTGTGGGCTGGATGATCAGGCAGTGAGGAGGATTGTTAACTAGTTAAAGGAAAGAAGGCAGAGAGTTGTGATCAGTGGGGCATGGTCTAGAGGGAGGCCTGTATCTAGTGGAGTCCCTCAGGGGTCAGTGCTGGGACTATTCATTAATGACCTGGATGAGGGAACAGAGGGCACTGTCAGCAAGTTTGCTGATGATACTGAACTGGGGGGAGTGGCTGACACACCAGAAGGCTGTGCTGCCATTCAATGAAACCTTGACAGGCTGGAGAGTTGGGCAGAAAGGAATCTAATGAACAAGGGCAAGTGTAGAGTCTTGCATCTGGTAAAGAATAATCCCATGTACCAGTACATGCTGGGATATGAGAGTAGTGTAGGGACCTGGGGGTCTTGGTGGATAGCAGGATGACCATGAGCCAGCCATGTGCCCTCATGACAAAGAAGGCCAGTGGCATCCTGGGGTGTATTAAAAGGGCTGTGGGCAGTAGGTCAAGAGATGTTCTCTTCCCCCTCTACTCTGCCCTCATGAGACCACATCTGGAATATTGTGCCCTAAGTTCAAGAAGGACAGGTTGCTGCTGGAGAGAGTTCAGCGCAGGGCCATAAAGATGATGAAGGGAGTGGAGCATCTCTGCTAAGATGAAAGGCTGAGGAGCTGGGGCTCTTTAGCTTGGAGGAGACTGAGGGGTGATCTTGTTAAAGTTTACAAATAAATATGTAAAGGGCAGGTGTCAGGAGGATGGAGTCAGGCTCTTCTCAGTTGTGTCCAATGATGGGAAAAGGGGCAATAAACTGGAACATAAGAAGTTCCAAAGAAATACAAGGAAAAACTTCTTCACTGTCGGGGTGACAGAGCACTGGAACAGGCTGCCCAGATGGGTTGTGGAGTCTCCATCTCTGGGGACATGCAAAACCAACCTGGACGCGTTCCTGTGTGACCTACTGTAGGCGGTCCTTCTCTGGCCAGGGGTTGAAATAGATGATCTTTTGAGGTCCCTTCCAACCCTTAAGATTCTGCGATTCTGTGATATTACATAGACACTAATAGTAGTATTAATATTAAATGCATGTATTGAATATTATATTGAAACTTAAGTTTCATACATACAGTAGAAAAATACAGGATTGAGGAAAAATTAGACTATCCTCTCCAGAAAAAAGTGCAGCCTCTCGATTACTTTAACAATTATGGAAAATGTAGAATAAAATACTCTGAGACGTAAGAAAGAACTGAAGCCTCTTTTCTTTTTTTCAGTTGATTGGTATAGAAATAGTTCTTCTAAAATAAAAAAAAAAATCTGTCAGTGAGATCAGGTAAAATAGCTACTCCCGAATCTTGTGAGTCTGAAACTATTTTTCTTAAAAAAAACTTGTGCAAATTCTTCCATGTTGCAACAAGTAGAAAAAGGCTAATTTTGTTCATTTCAGAAACAAAACATCTATTTTTCGTTTTCATCTATGGTATATCTTTCTGTCTTTCTTGTCTGTCTCTCAAATGAATTAAAAAAATAAAAAGACTATATGTTTATCCAACCTAATTTTGTCTGGTGCAATAGATTTGAGGGCAAAAATATGGGGAATTCTGGGCTACTACAGAACCAGTTATTGCTGTAAGGGGACTACTACAGGTCTATCAAATATAATGATAAAATGTAAATGTGAAGAGAAAAATTTTAATGAAGTTTTGGCAGAAAAAGTTAACCGTAAAAAGAATGTACGTAAGGAAACTCAATCACTAATAATATGTACATATCAACTGTGGTGGGTTGACCCTGTTTGGATGCCAGGTGCACATCAAAGCTGCCCTATTGCTCCCCCTCCTTGTCTATAGAGGAGAAAAAACATAATAAAAGGCTTGTGGGTTGAGACAAGGACAGGGAGATCACTCAGCAATTACTGTCCCAGGCAAAACGGACTCAACTTGGAGAAAAATTAATTTGTTACCAACCAAATTGGAGAAAGGTGGGTAAAAAGAGATATCTACATCTTAAAACACCTTCCTCCCATCTCTCCTTACTTACTGGAGTTAATTTCACTCTTGATTATCTACCCCTCCCTCAGTAGCACAGGGGTACAGGGAACGGGGCTTACAAGCAGCTCATGACAAATTTTCTCTGCTGACTTTTCCTTGTTTGAAGAACTCCTCACAGTCTTCCCCTACTCCAGGGTGGAGTCTCTTCCATGAGAAATAGTTTTCCACTAACTGTTCCAACCTAAGTCCTTACAGTTCTTCACCAATTGCTCCATTGTGGGTTCCCCACAAAGTCACAATCCTGACAGCAAACCAGACCCAGCGTGGGTTTCTACCAGCAGCCTGCTCCAGAATGGACTTCCCACAGAGTCACAGCCTCCTTTGGGCATCCACCCACTCCAGTGTGGGGTCCTCCCGAGGCTTCAGGTGGATCTCTGCTCTACCACAAACCTCCATGGCTGCACAAGAGAACCTGCCTCACCCTTTTTAAGTATGTTATTCCAGAGGCACTACCACCGTTGCTGATTGACTCGGCATAGGCCAGTGATGGGTCTGTCTTGAAGCCATCTAGCATTGGCTCTGTCAGCTCCTAGAAGCCACTCACATTAAGTCATCCCTGTAGCCCCTCCACTACCAAAAACTTGTCACACAAAACCAATACACCAACCTATAAAAATGGATGTATATACAGATACATATAGAAGGAAGTGAAATATATACATTTATATATTTAATTATATTCAAAGACATTTTTAGAAAAATAATAATTGGTAGCTTTGCCACTTCTGCTACAAAATGATGTGTCTCAGATGGATTTGCTAAACTTTAAATACACACTCTTTAGTACAGTATTCCTAAGCCATTTTTTTCAACTTTTCATTTTCTAATTTCTATCCCTTTTGGGTGAAAATTGCTTCAGTAAAACAGGTAATTGCTTCTGCTTTGCAATGTCAAACAGTTTGCCTTAGGTTGTGGCAGTTTCTAAAATTAAGACGGAAAAATAAGTTCTCCCTCATTATCTTTCTCCCTTTCAAGCATCCTTTCATCTCATCCTCTTCAATGGTGTCCAAAGTCATACTTTCCCCATTGTTTATTCTTTTCTACTGTTTTCTTGCATTTAATTACAATTTTACTTCTTGTCTTCCCCACAATCCTTCACCCTCAGCCTCAGTATTGAATATCAAAATTTTACAATGGGTAAAAAGGAAACCTAGAATATGTTGCAATCAAATTGCTCAGTCCACGGCATTTTCAATACCAGTCGTAAATCTTCTTGTCTTTCTATTTTCTCTTCACGAAAAGACACTATAGTAAAAATTCTTCTATATCTCAAAATAGAAAAATAAAGGACTGTTTCAGACTATTAAATATATACTGTATTCCTGAAATCTCAGAAAGTCTTAAGATAAAACTATTGCTCATTTCCATATCCCTGTTTTTCATAGTCTTGACAACTTTCATCTCTTGGCAAAGAAGTTATAAAACTGTGTCCTGTGTATTAGCAAGACAAAGCACAGACTGACAAATGGGAGAGAATGACAACTTACAGTAGCTCCTGCTGCTGGGCTATCAAGTTTTTGAAAACGGTGAAGCAACCAATCTTTATGAGTTTTCTTTCACGGTTATCATAAAATTATGCTTATGTGTTGGAAGGACTTAAGAACAGTTTTTGGCTATCTGTTCAAGGTATCTAGATTGGGTGGATGAGCATCATAGTTTTTCCTTATTGCAACACACAAAGAAAATTCTTTAACTGAAAGTGAAACAATACCCAAGAAATTTCAATTTCTTTGCAAATGATGCAGTAATAAATTCAGATAAGTAGAACTGACAAAGGCATTAGACTTGAAAATATAATTCTAACTATTTGTAGATTGCCAGTCAGATTTAACTGATCTATAAAGAAATAACGCTGATGGGATCTATCTAATGTTAAGGTTAGTTAATAACTATTCAAGTACTTTAGTACAACTAAGAAGGAAATTGATTTTAAAATGCAATGATAGTGCTGTAAAACTCTCAACCTACCATATGCATGTATTTTCATTTTCTTTAGTTTAGTTTTTCCTTGGTGATTTCACTTATAATGCTTTGAAAAACTGCATCACTCTTCAACAGTTTACATAGATGGCAGTGTGTTAAATATGTTATTTACACTAAGCAGAGGTAATGAGGCAATGAAACATTTCTGTTTCAGTACGCTTTCTCATTAGACAATATTCAAGTAAGTCATATCAAAGCAATTTTTTCAAAGTGCTCAAAGCAATTATATCATATTGGAAATTATTAACATTTAGTGAAATGTATTAAAGATTTATTTATACAGTGTATATTTAGCCTATATTTACAGGCATATATATATATAT
>WBNH01005336.1:0-148328 GCA_013401255.1 Urocolius indicus
TTCCGAGCGCCGATCCCTACATTGCTCTATCTCTCTCACCTCTACTGTGCTTTCTGTTTACAATAACATGCTTTGCAACTTAGATGTAACTGTGTTTTGTACTATGCTTCTTCTTGTGTATATTTGAGTACATCCTCAAGATTATTATTATCCTTGTAATTAAGATGCCATTCAGATTGCATTTCAAGACTAAGCAGATTATTGCAGTAGCAGTGGTTAACCTCTAAGAATGCCCAGCACCAATCACTCAATCCATTGATCTGATAGTATTGACTGAAGATTAACATATTGACCAGTCAGCTTTCTTAAGTACTACATAATCTTAAAAATGGTCTGTGCCTCCCACATGTGAGATCCTGAGCTTAATACCAGAAAGAGAAACAGAACAATGGCCAATACTGACCAATGGGTTTATTTTTCACGTTGTTTTTTCTCAGCAAAAAGAAATGGCAACCAGTATAGGTGGCTCTTCACGTAAGGAAGTCCATGAAGTGGGAATGTACTGATTCTGAGCTGGAAAATATTATTTAAGTTTCATATCAATACAATAGAGTAATGAGTTGGGTTTTTTGGAAATCTCTCTTCCTGTTACTTTGGAATTGTTTTACAGCACTAAGGTGATTTCAAGGGAAAGAAAGTCTTCTTAATATCTTGATTTGCTTCCTTACTTCTCAGTGAATTTTGTTAGTGTTGTGATGTGGAAGCTGACTTGTTCCTACTGGCTCCATCATATTTTTGAGCTTATAAAGAATTTGTATGCTCATTTCATAGGATGGTAGGGGTTGGAAGGGACCTTTAGAGATCATCTACTCCAACTCCCCTGCAGAAGCAGGTTCAGCTAGATCAAGTGGCATAGGAACACGTCCAGACAGGTCTTGAAGCCCTCCAAGGAAGGAGATTCCACAGCCCCTCTGGGCAGACTGTGCCAGAACTCCGTCACCCTCACAGTAAAATAGTTTTTTTCTTATATTTAAATGGAACTTATTGTGGTCCAGCTTCATCCCATTATCCCTTGTCGTGTTGCTAGCTACTATAGAAAAAAAGGGATGTCCCAACCTCCTGATACCTACCATTTAGATATTTGTAAATATTACTAAGATTCCCCTCAGTCTCCTCCAGACTAAACAGCCCCAGTTCCCATAGCCTTTCCTCATATGAAAGATGTTCCAGTCCCCTGATCATCTTGGTGGCCCTGTGCTGGACGCTCTCCAGCAGTTCTTTGTCCCTCTTGAGCTGAGGAGCCCAGAACTGGACACAGGACTCCAGATGAGGCCNAAACAGGACTCCTCACTCGTCTTTGTTGAACCTCATGAGGTTCCTCTCTGTCCAACTCTCAAGCCAGTCGAGACCCCGCTGAATGGCAGTACAGCCTCTGGGGAATCAGCCAGTCCTCCCAGTTTGGTGTCGTCAGCAAATTTGCTGAGAGTACACTCTGTCCCCTCATCCAGGTTGTTGATGAAGATGTTGAAAGGTAAAGATTTCTTTCAAGTAGTCTCTTAGAAGTTTTGTGTCTATGCTTACAGATGTTAGCCAGAGTGAGAAATACATCTACATGGAAGTAAAATGCAATGTTAGTTTCGAATCAGAAACCTCCTGCTAGGTTCTTCAAAGGTTTTGGTTGGGGACTAAGGTGACAAGGGACTTTAGGGTCACTAGCAAACAGTGGTCCTCACCTGGAGCTTCATTAAGATTTGCCACTCACCAAACTAATGTATCTTCACCTTACAAATAAGGGTTGTTGTTTCCTGTTTAGCAGATTTATCTTTGACTATTTTCTCCTCTTCTGTCATTTCCTTGAAAGATCATGACACTTTATTTTTTCAGTCTTCTGCTTTATGCAACTGAGTCCTAGCCCAAATAATTTGTGTCCAGGTAATTATGATGTCTCAATTAAAGAGTTTTCATGTGAAGAATAAGGATCAGATGAATTAACAAAAGCTTGATCTCTTTTTCAGTGCTAATAATTTCCAAAATAAATGGTAAAGGAAGAGAATCAGAGAGTATATGTCAGCAGTTCAGTATCCTCAGTGCAGTGTCGATAACTTCTGAAGATCTTATGACTCATGTCACATTTAATTAGGCTTTATAACTCTGACTGAAGAGATGTGGCAAACTGGGATCTTGGCTATGATATTGTTTAGTAGAAGGTGGAATGAAGGACTTCAAGTGTTGCATTCAGTAATGACTAACATTTAGGTTCTTTGCTGTGTTACAAACCATTCCATATTTGCTGCAGCACGTGGATGTTCTGTTAGAAAACGTGTTTCGTTTCTCAGTCCTTCTTAAGCTTTTATGACCAGCCTTGAAATGCCACCAAAGTTTTATGGCACAAAATGATTGTGAAATCTCTCGCTTTCCTTGGTAAGTGATAAATTTTACACTTCAGTATGGCTCAAATATTGCTGGTAGTGTAAGGCTTGAATGGTTGTGCGTGTGATGGCTTCAGCAGGCATCAGATTGGCCCGTACTTTTAAGTCTTTGCTTATTATGTGATTAGTGTAGCACTTTGAAACCTTTCTAAATAGTGATTAAGTTCTTAGATGAGATAAACAGGTATTAGAGGAAGACTTGAAGCCGTTAAGTAGTAACTACCATAGCATTACCTGGAATGGTGTGGAGAATGTGAGCAGAAAATCAGACAGGCAAAGGCAAACAAATTTCACAGAATCTCAAGGGTTGGAAGGGACCTCAAAAGATCATCCAGTCTCCAACCCCCCCTACGAGAGCAGGACCTCTTAGAGTAGGTCACACATTTCAGTTGACCTGAAGAGCTCTGAGAGGTCAAGCAGGCGGAATGTTAAATGCTTAAGCCTGTGAAAACATGGGAGACTGTTCTGTTTCAGCATTATGGCATCAGTAATACCATATTCATCAAGGACTGTGCAAGTTTGTTCACATATAACTACTGAAGTTGTTTAATAATATTTGGCCTAAAGAACTTCAAAAGCTTCTGAAAATATAGACATAGTAAGCAAGACTTGCTTTATGTGTCCCCAGATTCTCATCACTATGGTATGTGTACAGCCCATAGACTCCAATGTAAAACTCTCACAACCTTTTCTTTGATGCAAGGGTGGTGATATCTCTGTAAAATAGGATATATTCTGCTGAACTACAGTCAGAATAGATGGATCAAATGAAGGTTTACCCAGGAACATATCTAACGCTAGGGAAGATGGAGACTGGAATTCATAGAAGGGTAAAAAGCACATAGGTTGATTATTCTGTTTGAATGTAGGAGAGTTGATTTCAAATGCATAAGTGAAGCAAATCTGGCTATTGACTGTTTTGACTATTGCACTTTTAATGAGACGCTTCAATTGAGTCATCATTCCTTTCATTTACAACAAAGGAAAGAAATTGAAAATTCTTTTGGTTTGCCATGCAGCAGAGTTCATGTTTTCTTTCATCAGCTCTGCTTCATGTAGGGGGAAACAAGGTCTTTGCAATTACCTGACAAAATCTCTGTTCCTATCAGGGATTTGCATTAAACTCTTATGCTAATGTATTAACCATTGAGTCACCTTTTCATTCATCCTATTTGAACTGCTGATGTGTGCTAGATGTTGGGAGAACAGCTAAATTAATACTACTTTGAAGTTGGCTTACTTTGGAGAGAAAAGATAGGACCTGCAGAGGAGAAAGACTTGACAAGAGGCAAATTGTTAGTGTCACTGGCAAATAAAAGAAACAAGTGCAGACAGAGACTCATAAATGTTAAATTACAACAATGTAACCTGGAAAAAGCCTTTTTTGTTTTTTCCTCTGTGGCAACACGTACCTTGGAGATCTTTTTCAGGTGACCTAGGTCTTGACCGTATCATGAACGTAACGTAGTTTGTTTTCTGCCATTGAAGTAATTTTCTTCTATCCAATTGGAAATTTATTTCCTGCTAAATGCTGTTAACAAACACTCCGTGAAGGTATAGTTTATGAAAGAGATGAAAGTGTAAGGGTTAAAAACCTGCATGACCAAGTCACCTACTGTCAGTCCACTGACACTTTTTTTTTAAGCTCTACTTTTTCAATCACACTGAAGTGATGACATTATCTACACATTTTATTATGAAGAGTAAAAAATGTACCACTTGCTGAGTGCTGTTTGTGAAGGAGCAGTACAGGGCAGTTGAAGAGTCATCTTTTCAAGGGCTTTTAACTTTGCCTGAACAGCAAGCTGTTGACATGAACCTCTTCTTTTTTTCTGATTCTTTTTGATTTGGTTTGTTTTGGGTTTTTTTTTTCACTTCCAAGTTAAATGTTGCAACTGGTGTCTGGTGCACTGGAGTAACAAAATAAAACAGTCGAGAGAAATGGGGGGTTTTATCTACAGAGATGATAAGGGTTCCTTTGGCCTTGATGAACTGACAAAAGTGAGAGGTCATGTGGTCCAGATTGGTCTCCAACTTATTTTTGAGCAATTTTTCACCATCCTAATGCTGGTTATACAGGCTACAAGAATATTGTTCTGACAATAAAGGTATAGGGACTTATATTCCCTATTTCAGGACACTGGTATCTGTTTCTGGTCTCAATATAGTCCTAAACAAAATCCCGCGTTAGCAATGCATATGAAAGCCTATTCCTACACTGAAGCAACCACTGTTTTTTTGCATCATAGGTGCTTTTTAGTGCTGATGTGCTTTGAATGTGATAGAAATGTTTTTATTATTATTTAGGTAAGCTCCACACATGATCCTTGATGAAGAAGCAATTCATTTCCTTACTGAACAAATGAACGCTCCATCTAACAGTCCCTCTTCTCCCTGCTGCATGCTGCTGAGGACTGTTGGGATGTAGGAAAGTCAGTGTCCCAGAGGACTGGGCATAACTTTTCTTGTAGCAGCTGAATTGAGGTGATACCCTCTCCCTAGGGAGGAAAGTGTGATATTTCAAAAATCTCAGGGGTGATAGGAGTTGGTCTTGGTGTTGCAGTTATATATAGCTAAAGTTCACCAAATATATAGGGCAAATATACAGGGCATTTTCATAGACTTTGAAAGAATACAATAGTGTGCAAATGAAACCTATTGATAGCATGACTCATTAGGACTGCAATGCAACAGATGAGCTATAATGTACAAAGTGCAAACCTGTGCACTTAAGTAAGACTAAGAATTTCAGCAATAAGCCAGGAACTCTTCAGCTGAGGAGGCCAGAGGAGAAAAAGGGCCTTGGAGCATTAATTAATTAGAGATTGGCTAGAGGCCAGCAGTAAGATGCAGTTGTGAAAAACAGATGTATCAGCTGAACTTCTTTCAGCTGAGGTGAAGCCAAATCTCATCTAGAATACTGTACAGTGATCTAGTTAAGCCTGTTAGAACAGGTGAAGCAGAAAAGTTTTGAGAAGGCGGCAAAAGAGGGTCTGGAAAACCACCCGCTGGACTCCAGAAAGAAAGGAGGAGAAAAAAGGTCTTTGCTGAGTTACAAATTTGTTCTTGAGGATTTACTCAACACAGTAACCTTGTGACAGGAACAGTTTTGCTGGTTATTGTGGTGTGGAGTTCTCTGTCAAGTAGTTCTTGTACTGCTTTTTCTAGGGATAAGGAATTGTGTTTTATCCCACTGCATGAATTCTGTCTCCAGGGAGAGGAAAGTTCTGCCTCTGTGTTAACATCCATGCAATGTGTACCTTGCAGTACCTATCCAACATCTTTTTTGGGGTGATCTACTAAAGAAGAGCTGAGTATAAATCACTGTCTGGTGATCAAACCAGAAGAATAAAAGCAGCAAGAAGAAATTATTTCAGAAAAGAACCAAAAAAACACATACCCTTCACAAAGCCAAACCAGTGTTATGTCCATGTATATATGTGTAGAGACACGTACATGTATATGACAACATTTAAAGTTAATGTATATGCTCCCATGATATGAATAAATAATGTCTCAAAATCCAGATTTCTTGAGCCCATAAACTAATGCGTATGAGTAGAATTATACAAAATGATGTGCTACAGTAGGAAGTTTGTGCTGAATGGTACTGGAAAAGGTCATGTCAACATAAAATATTGTGATTTAAAAGTTTGTACCACACACAAACAGTGCTTGGTATTTTCTATAGTGGAAAATTTAGCTCAGTCCCTCTTGTAAGTAGCACATGAAACACCCTGCAAAAGGCAGTTTTGCAACTGTGTTCTCATGAACCATGTGCAAAATGATAATTTCATGCAGTTTCAAACTCTTAGATTAAATAAAGTTTGGTAATTAACTATTGGTTTTGTTGGACCATCTTAGGGTGTATTTGTCAGCTAGAAGTGTCCTGTTCTGTGGTTGTGTTCAGTAAGATATCTGAACTGTTGGTTGCTGTTAGCGTATCAGTAGAACAAAACAGGCTATTGATTTGCTCAGCTATTAAAATACATGGATTATGCATTACACTAGGAATAAGAATTGGCTAAGTATAGATCCAAAAAATGTCTGCTGCCTTCACACTCAAGTATAGGCAACACTGTAGAAGTACTTTTCAGTGGAACCAGGAATGTCAAACATGCCAAAAGCACAGATTTCTATAAAATACTGGGACGAGGACTTTTTGCCCCCATCCTTCCCTTCTGTTCTGTGAACGACTAAGTTCTGAAATTTAATTTTTAGAGCAGTAGAAATCTATCATAGATGTCAAACTGTATAGTACATTTAATCAAGTAGCTTTTGCAATCTTATTACAAGCACACCTATGCTGGATGCTTTGTCTCCACTTTGAGTGAGAAATAGAAAATGTCCACCAAGGATGACACACACAAAGAGAGATTTTACAACTTAAAAGACCCAACAATCCCATAGCACTGTTTGAAATATTTGAGTGTCTTGTATTTAAGACTTAATATGGAAAAACAGTCATATCATTAAGATTCTCTTTATTTTTAGTATATTAGAACTAGAAGCTGAAATTCCCTCTGAAATGATGTATGATGTTTTTCTCTCTGAAATGATGTGAAATGATTCTCTCTGAATGATGTTTTTCTCTCTGAGAAACTCTGAGCTTGTGTATCTTGCTGGTTTTTGTTGTTAGCCTGTTGTTGTGCTTTTTCAGGAGAGGAAAGAAGCTGCCCTGAGCTGCTTCATCAAACCTAAGTAAAGTACTGTGTATTGCCCCTTCTGTGGCTAGTTGCTTGCAGTCTGAATAAGACTTATAGTATGCTGTTGGCATGCAGAAGGAATTGATGGCAATAGGCTGGATTGCTCCTATTCTCTCATTTTAAAATAAGAGGTTCAGTCCATTTGTTCCAGAGATTTGACCTCTGTTAATGATGATTTTTGAAAGGTGCTATACAATTACCACTGAGTAACCTATGTCATGATTCACTGTTTCTGTTTTTCTATTAAAAGTAAAAAAATTATTCTAGATGAGAAGAGTTTGTGCCATTCTCCTTACTGGGCAGGTTGTTTCCCATTTTAGATAGGGAAGTGCTGTGCCTAGCAAGTTGCTGTGAAGCAGATGTCTCTTTTCAAGACATTCTGTATGAGTATCCCTCAAAGAGGAAGCCAAAAAGTGGTCACTCTTTGTTTTGCTTTAAATTTTACCTACCTTTCCACCAAATTCCTGGTTTTATTCATTTCTTCATTTTCTGTACTGCAAAAGAGTGACCCTTACCCAATAACCCCTGTGCTTTGGGGATTTGGTTTGTTTTGATGTGTTTCCTTCTGTGTCTCCCTGGAGTTTTTATAGAGCATTTGTTTTATTTATGTGTTTGTATTTGAAGGCATTTTCAAAGTGGCATATCGTAGATAAAATAATAGACATTGTATAGATCAATACATTAACAAACAATATGTGTTAAGTGTGTGTAAATCTGAGCTTGCTGCTCATTTTCATGACGTTGACTTCTTTTCCACTGACCTCCATTCTCTGAGAAATGTTGCAAGAAGGAGACAGGAATATTTTCAAGCCATATGTTTTCTGAAAATAATGATATGTCAGAATTACGAAATATAAAGCAAATATTTCTATAAGTAAAATGATTAATAATGTTGTGTGTGGTAGAATGGTCTTACTTGCATCCATCTTTTAGTACCTCAATATCTTTCTCCTATTGGTATTCTCTATTCTCTGTCTGGTTTTATACTCAGTAGTTAAATTAGAATATTTTCTGGGAAGACCAAATTATTCTGAGATCATAGTCTCTGTCAATGGTGACTTCTTATTTCTTCTTTTGTCTTTTCCTAGATCTTTTTGAACAGTACATTTGAAATTACCCTCTCTAGTTTTGGCACAATAAATCAGGAGAGTTCAAATTACCTAAGGTCAGAAACCTTTTTCAAGAAGGACTTGCATACTAAATGTATTAAGAGATGTGTTGTAACTCTTAAAAGGCAAAGTGATGAATAAGTTATCAAAGGAACTTTTAACAAGAGCAGAAGTAATATATATCCCAAAGGAAGCTATTATGAGCCCATTAATATCACAAGCCAAAGTTTTACTTACTGAGTATAATCTAAATTGCAATGAACTCGCCAGCTATCAAGGGAAATACCCACTTGCTGTGGTCTTGTGGTTGAATCGTTCCTTTGATTTCTCCAAATGTCTTTCTTCCTCCCCTCCTTATTTACATGAACAGTTCAAATTCAATTACATAAGCCATAAGGATTTGGAAAGTTATTGTTCATAACAGGGTGATGTTCCTTGATGCCTATGAATAACAGACAATTTCCTTGAGAATTCACATGTGATGCCTATGAATAACAGAGACAATTTCCTTGAGAATTCACATGTGATGCCTCCAAACCTCTCAGTTTTGAAGCTTGAGCTGTACAATACTCTTTTAGACCCTCTGAGCATGTTAGTTTTTTGATACACCCTTCATGAAAGGCTGGGAGCATCTTGGCCAGCACAGTGCTAAAGCTTGGCTGGAGCTGGTACTTGGGATGTTGCAGGCATGTTTCAGCATGGGACAAGATGGACAAAGGTACCTCATGATTTGCCTCATCTAGGTATGTGTGAGAGATGGGAATTAAAGGAGTGCTTTCTTTATTGTTCAAACCATCTGTAAATCATGAATCACAGAACCCCAGAATAGTAAGGTTTGGAAGGAACCTCTAGACATTATCTAGTTCAATCTCCCCGACTAATACTGAAGGGCTGTGGGTGCCGTAGTGAGTGTCAATGTGCAGGGAGAAGAGGAAGCCTGTCTCATGCATGCAGAACACTAGTGTACGTCTGTGTGTCTGCATGCATCTGTGAAAGTGTTTCACTTGCCTGTGTGCATGTTCTGGGATGAATCTGTCCCCGGGTGGAGACACTACTGTAATCAGTGTTGGCAGCTCTTTCCTGGCTGTGCCCAGGCCAGTGCCCTGTGATCAGGCAAGAGCACTGTCCTGTGTACTGGCTCCCAGTTAGAGGACACGTTGCATCCCCACAGCCTCTCATAGGGCAGCTGTGGTGATCTGCTCTGCAAGTCAGGGCTGCCTGAAGAGCGTTGCTAATGGTGGTTGTGCTGGAGGGCACAGCTCACCCTGTGCAGCCTTGTCCTTTCTGTGCTGTGCCACCCGTCATCCAGCAGTCAGCAACCGCTGGGCCTGCACTGACACCTCATCTGTCAGCCATCTCCTAGCCTCTGATGGCTGTTGTCTGACATCCTTCCCCTGCAGCTAGGTGATGTCATGGCTGAGTATGACTCCATTGCTGCTCTTTCCCTTTACCCTCACTTGTCAGGGGATAATGGCAAGCAGCTGTTTCTTCATGAGTCTCATGGGAGCACAGCCACATGCTGGGTCTTGCCCAGCACTGCTCCAGGCAGTTTTATCACACACAGCTTTTCTTCCTTGTCCTTTTTTCGGTAGAGAGGTTAGCTTATCCTCAAGAGTTAAGTAAATGCATCCTCAGAATAGATATTGTGCCATGGTTGACTACTACCAGCATCAATTTAACCTGAAAACAGTTAATAGCATTTATTCTTACAAAACCACAAAAAAAAAGAAAAAAGCATATTGTTTAAAGACAGGATTTCGCACTCCTGCTGTTTAGGAGAGTGAGACCTAATTCTGAGATATGTAAGGAAAATGCCTAACTGAAAGAAAAAAAGGTTACTCTTTGGAATGCATTGTCTGCAGAAGGCAGTAGAGCAGGGGCAGGGCTGCACACCTGCCCTTTGTACACCAGAGAGTTAAAGTTTCCAGCATTTTGCACAGCTTTGTTTTTAAACCAGTCTCTTGTGTTCTCACGTGGGGAAAAAAACATGAGAAATATTGTTAGGTAACTTAAGCACGTTAACATTCCTCATGGCACGTAAATGTATTCTTTGAAATATTTGTTATTTACACGTTGCTTGTGTGTGTGCACTTACCATTGTTAAACTGTGAGGGGAGCTCTGTTGCAAAGCATCCTGGCTGCTGAAAGTGGACGGTCTACACCTTCCTGCTGCTGAGAGGCGAGTCAGGGGCTGACTGAGGGAGCGTCACTGAGTTCAGCATTCCACGTTTGATCACCACCAAATATTCTTCACTCGCAGGTTGGCTTTTTGAAAGGATGAGCACGGACTAAATATGAAGCAAAGAAATGTGATCCTTCATGTTTTACTCAGGCAAACTCCCAGCACCTAGGAGGGATCTTAATGGAGTAGAGAATGATCCTGAAATTGTGTCTTCCCTTAGCTGTGAGGCAAGCTTAAGTCATTTCTGGTCAGTAAAGAAGCCTTTGCACGTGGTTTTTTTTTTTGCAGATTGTTGGGTTTTTTATCATTTACGGGCCAAATATGGGCCATATATTTTATGTTACTAATTCCTTAACTAACTCCACCTAAAATATTTATTAGGGTCTCAGTTACACTTTGGTGTAGGCCATTAACCCCACTTACCCTTCCATGCTCACCAAATGAAAGCATTATCCCACGACACGTAAGAAAAAAATCAATGCAATAGGATGAACTCTCAGGCAACCCCAGCTCTGCAATGGAGAGAACAGAGCTGAGCATTGAGACAGTTTTGTAACAATTAGCTTCAGTTGGACAAAAGCTTTTGAAGGATTCTACTTCTTTATTTATCTTTTCTGTTCTGCATTCTGAGAGTGGTGCATTCAACAATCGATTGTACAATACATACCAAATAGCCAAGATGCCCTAGTAGGTACTTATTATGTATGCCCTTCACATTTTTTGGCAGCTTCAGTTCTATGACTCATTTTTATCATGAGCTTCCACTTTGATGGCCTTTAAACTATCTATCCATAGCTGTTAAAATGACTGCACAGTTTGCAATGCTTTCTTGGCACAACTTAATTCTATAACCCAATTAAATCAGATGGTGTGAGCTGGATTTTGAGCATTCTTGCTTGTATCGCTTATTATTCTGTCTTCAGCTTTTCAAATGCTAAAGTTTGAGGAAGGCCAAAGTTTCTCTCTCCTTTGTTGTCATGGAATGCAGGTAAAGCCTCTTTGTTGTGAAAATGTATTTGATAAGCACTTAATCTTATACAGATTTAAAATGGAATTTTTAATTTGTCCATGACAAACCTGAAATGTATCTTTTGAATATATGCATCAGATCCTTATGAGCATGGTCAAATGAGATTAACATACCCTGCTGGGTCAGATATGGGCTCTAAAATGTCCGTTGATACTTGCTGTTGCTTTTGTTTTCCAAAGAGGACCCTTTATGTGCACTCTGCATATCCTTTTCAGTTGCTGTTTGTGTCAAATGAGATGATGTTCTGCATGACCCTTTCTGTATTGTTATAGTAGAAGGTGGCATATATCTCTTCAGTTCACATTAAAGTGGTTATGCTAAACAGAATGATCATCTGTCTGTGCTCTAATTCCACTTGATTCTTGAGTAGGAATCTGCCACTACCTGCTGTTGGAGGCAGAATGTTAGGTCTGCCCCCAGATGGCAGTTCTGCAGCTTAGTTTCAGATGTCAAACCATATGATCCCAAGGAGGCAGGAGGAGCTATAGTTAGCTAATTTGTTATACCTAGGCAACCTCAGGGCAGGGAGTAACATTTCTGCCTGCCTGCTATTCTGCTGCTGTGTCTCCTGTCTGCTTAAAGCACTTCCAAGCTACTGAGTGTTTTGGAAAGTTATTGATAGTTGTCAGGAAGATATTGGGATATTACAGTGACATGTCTCTGTTTAGGCCCATATAATGCTAGGTTTTTCTTCAGTGTGTTACGTGCTTTGAAACCTTTGCACTCTTAGGAATTTTCAAATGGGAAGAGTTTGTGGAGCTTTATTTTCTCATTTACACATGGGGAATTTGTTGGCATTAACAAAGGATACCCAAATAAATCTCCTGTATCATTGTGGAAATCTCATGGAGTGTAAATCACCAATGGTGTTTTTATACAAGTGGAAATGCAAAAATCTCTCTTTACAGACCTGAACGTTTCAAGTGAGAATGCTGCAGTAGGTGTTTATGGTGCATAGCCAATAATGCAGTTTAAAGTGCAGTTTCCATATGATGCAAAGAAATGGTGACATGTAGCAGTTTTTACTGTTATTGTTCCAAGTGTAAGTAAATACTAAATATGCAAGAAATGAAGATTAGTCACTTATGAAATTATCTAGAAGCAAATTAGCCCATTATGTACTTGATATATTTTAAGGACAAGTACATAAATTATCTGAGTAAATGAAATGAAGCAATTTTATTGTATCCTTAAGGCTGAACAAGCCACTGGAAACAGAAATTTTGTCCTTGGTGATGCTTTGTGCAAATAAATGTATAAAATATCATCTCCTAAGTATGTATGAGTAACATAGTGTGATGCTTGATAGGATGATGAACTTGAAGATGTTAACCAACAGCTAAATCTAACTCAAAAAAGTAACTTTCTTACAGGAAAGCCTTACTGGCAAGAATACAATTTGGGTGGCCTTTGGATTTTTAAGAGACAGGAGTTCCTAATGTTCCACTTACCATTTGTGCAAAAAAAAGGGACTGAGTATGGCAAGTGCCTGTTTCTAATCTAAACTCTTCTCCACTGCCAAACCTCCTCATGCATGTGCGTTCCATTTCCCATGCTGTAACTTTGAAATAAGCTGTTGTGAGAGTGTTATTTTTCCAGGACCTCTGTGGCAGGATCCTTTCTCATTTCATGATGATGTTCTTTTCCTCTTATTCTCATGGCCTTGCACCTGAAAACCCTAATTATTGCTTTTATAGTAGATTCTTGTAGGAAGCAAATGCTACTCCTGTGAGAATCATCCCTTCTTTCCCTGTCTTTTCTTACTTTTATTAATAAGCTTTTGTTTAGAATAGAGGAGGACCAAAATTTAGTGCAGAATACAGAAAAGAATAGATGTTGGAATTTTTTTTCAATGTTACCTATGTACAATAGCTGAGTTAACCAGGAAGCATCAAATACCTGCATCAACGTGCACATTAAGGATGCTCCAATCCCACTGAAAGCAGCATAAATGGCAGCTACTAACAGGGAGTTTGAGAGAATCCTGTGCAATAGGACAGGTCTTGCAGTTTAAACAGAAAACATCGTAAGAATTCCCCATGAAACGTTATTCCAAAGCAGATAAATGGCAAGAAGCCAGCTTTCTCAAATGCCATACCTATGTTCAGTTTACTGGACTACACTGCTGAACCATACTTAAGCTAAAACACTTTCCATCCAGCCACAGGTTTACGTAGTACTCGGTTTTGTGCTTGGAAACTTTTCATTCTGTTGCATAGAAACCTGTTCATGAAGAAGTCATGATATTACTATATAAGCATTAGCACAGTTAATCTGTTAGATGTTTGGTTGCACTTAAATTACTAGCATAGCTAAAATGTCTATATTTTTCCCCCAGCTTAATTGAAAGCACCAAACACAGGACTGCTAGTTACCTGACAATGACATTTCTCTCAGTTGGATCTCTCTGATTTGAGGACTTTTTCTCTTGATTCCAAATTTCTGTATGCTTTCAAAATATATTTATAGCTAAATATAGAACAGGGTCATGATCAGGCTTGGAAAACAACATTTTGAAGAATTCTTTCAGAAGGCTGGAATGGTCAGATATAGCTTGATAAATCCGCATGTTCTCTGAGATGAATACAGCTAGCTCTTAAAAATCTGATGTAATGTAATCTTTTGATGTTCCTTAACACCAAAGAAAATGGAATCTTTCCAGAGCAGGATCCAAAGAAACTCCAGAAAGAATTTGGGAGAGCTTTGAAAATGATAACCAACTGGTTGTGAAGCAGCAGGATGCTACTACAGCAAGCGCTGCAAAGCTAATAATAGCCTGGGAATAATGGCTAGCTAGCGTTTGCTTTCAGAATGTCTGGCTGAGTATATCCTCTTCAGCTGATACCTAACTATTTCAGCTCAGAGACCACCTGTGTAAATAATCTTTTTCAACAATGTGAGGTATAGAGGCATAGCATGTAATGTGAGTTCTTCACACTAAATAATCCTAACTACCGTGTCTTTAGCTGACAGACTTGTGACACACAACACATAAGACCATCTTTTCCTTGTTTTAAAGGAGAACACTGCATATACACACAGAAAATCACTTCTGACTTTTCTTTAAAAGATGGAAAGCTATACGGCTTGTAAAGTGATGATTTTACTGAGCATGCTTATAGAATTATATGCTTTGCTTTGAATGTCTACTCTGGAGGTACTTGGGCTCAATCAGAACACAGATATATGTGAAGACCTATTTAAAACCTCAAAGCTTTATGTCCATGCTGGAATAATTCAATCTTTGGTGCATTACCCAAGTGAAATAGGTTACTGCTAAATGTTATTCTGTAGACTGGCTCTCCTAGCCTCAGAGAGAATTTGAGGGTATGTATACACTATGCAACATTAACAGTGCTGAGAGAGAGAGATCTGTGTGAGTTAGGTCAGAAGTCTGTATGATGCAGACATTGTTAAGTCTTGCCTAACCAATAAGGAATGTCAACAATTATTCCAGAAATGTGGATCTGATTCCATTTATAATTTGTCTGATTTATCATACAACTTAGTTTCTTTGCAGAGTGGTCATCAGTGTTGCATAGTCCAAAATATCTGAAATACCCATTTGTGACTTTGGCCCAGTGGTAGCCCAAAAACTACAAAGCAAAAGTTAGAGTAATAGACAGAAATAGATAAAAATGGAACTGGCTTAACTGTTCATCTTTAGAATGCATTTTGTCAATTTTTCTGTGCTGGTATCTCCAGTTCTGTGCTGAAATGCAGGGAAGTACCTGCCCTGTCACAATGCTGAAGGGATGTGTTTGTCAGGTAACACAAGTAGGGAAGGCTAATCTGGGAAGCTTAGGACATGTTTTCCTTCACAGAGCAGCCACTCAGCAGTATGTAGATATTCTTTTGGACTGGATATGGTATTTTGTCTCTAAAGAGGATACCTCAGTTTAGGAACTAGTGATAATAGGTGATGAGTCTATAGAAGAGAGCCTCTCTTGCCAGATCCTAACTAGCTTCCCATGCCACTTCCATCTTCAAACAGTACTTGAGGGTGAGAGGACAATCTGTTACAGTTTACAGCTGTATGACCGTTGCAATATTATCTTATACAAGTGCTTTGAATGACAGGCAATGTGCTTATAAACAGAAGCCAGAAGTCTTAGACTCAACATATTAGCTCTTCTACTATATAAACAGTGCCACAAATCACACTCCAGGTAAGAAATCCCACATTTTCTGTTCATTGCTGAAATATAAATGGGAAGAGCTGCTAGGCCAAGCATTTGAAAACTAAGCAGGTATTTTGATAAATTTAAACCATGAGGAGACAAGATTTCCTGATGTGACTGCTCAACAGTGAAAAAATGTGAGCAGACTAGTAGGAATTTTAAAATGCTTCAAAATAAGCAACTGAATAATAAGTAGATAAGGAACTAAAGAGACGAAATAAAAGCAAAAATGAGACTGAGCAACTGAATAATAAGGTGAATGAAGAATAGAATAGACCTTAAGGGGGAAAAAAGGGTGAATATGAGCAAAAAGAGAGGAGTCTGAACTACAGAACATAGGAAGAGGAGAGCTGATTTCTCACAGATTTAGTCCACCAGACTGAAAAAAACCTGCCCTAATTTCAAACCAAGGTACCTAGAATTTAAACATCAACACTAAAATCAGTGGTATGATTTCAAAAGCAATAGATGCCTTAGTGGTTCAAGTTGATGCATCACTGCAGACACCTACCCATGTAGTCTCAGAGACTGTGAATTTGGATGGGATGGTCATACTATTTTTTGCAGTGCTTAAATTCCCTATATAATTCATCCAATTGCAAACAACACATCCTCTGTTGCAGTACAGTAGCAGTCAAAATAGTTCTGTAATCTGTTCCGTTGTTTTTATAAGTAATTAAAATCCTGGGTTTAGAAACAGTAATGGTTTGACATTTTGGTGTTCATCCCTTGTAATTTAGCTCCATTTTATTTTCTGTAAATCAGAGAAATTAAGGTTGCAAATGTATTTTTTTTTGTGATACAGAGATAGTAAATGTTTCAGATGGGGCAAACAGAATGCTGGTATTAATACATTCTTCTGGTATTAACACATTGATTCTACTCCTCCTGGACTCTGAAATTCCCACTTCTGGATTTTGCTGTCTTTTCCAAATGGCTTCCAGTTACTGTGTCATAACCAACATATTGTCACACTTTAAACAAGTGACAAGCTTTGAGATCTTCAGCCAATTATTAGACATTTCTAATATTTTAAATCTGATCAGTGAAAATCATCTTTCTTGAGTATAAAAGACACAGAGATTTGATAGACTTCCACAAGGACAAAAATGCATTTCAGATGTGTTGCATTCAGATTCCCCAAGGGCTCAGGACAACATCCACTGTTCACAGGTCATGTGGCACCCTACCTCTTGCACATGGTATAGAATCAGACGTGCATCATCTTGGTGTTAAATTCATAGCTGATGTGTGTGTGTCTGTATAGAGATGTATGTATACCCAAATCTATAACTCATAGTTCTGAGTGATTTTGGAAAATGAATAGATCCATATATTTGAAAGAAAATTAAAGTGTATGATGGGATTTGATCACTCGAGTGAAAGCTGACTGCTGCACGCAAAGATTGCTCAGTTAACTTCAAAAGGTCTTGTACTTTCAAATGTTTCATCCTCTCTTTTGAAAGGCAAAGTAGTCAGAGCTCATTTTACAACATGCTATCTGTAAATAAGGCAGATTTTTCTGTGATATGAAACAGCCACAGCATCCATCACTATTGATTTAGAACAGTTAAAAATAACCAGTATCAGAATCACTAATCTCACTTTCCAGAATAGTAAAAGAAAGTCCTTTTGCATATGCATATTGTATAAAGATGTCTCTCTTACTAGGGGAGCTCAAACACAGAGGGAAATATATTTATAGTCTCTGTACAAATGCTCCAGCAGGAGTGGGACAAACATTTTTGTTCATTTCTTCAGTCAGAAATATGAGAGAGTATTTATTGAGGTTTGAACTTAGATTTCCTTTGTGTATTCTCTGTGTTTACAAATATGCCATCAAATATAAGACAACAGATGCAAGTAGCAGGAAAGTAGACAGGAATGAAGGTGTAAAAAAGTTCTTGGAAGAAGCAGTAGAATTAAGCAGCTGTAATGATAGTACTATTTGCCTTGTTCCATTAGGACCCTTAAAACACTTTTTTACCCTCTTGGTCATTCCTTGTTTAGTAAAAAGATTGCACACAGTCCATTTGCTCCCAGTCTAATCTTTAATTGGGAGTAATGAAGAATATTAAATAATGCTCATGTAAAAGTAACGTCTTTACAGATTTCCAAGTTGGATGTATGTGCTTTACAGCATATCTTCAATGTCTTCTCTTTCTTTAAGAAGCAGCCTTTCTGTAGCAAAGGGTTGGTTTGGTTTCTTTTTTTATCAACTTGCAATGTATTCTAACAACAAAAGCTTGAAAGAAAGACTTCTGGACTTCAGTGAAGCTTTTGATATCCTGTCACCTGGGAAATCATGTAGACAGAATAAAACAAAGACTAGGAGGTGAAATATAATGCAACTGAAGAGCTGCTTGGAAAGTAGATGATGAGGGACATGGAGGGGAACTTACCAACCTGAGGAGTTCGTTTAAGATCTGTATTGGAGTTGTCCAAAACAGTAATAAAATAGTATGGTGATAAAATTGTTTGGGAAAATAAAATCAAGCCGGCAGGCATTATTAGGATATTGTCCATGCAAAATGGAGTTATCTTGGTTAGCAAAATCATAGAAAAGTAAGTTTAAGAATATTAGTTATTAATGCATGTTCGAGGTTTAATCACAAGCTCTTCACTTGTATAACAGACGGTTTCACGAACTGGAGGTTCTCAGTGTGTGATGAGGAGTGGATTATCTGAATGTATATTTATGCATCTTAGATTACTGGGAGTCATGAATGTGTCAAGAGCATGAACAAACTCACTGTCACCTTACAACGTGTCAGACAATGTGTTTTGAGTAGGTATATGGAACTGAAACTATCAATGTTCAAAACACTCTTCTTACCTGAAATGCTGTGGTATGATTCTGCAAAAAATGAATTCTAACTGGAGCAAAGAGGAGCTCTGGTATCTAATAGTGGTTGCAGGGATACTCGCAGTTAATATGAAGTGGTAGCTCCATAAAGAGCTGATACCGACAGAGCACAGCAGAGCTGCGCAGCCTCACCAGCTCAGTCCTGGAAGCTGCACTGTGTTCTCACACAGTGGTGCACCCATCCTAATTAGGTCTAATTCTCAGCAGGTTCATTAACTTGCAGAAATTCAAACGAATCATTGAAGTTAAGGGTCAGTGCTGGTATGTGAACAATTAAGTATTTTAACGGGAGATAGACAATTTTAGACTGAAAATGAAAAGACTATCCATTAGAAATGACATCTGAGGAACAATCTCACCATGTTTAGATGCTATTTAAAGATGGAATTGATATATTTAAGGAAAAAACAACATTGAATATTTATTGTCAGTGAAGGGGATTGAACCAAAGGCTGCAGGTCCTTTCACAGTTATTTTTGTAGTGAAACTCAGTTGTTATTTCCTAGGTACTGATGTTTGGCTTCTGCTTTTTTTTTTTTTCCCCACTTATCCTGACAGCATCATTTATAATTTTTGATTAAAGCATCACCAAATTTTCTTTCTATGCACACCAAAACATTGACTCAATGGACCTATTGGCACCGATTGCCTAAGTACTTATGACATAATTCTCCTACCTTCTTATACCTTTCCATGGTATTTGCTTTCAGTGTGTTAAAACCTTTTTTTTTTTTCCCTATTTTCTTCTGGTCAACAAGAAAAGCTTTTTTCCTACTAATGAAAACAATTTATTAAATACACGTGTTGATATGTGCAGCTAGGACTGTGCTGCATCACAGACCTCACACTCCAGTGTTTCTAGCTGAGTATTAGTTTTCATGGAATGTATGACAGTATGAAATACTCAAGTCCAGTACCAGAGTACACTTTCCAGTCAGGTTAAACCAATGTAAGTGTAATATTCTCGCTTATTCTTAAATTGGAGTGGAAAGTCAAGATGTTGTTAAGCAGCTTGTTGACTAGCCTGATTTTTTTTTTTTTTTTCTTTCAAAAACTAGCTTCTGAGAGATTCCTGAGATGAGATTTAATGTTCTGCTGTGGAGGTGACCCAAGAATTTCCCACTTTCTGATTTTTTCTGTTACCCCAGTTCTGATGTCTGTGCAGAGGGATCAGCAAATGAAAGTGTCAGGCATCATTTCCTCTCTGTGAACTCCCCAAAGACATTCAGCTCAGGTCAATGTCTTACCTTAAGAGTGTTAAATTAATATTAATGAATGTCTTGGTGATGCATTAAGCAGTGACTTCCTTGGGCAGCACATCTTTGTTTCAGTTACTTTCTGTTGTAGTTTTGGTTAACATTGCTTGTCTGCTGGCGCAGTGCTCTCTCACCTTTCAGGATTGAATCTGTTGTGCTTATTAAACGTCCCTTGACAGAGTTTTTGTGTGTCATAAAAGCCCTTGAAACTGATTTTGATGTACTTGAGAATAATCTCAATTCTTTCAACCCCCTTGTGTGCAATTTGAAGAAACAATGGTATCTGTTAAAAATTTAGAGGAGAAAAGCAGTGGATTTACAATCCCTGGGAGAAGGTTGTAAACTCTTACTGGGGTGCTTATAAAAGGACATGATCACATTTGAAAAGCAGAGGCAATGGAAAACAACCTACAGAGCTGTAACCTTCAGGATTGCTTTTTCTCCTTGAAGAAACAAGTTTTCAGTAACCCACTTTTTTTTTTTTTAATACAAGAAACTGGGGTTTTTTTTTTCTTTCTTGTTTCCCTTTTTAAAATTATCATTTCAGATACAGTGGTGATGTAGCAGAGCAGACACTAATAGCTTTGCAAATAGGAATTCTAACCCTGCACTGATTGGCACTCGGTGATATCAAGTTTTTGATATCTATAGAGAGAGGACTACAAAGACTTTGAACAGTATATGAATTCTTTATGGTTTTAGGCAAGGATAGTTCAATGTGTATGAGCCTCAGCTAAGTGTGCTGTGGCTGAAAGACAGCATAATTGCATTGCATAGCCTACTCTGAGAGCAATTAATTGTCAATCTTGGACTAGCTTTTGCTGGTCTTGTTTCCATATTACAAAAAATGAAATCATATTTCCCATTTATTGGGTGACATTAGAAGAAAAACTGAACAGGATTGAGACACGAAGGCTGACCCATTCAGTCATGTGGCTTGGTCAAGCTATGTGGGCTGGTAATGAGACCCAAATCAAGCAGGAGAAAGGAGTAGTTATATCACTGCTCTAGCTAGCAGGGATGTACTCTATGCTATATGAAGGAAACAGTTTATAGTAGTAATATTCATACAAAATAGATTCATATGAAGGAAAGGAACACTGGAGTCATACATATACCAAAGTGCTTCTGAATTAGTGGCCATTAGTCTTCCTTTTGAGCTGGGAATTACCTACAGTAATAGGAAAGAAAGGAAACTAGTTGTAGATTCATAACTGTTAGCATCTCATGGAGCTGCCTGTGATTTCAGCTTAAAAATCAAAAAGCATCTTGTGAAAAACTGAAAATTAACCATGCAGAAAATGGTTGTAAATAACCTGAAATGTGTGTAGAATTGTTTAAGGAACACCAGGAAAAAGTTGAGCTTTGTTTTGCTTAGCACTGTACAGAGAGATAGTAAAGGGTGTTTGCCTAGATAGCTCACTGTAGACATGGCATGGCATCATTAAAGTATTTTAGTAAATCAGTTAACATGATAGCATAAAAGATTCTCATTAATACCTGTCTATCATATTTAGTAAGAATCCTGAGTTTTGAAAATTTCATGTGTGAGCCAGAAATGGGTTGAACTCAGACCAATAATTAAAATATCTCTTCAGTTTTAATGGGCTAATATTGAGATTGCAGCTCTATGAAAGGCTTGTATCGCTTTATATCTCTGACTTGAAAGAGCTGGAAGTTTTTTATGTTCAAAAAAATAAGAAGCTTTCCCTGAGTAAGCTATTAGGTGTCTCTCTTTCTGTATGGTTTTCCCCTAGTGTTTCAGGTGTTTATGATCTCCAACTCCACAAAAGTTAATATTGTCTATTAGTTTAATTTGGGCCAGATAAATGGTGATTCTTTTATAAAGCAAAGCCATCTGAGTGCAACTGAAGGTATTATATCTTGGAAATATTGAAGCTAACAACCAATTATTTACCTGGAATGAAATATCCTTTATTGACATTCACCACTGTTTTATGTTCATCAGTCAATTCTTATTACAAACATAGGCTACTAATGAGCAAAGAAAATACAAATACTCAAACATCAGTAGACGTCTTGTGATGAATATTGTGATAAACGTTTTGATAGAGAGAATTTATTGTGCTGATTTATGAATTACTAATTCTTTTCCAAGATAATTGCCCCCTTTTTAACTTTATGTTGTTTGCCTTAAGAATTTTTTCATTTGTTGTGTACCTCTACCACTTTTTTTTGCCTTCTAGTTCTATACGATCCCTGATCAGGTCTGTGCATTTCTTTCTGCTCACAAATTAAGATCTTGTGCTGCATTTCTGAAAATGAGACCACTGCGAGGTGTGCCATAGAAATATAGTTAAGCTACTTTAGCTAACTCTTTCTGTTTGTAAACAGAGAATTTTAGAAGGGTTCCTAATGAATATAAATATATTTTGACAGAACTCTTGCGCATATTGACACTTTGAAATGCTTGGCCATCCAAAAATGGATTAACTACTTCTAGTAGATACGTTTGTTTGTTAGTGCTGGGGGAGTGTCTGGGACAAAAGTTCATCTTTGTCTCACCAGTCTAATATATTTCTTGAGACATTTACAGATACTCTACTAAGAAACAGGTGCACATTTAGAACAAAAATATCCTGAGATTTGGTAGATGCAAATTTATGCAGCTTCTGTTGCATTGTCAAATGTGTGGCACTGTTTGAATAATAATATAGAGGTAACTCAGGTCAGATTGCTAGCTCCTACGAAGTAAAAGTATCTGCCTGGATGAAAAGCACTCTATAAACATCAGATTTTATTTGATTTTAGACAATGAACTAAACTGAGAACTTCCAAATCACAAATGTTATACTTCTGCAGTAAGAGGTTTTGAGGTACAACGTTCTTGTTCAGAGGGAAGACATAGTCCACTTCTAGGAAGCCACGGGCAATACCTTGGACAAGTCAAAGAATGTGGAAAGATAACATTTTTCTACTGGTAGTATAGCAGTATAAATAAGATCACTTTGTTTGTTGCTATTAGGTCTGGACTGACTTTGCTTTTTCCTTTGCACACGCAAAGCTGGCTTGGGAGAAAATATATCCTTTACTTACTTCATCTGTGGTATCTTCTGTAGCAAGGACTCTAACATTTTACATAATATCATTTTTAACAGTTCAGAGCTTTTCAAGTTACAGCGATCTGTGGACCAAGACCTCTAGCTTTTACGTTATAAAAGCAACTTAAAATCAAAATAGCTTTTGTAATCCTCGTATTCTTATCTATCAGAAACTGTATCTTACTTTCAGGGAAGATGCTACTGATTTTCAGATCAGTTTTACCAAAGATATGAGGTACACATTAATTTTCTTCTCTGGATTAGCATGAGTAATTCTATGTGCACTGCATTTATGCAATAGCTGTGTAAGACATAGTGTTCCAGAGAACACTGATCAGTGAGCACCAGAAGTGCCTTAGAGAGTGAACTGGAGTAATTACAATAAAGATGAGTTGTGATAGGTATCATACTATGCTTTAGTTCAGTCTGAATAGTTGTCTTAGCTGTTCAGAATCTTTGTCTTGTTTACCTCTTTGTCTTTAGTCTCTTCAGGTGTGAAGTGTCAACTCTTCTGACTTGTGGTTGGTTTTCTAAGCGCTTTTTGTTCTTTTATTCAGTTATTTTCATCACAGCTGTATTATGTTCCTCCAGGGAACACGTGATGCTTTGGGCACAATGCTTTGCATGTAAACTACAGTAGTCTATTCTGTATGAATTTTTGTGATGCGTTTATTACCTCAGGATCTGAGCACCTCCCAGTAGTACATTAAGTAACTGAATCTGTCACAGGTTATTTACTTCCTTAGGCTTACAGTCTAATATTTTCCTTTGGTATGTTTTTCTGATGTTACTTTTTAAATATGAGACCTATTTATTTGTGTTACAGAGAGCGAGATGAAAGAATTTAGTTTTGCACTTGTAGCACAAGTGTTGAGCTCTTGGTTCCAAGGGATATTCATACCTAAGTCAACTCCCAAATAAATAGGAGTGGCCCAGTTTTAACAAAGGTAGAGCTGTGACTTCTTAGCAAAAATCAAATAATTGCTACTACAGCTGATAGAAGAATACATCTTTTGAGTACTCAGAAAGTGCTTTTAACAGTGAGATTGGCAATATTTTACTGATGAACCTTAAGGAACATAAGAACTCTAATTTACAATCTAGCAACAGGTCTGAAAATGTTACCTGGAATGTCAAACCTGATTTCTGTTATAGATAATATAGTTAACAATATTGCACAGAAAGAAGATAAGCTTTGTTTCTTAATAAATGTTTCTCTTTTGTAAACTTCTCTAATAAGTTTAGTAGCATTATCTTTTGTAAATTCCATTACATATGCAGGTTATAATTTATTCACTTCTGTGTTGTATCCAGCTGTACTGTATTGTACAGAATACAGTGCATTATTTATTTTATAGAATTTTGAGGTTAAATATTAGGGAGGAAGTAATCCATTCCTAGCTCACAGACAATTGAGTCAGAACTGAGTTTGCATTTGTTACTTGACAAGGACTGTTGATGGTATGGTCTCACTACATCCCCTGAATAGTGAACACTGAGGCTCTTCCTGCTCAGAGAGGTTTATTACGGTTAGATTGGCTTCTAAACCAAGCTAATACAGGTCACAAAGTGTAGTAAATTGGCAGCTGCTCTCCCTGATGAAAAAAATAATTGCAATGTGAAGCAGTAGTTCTAAACTAATTTTTCCTTAGCAGAAAGAAAGATACTATCAAATACAGAGAAAGTTATGTTAATGTAACCTTGAATTTTTACCTTGAAGCCAAAAACAGCTGGATTTTTCAGTCATGGTAATGGCTGAGCAGCTGCATAATGAAACTCTAACATCTAAAGAAGTTTCTTGCATATCTTCCACCCAATTCAAAAAGGTTCTTTTTCCAGGAAGGAAGTCTGCATAGTTAGGGCCTCTTCAGAATGGTGTTCCTGAAACCTTTTCAGTCTTTTGATGTGATTCAGAGCCGTAAGGTTGTCTATCTGAAATTGGCACATAACATTTAACTTAAGGAACTCCGAAATCAGGTCATTGTAATCACAGGAAGGAATATGAGGAGACAGTGAATTAATTTGTATCGCTTTACATCATGAAGATCAGGTGAGAAAGCAAATACGAATAGAGTCAGAAAAGGTTAATATAAATATATTGCCAACAGTTAGACCACCTAATATAATCTGAGGAGCAAATTTCCCTGGTTTCTTTCATCTATGTGATTTTCAGTGACCAAATATGAATTGTAAATGGGTAGATGATTGCTAAGCGGCAAAACCTTATTGTGTATTCTCCACCAATTCTAGAAATGATGCCTTTTAAAATGCCTGCTGATTGTTTTACCAGAAACTTCAGTATCATTTCCTTTCTACAAGACAAAACATTTTGCTCTAGTGGAAGGAATACTTTAAAAAACTGAAGTAAATATCTGATTCAGCTTAAGGATACACCCTGAAGCAGAACATAATATTTGCATAAGAAATGACTGACTTATCACATAAATTTTCCCGTGTAATTTGCTAGCTTGCCTCCAAGGGGCATGTAAACCTGAAAGACAGAGAAGTCTGATGTAAAAGAGGTATTTCTGCTTCAAAAGAGCAGTGTTATCTGAGAGATTAGTATGTTGTATCCAGATAGGAAAGGGATTGTCTCGTTAGGATACGTGCAATATTTTGTAGGCAACTTGTGCAACTTCTTGGTTACTATATTGAAGATGTATTCCCTCTATGTTATGCTGCAGAAGTATCATATCTTCATATGTTCTTATGATCCTTAGAAATTGAATTGCAACATCAAGGATATTAAAGATGACAAAATTTTTTCTCTATAGCTGAATTCATAGGTTTATCAGAATAGTGTATCCCATTTTAATGTAGTGTAACAAAGAAGGTATTTTTAAAAGGGGGGAAGAATTGATATATATGAAGCAAAAATGTGAATTAACTACATACAGTCATGCAAATCATTCAGGGTGCATACAATAAAAGGCTAAAGAAAACTGGTGACTGAATGATGTTGAATATGCACATAAATAGATAACTTGGGGCTGAAAATACCACTCTGAATTAAAACCAGACATGAAAGTGAAGTGGAAAAAGGAATGGAGTGGTAGAGCGTGGCACCAAACTATCACTTCTTTAAATATTTATTTTTATAAATAGTGTTGATTGGTGGCCAGGAAAATCTGAATGTATCTGTCTAGCCGGTATATTGATCACATGAGGGTTTTGAGATTAACATAGTTGTTTGACATTGTGAATTGTGAACTTGATGCTCTTCATGCTTTTGAAGTTAGGAGTTTGTGTGTGTAGAAGCACACATAAGTATCTGTGTTTCAAATATGTCCATTTGAAATTAGTAAAAAAGGACGTGGAGTTCAATGGGCAGGAGATTCTTACTCACTGACCATCAGAGACGATGCCTCTTTGCTGAAATTGTGTCTTCCATACGTTATCAAGTTCAGGACATGAATGACTCAGAGATGGTTTCTGTAGAAAGGTAGTGATCAGCTAGGATCTAGTTTAATGAATTTATAAGTTGCAAAAGTCAAAGTGTTTCATTAGGAATGAATTTTTCAATTCATACTTAATGAAATCCAGTGAAGCAAAACCAGGCTGCATCAGTGTTCCATTTCCCTGTGAAGTGTGCATGTTTCTTTCCATCCAAACCACCAAAAGTGAGGGAGATACTATTTCTGTAGGCTTGCCTGTAGTCATACATTGAAGAAAACAACTGTCAGCATATATCTTGTGGGTATAATCTATTTGTAAGATGCAGGCTGTGTTTTCCACTTACTTGGCATTTGTGCAGAACTCAATGTCAATGTGTGAATGTTTACACTCCATGAATCACTCAACATGCTCCCAGTGACCTCAGCGGAGTCAGTGGGTTGGCCTCAGCAACAAAGAAAGGAAAATGCAGCTCTTGAAGTATCTTCAAAAAGATATTGTCTTTGTAATTTATTAAAGCCTGGGTTTGTACAGTTGTGCTCAAACCACAGTGTTCAATAAAGGAGTCTGTTGAATAACTGGAAATAGTCTTCCTGGCCAGGCTTTTGAGAACCATGCCGTGTTGATCTCTGCTGGAAGCCCTGCTTTGCGTATCTCACAATAGCAGCATTTTCTGTCAATGCCAGAACTGTTGCAGTCAGTCATCATTCATGGAAACCTAAAACCTTTGTAATGCCAAGTGGTAGAAGGACAATGGCACCGGCTTCTTTGCAATGCATGAAATATGTATGTCCCAAACACCTGGAAATATCTATGACTGCAGATGGCCAGCTCCTTTCAAAGTAAGCATTTGATCATTTGTGCATCAGAATGCATTTCACTAGACTGTAATGCTGTAAGATGGCACAATATCATATTCTGTCTGCTATTGGCCGTGAACTCTCAGTGTTAACAACATATTATGAGGCAAAATGACCTACCAAAGGACTAAGATAAACTCCACCTTCTTAAATGTGAGATTAAATTGAACAATATTATTACTAAAAGAAGTGTGAGAGAATCAAGTGAAAAGTAAGAAATACTGCATTAAGTATTCTTTAATAATAAGTCAGAGGTCTATCTTTTGGAGACATTTTAGTGAAATAACAGTACAGTATTGCAGTTGCCTCTTCACCTGTCAACCTTGTTCTTGTGATTAAGAGGAATATCTATAAAATCTAAAGCAGTAGTATTATTCATATTAAGGTTGAGAATACAGCTTGAATGCAGCTGAAACCAACTCAGTCTGAAACAGAAGCTTTGTTGTTTCAGGCAGAATATACAAGCAGAGATTACAAAGTCAGAGTTGCAAAGATCACACCAGTGCCACCACAATATATACTTTGTATTATTAAAGTAGAACTCACAGATGGCTGCCATGCTAAAGGTTTCTTTGCTTTGCTTAGATTCAGAAGCTTCTAATATTTTGCATTGTTGTATGAGGTGATGGCATTGCTCATCTGGGAGAGCCAGATCTAGCAGCTTTGGAGAGCAGAGTGTTTTCATGCATTAGGACAATCCTCTGTTTGCCTGTTGTGAACAGGCTGTCTGCTTCACAACGTTCAGGCAATGTCAAGATCATGAAAAAACCTCTGGCTTTCTGATTGTCTGCCTGCACATTTCCCTCCCAGTAGTTTTTCCTCAGGAATTCAATCTGTACTGACAACTGGTAATACAAAACCAGATTTTGGAAAGCATTCTGTTGGCTAACATGTGGATGGATTGCCAGGGGGGCCTCAGTATGCCTGGACACAAACTCCCATGGAAGCTTTGTCAGAAATTTATCAAGAATTCCTGCAAAATAAGAAATAAAGACAGAGAGGAGCCTTAAATAATGCCACCAAAAAAAAAAAAACAAAATCATCAGCTGTTTTTCTCCCAGCACCAAGCCATTGTTGGCATGGGTATAAACTGTCTCCATTGGCTGCTTTGTCCTGAAAGAATGCTTTTATATTAATTGTTCATCTTTTCAACGTCTACTTCTTTCAGTCTTGTCTCATCATCTCTTTTTTTTTTTCTCCCTCATCATTTTCCCATGAAAGGATTATTGTCGGTGAAAATCTTTTAAACATACCCCATTCAGATTCAGCTGAAACTCACCATTTCAGAAGCCCTTAAGCCTTTACTTAAAACCTTTAAATTATTATCAGCTCTATACTGATCTCTGCTAGAAACCAGGTGTATGATAAAAACTATGCACTGGGGAAAAAATTCATAATGCTAGCAGAGATGGTGCAGATCATAAACCTGTTTCTTTCTCTGTAGTGATTGATCCATCAATCCCTTCCATTCAAGGTGGCTGAAATAAAAGGCACTTTTTTTTTTCCTTGTCTCAATTTTATGGAAGACTTGCATTGACTTTAGCTGGAGCTATGGTACTTGGCAACATTGGAAATCCAGTCCCTGCAATTCACTGTAAAGCTCCCTTCGGGGAGAATAATTTTGAATTCAGACATATTACCTGGTCACTAAAGACTTGTTAATATTGATGAAGTACTCTGAAAAGACAGCATCAGCTCAGAGACACTCAACAAATGCCCACCTAAAGCTACTCAACATTTTCAGGTACAGAATTCAGTCTGGAGATATTAGAAGGTCACTTTGTGTGTCTGTAGTCTGCTGCGTATCCAAGAAGTTCCTCCTTGGGATATTTCAGTATTTCTATAGCAAATAGAGAATCACTGATACTAAGTTTTCTTTTTTGTCAATCCCATTTATCACCTTTGGAGAGTATTCAAATGCCATACACACACTTGCACATCCTTTTAATAGTTATTTTTCTTCAGCAAAATATTCGTATCTTTACCCAGTCAAGAAAGATGTCTATCCAAGATCTTTTCTTTCAGTATTTGTTTTCTTTTGGAAACATATTTATTTGAATGGATTTACACTATTTCAATGTGTATCAATATTCTCCACAGATTAACAGTGGCTCCTTTCCTAGGTAGCAAGACTCTAATTCACTGATACTAATTAGTGCAGAAGTATTTATGCTTCCACTAAAAATTAAGCCAGAAAAACTTTTTTGCTCAGTGTCACTGGAAGATGGAGTTGATAAATTGAAACGTACTTAACCGAACATCTGCCCTTAGCAACTGGGCTGCTAAGGGATGCCATCTTCATGCAGAGAGTGCATCTGGATGTGCTAACGCCATCTACTCTACTGGCCAATAACTTCTTGCAATCTAAGCATTTTTGTTGGATTGCGTGTAACCACATTGTGGGCGCTACTCTGCCTGCACAGGTGAAGAGGTCCTCATTATACCTGAAATCTGTTACAAACCATCTACTTTTCTCCTACTAAACTGCACTTTCCACAAAGGTGAAGCTGCTTATAAACCAATGTATTAACCTGAAAGTACCTGCTTTTCTGATTAAGATCTCTTAGAAAGCTGCAGAATTATAGAAAACTAACAGTGTCAAAAAATAACAATAACAGTGTCAAAATACAACTCTGGAGCAAGACTCTCTTTTGCATAGTCTAAACTGATTTTTGCCTATTTCACAGCAGCTTTATGGTGTTGGTTAGTGGTTGTCCTGTGATCCACTACATATAATCCAGATAATTGTTATTGTCCACTTTAGTGTCTAGGAAGACACTGTCACTTAAGGCTGGCAGGAAGAGTTCCTGTAGTTGTATGTAATACCATAAGAGAACAGCAATATCTGGATCAGGTGCAGACGAATGTATAGATGGTGGATGATCTTTCTGAAGGCAGTGTACAGAAGTGATTCCTGCTGGTTTTCAAAGGAATCTAGTGCTATTTTTGTCCGTATCCGATTTGTAATCACTTTTCTTTTTCCTGGGTGTTTGCATACTCTGAATATTCTTTGGAACCTGGATAAAATTAATTCATCTGATCAAAGTACTGAGTTTCATTCTTAACTATACTTACCTCTTCGAAATTGGTGAAAGCTTCCCATTAGTGGCTTTGCAGGATATTTACTGGTGATACACCCTTGCCTGATATGGTAAGGCTAGTATGTAATGAAAATGTCTCATTTATGCTTTGAGATAATTTTAGTTCTGTGAAAGTTCAGGAACTTCTGGGAATATGGACACAGTCAGCATGCATCCCCAGGGATATAGACTTAGGGGACGATGCTGCAGAGAAAGATTATTAGACAGCAATTCTCATCTCTACCTGGATATTTTCATCCCAAATTTTCTGAGCCATGAACAATGGCAAGGAGTATTGTGGGTCACAAGGTAAATGCTTCTTCAACTCTGCTGCCAGAGAGACGTGAGGTTTGAGAAAAGGTCCTCGCCATTTCATGTCCTTTTAAGCAGGATCAGGTTGACCTGAATCAGTTTCTCAGGTGCAGTTGATGAGGCTGCTAGTAACACAACACTCGAACTTATTGCTTCATTACATAAGCAATGTAGATACATAAAACAATCCTGTGACAGTATAGCCTTTATGCTTTGAACACTCTAGAATGCAATAGGATCTAAACTTTGGCAGTATATTAGCATTTGTACAGGTATAAACTCTGTAAATTAGCTTTTGTTGAATTATAACGACATTTTGTTGCTTTTCTTTCGTTTATCGTACACAGTTATGATAGCTGTGTTGCTTTTCCTCAAAACATTATTCTCTGAGTTGTTCAGGAGGAGTAACATCACATTAGTATGATGATCCAGAGGGACAGGAGTCAAGCCGTATGTATTAGTACGCTGTAAAACACTGTCATTTATCCACACAAACATAGTCATTACAGGACTCCTCTACAGCACAATTTCATTTTTACTTTAAGTAGCTTCACAAGTTTTGACAGTAATTTATTTTTCACGTAAGACAGTATGTGCAGTGATGCACCTTTGCTTGTGTCTAGTATTACCAACTCAGTGCAAGAACATATGATTTTCTTATCAATGTGACTACCAGACATGGCTAATGGGGCTGTGAATGCAATCACAGTGAAAGTTAGCATTCTACAGTTTTACTGGAAGTCCTACTAGTTATTTCCTCCTCTTTGCACATACTGTTTTAAAAGGAGCAACTCCAAACTGTTGCTACCCAAAGCTTTTTTGAGAACTCTCAATAGCTTGTGCTCATTGTAATCTGTGATTAATTCCAGGTGTCATGTAAATCCATGTCCTGTTTTACAGCACACTTGGATTTCAAATGCTAGGTCTGAAGCTTAGACTAAAACCTCAGATCTGATTAATATAATTTTCTGGATGTATAAAATTGGAGCAGAGGTGACAACAGCCACAGAGTCTACATAATGGCTGTGTGAAATCCTGGGATTAAAATTTATTGGTTCAAATGTGCACAAACTAATTTAAAGAAATCCTACAGCACTGAAATATTACAACAAACAGCCAAAACAAAAAATCCCTCCATTGGCCTGTCAGAAATGGGATTTATGGAGGTTTTGTTAAACTTATGATCAGGCTATTGAGTGTGGGAAGAGAGGGAGAAGTCTTTTTGGTGTTTTCATAGGGGCCTCCTCGGTAATGCACAACATTGAATATGGTAAACTCTTTCTAGGAACCACTTGGAGTTTGCAGGTTGTGAAAAGTCACTGTGATTTTTCTCCATAGTCCCACCATGAAGTACAGGGTCAACATTCAGTCTTCATGACATCAGTTGCTATTTGGAATCAAAAGCCAAATTCATTTATGAGTTAATTACGCTAAAGACTCATTTAGAGCTTCTGGGTTTTTTTTTCTTAACTGGTGTGACCATATACTGATTAATATTTCAGAAATGTCAATATTTTATAAAAAGACTCCATAGCACAGCGTGTTCTGTGACATATTTAGAAATCTTGCTGGACTTGGCACTCAAAGATGTGTTGAGATTTACATCTCATAATAAAAAGCAGTTGTTCATAAATATGTATGATCCCTGTAGTTCTAGTTCCAGGTGTACCAATGAAGCATTTGAACTCTATAGAATGGACACCTTAAATATTTGTATCTTTATTTGCTACATATTTTAATATTTGTGATGACAGCAGTGGCTGAAAAGCTGACTTGGTGCTGAGGGCATTTCTGGCTTCTCTGCTTAATCTGTTTTGCTGCCCTGATTGGCCTGGAAAGAGCAAAGAGTTACTGTATCTAGTATAATCTCTCACATTCCTAGAGCTAGCAACATGTTACATGCTTCTGGAAGGCGTGAAATCCACACTTTCTAGTGCTAATAGCTATTTGTTTATTTTTAATCTCCTGGTTCATGAAGTGCAACTCCCAATCTTGCATAATTCAGGGGGTACTTCTGCCTGCTTTCTATGGCCTGCGGTTGTCCAGATTTCAAGCCGTCTGGTCTTGCGTTGAATAAAAGCTCAAGGGGAAATATTTCAAAAGTGCCAATGTAGCTAGATGACTCTGCCATTTCCATCTTTGATTGTTTCATTTCCTTTGCACTTGTAACTTGCCAGCTGGAAAAATAAGAGGGTGCCACATTATCAAAGAAAAAATACCCTACCAAGAGCCTTCTATTCTTAGTTGATGGCTAGGTTAAGACTCGTATTGATACAGAACACGATCCAGCCATTTTCTTTGTTAGTTAATCTGCCTTTCCATTAGCTCCTGGGAGTAAAACAGTAGCATATTAATATTCTTTTGGTTTCATGGCCAAATATGGGTAATTCTCCAGGCTTATTCTTTACTATCTATCTAATGACTGCTTTAAGGTTTATGAGAAAAAGTAAAACCTACCATAGGGATAATCTCAAAGATGGCAAGCAGCTTTTGCCAAATGGTTCACAGCAGCCCTGCAATAATCTTATTGCTTTATTTCTCAGAAGGGAAACACTCTTTTCTCAAGCTTTTGCTGTAAAAATTGTGAAACTCTAAAAAATATCACTTGTGTTTTGAAGGTCTGATTTAACATGAAAATTATATGCATTGTAAATGTTTTCTTGGCAATTTACTTGTCATAAATGCCTATTGTACTGAAAAACTCTACAGGGGATTGGATGTATTTATGCTGCATGTACTTAGGAATTTGTAAAATGACACAATGACAATAAAAATAGAAATATTATGACTAGCTGCAACACCCCAGATACAGAGATTGGTTTCAGCTTGAATGTGTCTTTCTGAGGCCTGAGTTTAAAGCAGGCTTCCCAGTAGGCATCAGGTATGTGCTACTGTACTTTTGTAATGAGGAGAGCACCAAAGCAAATATAAATATTGTATGGTATTGACAGAAGACATCTAGAGCTGATGCACATAAAATAACACAATAAATAGGACAGAAGGCTCAAAACACTGCTGTGTTTGTGCCAACATTATCCTGACTGCAAAGCTCAGCTTTGTTGCTGAAAAAGTAGTAGTCCAAAAAGAGTGGCTGTTGCCCAAGTTTAGCTCCCATTTGAAGCCTGCAGTCAGAGAGAGGTCCTTGGAAAGCCCTTCCCAGCTTTTACAGGGAAATGTGCCCAAGGGGCAGTGACTCTAATGAAAAATCTGCAAGAACTTGGATTTTCACTCTTTTTCCAATGTGAGCCTGAATCCAGCTCTCAGATGCCTTCATCAGTCAGTATTTGCAGTTGCTCAGAGGAGGCACAGCAGGCTTTGAAGTGAGAGTCCTTCCAAGCTCTAACAGGACTGAAATATGAATATTTTAGTTCATATTGGTGGAAATGCTTCCAATGAATGTCTTTTGTGGCAGTCTGTGTTTTGAAGACTCTTGATTTTTTTATTTTTAAGTTACTATTAGCTGCTTGATTTTATTTGAATGCAGTTGTTATAATAGCCTGTGTTTCTGTGCAATCAGATGCCATGGGGTGTGATGGTTGTTGTGTTCATGCTCATAAGAGTGCACTGGTTTTTCATTGTGCTTTCTTTTCCAAATGCTAAAAATTAGCTTTAGGTTTGATAATGTTCTGAGCATTTGGAAATCTTTTCAGAAAAAAAAATGTCTGGAAACTTGTCAGTTCACTAAAACTAATTTTTTTTTCTTCAGAAAACAGTCTACTTGGAAGGCCATTTAAAGAAAATGTTTCTGATCCATGATAATGGACATTTCTGGAATGTATTCAGAGGTTTAAGTTTTAAATTAAACCATCTATTGGGTAATTTTCAAGATTTTTGCCTATTCAGGCCTTCTGAAATTGTGGATTTCCTCTTTTAACACGATAACATGCAGAGGTGCAAAAACCTTTGTCAGGCCTTTTTAGTCCATATTATTGGACAGAAAGAGAATATAATTAGAGACCACTCATGATGTTCATTTTCCAAGAATTTTATGCCACCCAAGAAGCAGAAGAAAGCTGTTACCGTTACAACTCTAGCAACAAGAGGGTTATAAGTTGTCCTAGAAACCCCTAACAGGATCAAAAGATAACCTCAGATATTGCTGGGATGTTAGAACCGGGTAGCTGTGCGTAGTTGTGCTCTGCAGATGACTCTGGTTTGTGCTCTAATATACAGTGGTACTGGTGAACTTTCAGAAGCATTTGGTCTAGCACGTGGCAGCTCCTGGAGTTAGGAGGGTGACTGCCTGGGTTCTGGGGCACGATCTGAGTAGAAGTAGTAAAATAAAACAGAGTTACACTTCTGCACAGTGATATGGGATCATACTGAGGGCTTTTTGTGTTACAGTAGGAGGAAATGCCCAACTGTATGAAGGATTCTGCTATTAACAGATTTACCATAAAAGTCTTCAGCTGACTTGATGGTGCAGGACAACTTCACTGAAGCTCCTGACAGCCTTCAAGGACTGCGATTTCCTGTTAAAATTAGTACTGGTGGCACAGGATCAATCCTCAGTTAATTTCACCACTTGGCAGGTAAAGCTACAGCTCAGCCCCTTTCTTGAGGGATTCTTATGTTAAACAAGGAGCTCTGTAAGAGAGGCACAAAAAAACTTGCCCTGTTAGCACCAGAGAAGCTTTTTTAGCCCCTGTCCATTTGGCAGCCATGAAACAACTTAGATGGCAGTGGGCCTGCTCGGTACTCATCTCTGCTAAAAGAGACTTGAGTGAAACAATGCAGAGAGCTAATAAACCGTGTAAATGTCACTCCCAGGAAGGCTCTTTCCAGTAAAGAGGAGATGTACAGTGCCATATGGTGATCTCGTGCCTAAGCTTCACGAAGGAGCCCAAATTAAATCGTATCTCCAGAAGCTGCTGTTCCCTAGATACCAATATGAAAATAATCCATTCCTAAAGATACATTTTCCCCACATCTCTAAAGCAGAGTACATCAAATGTTGCAAGAAGGAAAAAATAGTAGCTGTAGGGATAGTTTCAGAAATTTCAGTACATGTAGAGGAAACCCAGGGCTGTTAGCATATTTTTTTACCTTTTTGACAGCAAGTAAATGTTCTGTGGCAGACAAATCTGCAGGAAATAAAATTTTATGATGTGCTGCAGCCATACTGGTTATATATCTATACACTACTGGCAGGCTATCAAAAGATGCGCATTTCTGAATGTGACTTGAAAGCAGCTTGACTTCTGTAATCATAAACACTGACAAGTGTACTCTGCATACATGGACCACATTATGTCTCTCTTTGTATTATCACGGTGGCGTACTACAACCAGTCCAGTGAGATCAAAATGAACCGAGAGGAAAAGGGAATTTTCTATCTTGCCTAAATACTGATTACAAACCAGTTGGCCTATAAAAGGAAACAGTCAAGCATAGTATTGTGACTCCTCTTATTTTCTCTCCTATTAGGTTTCTCTTTGCAATAGCTGCCAGCAGTGCTGACTGCTACTTGTTTTCCATTCTGTGCAATCTGGAACCAAATTCGCTTTTCATTTGTCCTAGGATAATCCTTAATGGAAGGCTGATGATCTCTAAATGTCCCTTCCAACCCCAGTTGAAAATCAGAAGACATTCATGATGTCATTACCCTTTTTAATGGAAAGATAGTACATCCAGGTAGGAATACCTGTTCACAAATGAGTGCATGATGAAAAATCAAACCCAGTCATACCAACTTAATGAAATCCAGTTGTATTTTTGAGCTCTCTTCCTTTACAAAGACAGTGTGTTGATGTACATATACATAATCACCACATAAAGAATGTAATTTTAAGCAGGTAAAAGTATTTGCAAACAATTGGTTCTACTGTTGTTGTCAAGGCCTTCATCAGTGGTGTCAAACGTTTTTCACCTGGCTGGTATCGCTTGCTTTGATTAAAAGTATTCTGTCAATGGCATACATAACTTTTTCTTCATTCATATAACACCACCAAGGTCTTTCATAAAAGAGGAAGAGAGGAATGAGACAAAGATGGGAAAATAGTTATTGTACTGAAAATAGGCTTACTACCATACAAAGCCCAGGGTACAGCAAAATGACACTCCCAGGGACAAGATACAAACTGCAGTAGTATGGGGTAGATTGTAGTAAATTACACAACTACACACAACTTAATGGAAATGACCACTCAATTAAAAGATTTCTTAGTTCTATTATTTCGGTTTCAAACATTTTGACTTTTACTTTTTAGTCTGCTCTTAATGTAAAAATGTGTTAGGTAATCTTCTCTAATGCTTGCAAATCAAGCAAAGTTTCCAAGATGAAAGTAGAGCTTCTCTGGGGTGGCTTTGCCTGAATGTTCTCAGCTGTAATATACTGCCCCCGAATCAAAGAGAATAATTTCACTAAATGGGGAAAGACTTGGGGAAATGTAGGTCTTTTACTTAAGAGGAGGCAAATAGTGGATAGTACAGAAAATATTGAATGGTTAATGCTCTTTTGCTGCTCACAAAATGCTTTTAGTGTAACTAGGAGTTCAACAGTACTAGGCTTAAGAAAAAAGATTGGAAGGTATTTCAATGGTAAGACTAGACATTGGTCTAATTTTAGGGAAGTCAGAGACATCAAGGTCAACAAAGAAAAAATTTACAGCAGAGCTCTCAAGGAACGATCTGAGGTGATCTTGAAGGGCAAAAGAGACAAAGTAGAGAAAAATCAGTCTAAGGTCTCTATTTAAAATGCAGTAACTAATGTTCTGTAATGTCTCCCATCATCTGCATATTGAAAAACATATCAGACCAAGCTAATAAATAACAGCACCAGGTGACTTACTAAAGCTGTAGGAAAGTGCTAGCATGACACCAGGTAGGATAAGCCTAGTCTAATTTGCAAACAAACAAGTTTCATGGTGGGAAGTCATATGTAAGATAGATCTTGATACTGCCCCAAACTTACTGAAAGTAGACCAACAAAGTTAATATAAAGTAGGTGTGTTCAGCTGTCATACCCAAACAAGGATTCAAAAAGACACTTTCCCTTTGTGTCACACCATACGTGCCTAGATGTCACTCTTAGATGTCGTATAGTAGTCTGTATGAAAAGAAAGCAATGTGTGTTTTGAGTTTCTTTTCTCATGCTGGCAAGTGGCAATAGTTAGAGCAACAGCATCACAGTTTACGTTCAGTGCACAACTGACTCACAGAGCACACAAGAGCTATTGATTGATTTCTGCAGGTTCACAATCCAGTTGCTCAGACTCCAACTCCCTGTTTCAGTGATCTCAACCCTAATCTGTGGTCTCATGGGTGAAGCTTGCAGGAAGGATTGGACTCTCCTAATAACATCTGATCTGTGGAGGTGGTGACACACAAAGGGGGAAATGGAGACCTGACATGGCTTGTAGGGGAAGAGGTTGGGTAGTGATTGTTTTTGGTGTATGTTTGTGACAGTATGTAAAACCTTGGCTTCTTGTCTGTCGTTGTATCAGCTACTATTTTATTAGGTAGCATCTCTTCTATCCTGCCTTGTATCCTTTATGACTTCATATCTTCACTAAAATAGCACAGCTGACATATGGCCCAATTAACATATCTGCATATACACCTCAGTAGTTGGATGCTCCAGGGTGATGTTTATTGTCCTGTGAAGAGGCAAACAGGGATGAAGCAAGAGCAGTCAGTTCCCAGCAGGAGGTTTCGGGCAGGAGCGTGGTATGTTGCCTCTTGAGACCCAAGCCAAATTTAGGATTCTGTCTCTGTGAGACGTCACTAGTGGCATGGGAATGTAGCTATGGGAATGAAGTGGGAACCTAGAGAAAGGCTTTTTGGGGTCATTAAAGGAAAACGTCTTTGACACCACTACTGAAAACAGCTCTATGAAATAAATATGATGCTTTTCAGAGAGAAAAATATAGTGTGCACAAAGATATTCAGTGTACCAATTTTCAGCATGCTTTCTGCATAATTAGCATGCTATTACAGAAAATAACTAGAAGGCACCTTTAGAAATCTTTCCACTTTCCCTCTCAGGCTCTTCAGCATACAAAGCTGATAGCACCATGCCAGATTTTAAACAACAACTGCTATTTATGCTGGTACTAAAAAAACCTCCTGAAGTGAACTTTCCTTTAAGCTTCTCACTTTAAACCTCAACTACATTGTCGCTGTGATTTAGCTGTGGATGCCTAGGATTAGCTTAGTCAGGAAGGCTGTGTTTAGCCCTTGCTCAAAGTCAAGACAAAATCTACCATGAAAAACTGTGTGGTTGAATGCATTAGCATTCCATAGGTGAAGCTGGAATATATCTGTACACTGACCTCTATTTTGAATCAATTTTATAGCCTTAAATGATTAGGGCTTGAAATAAATGATTGAATATGCCCTGTGAGAAAATGTGCAATGAATAACAAGATGATGCTTTGTTTTGTTCTGAGATGGGGAACAGATTTACCTGGTTTGAAAAAAAATTACTGGGATGATGATGAGGTAATAATCTGAATTTTCATTTTCAATTAACAGAGAGACTTGCTAAAACAGGATTTCCCTGGAATGCTTGAAACATTTTCTAGCATAATGCTGCGTTTTGAGCCTCCTCCCCATTCCTCCTTTTACTTGTATGAAGTTGCACATGTACACTGGAGCTTCTGACTGTTAGCAGAATCTTATGATAAATGTTCCATGCTGAAAAGGGACCACATTGATTTCCCTATGGTGAGCTCTTAAACTGTAAAATCATTCCACTCACTTGACCTGTGATTTGAAATGAAGACCTACGAATGGATGGGAAATCTTTAGGAGTGCTATTAGATAACGTATATGTGGCAGTAAAGACAGAAGCATCCACTTAAACTCAGCCCTGGTTTTAAGCATGTCCATTTACCCATGGCAAGCTGACCTGCTGATTCCAAGGCTTGTGTACAGGTACTTCCCAGCAGAGAGAAAAGACAATTTGGAACAAAATAAGTAGGCAAAAGCTTATTGAAATAAATTGTTACATAATTAACTGTAGAACATTTCTTACTGCTTTCTGCAAAATTAACATGCTGTTAAAGAAAACATCCAGAAGACACCTTTATAAATCTTGGATTGGTTTGGGTGGGCCTTTCCATGATTTTACCTCCTAGGGATTTGGACCAGAATAGTTCATTAAAGAAAGATTGTTCCCATGGAGGGTGAATCTGCTTTGGGTGTTTTTACTATGCGAGCAAAACTCTGTCATTTCCACACACCTTCATCACTGGTGTGCTGCTGACCCTGAAGTGCACACCCCACTGTGTCGTGCTTCCTACTCTAGAGCAGAGGCACTGGGACAATGACAGACTTTGTATTTTTGTCAAAACTGCATTATGCACTAGACACATGTTGAAGGTATGCATGCCAAGGCCTGATGAATTAGCAACACCAATGAAAGAAAGCATATGTGTCTGACAGATGGTCCAAAGCTGTATTCTTAAGTTCAGCATTAAAACTCTTATCTATAATTGTCCTTAAAAAAATTCACCCAGCTGAAGCTCATCCTCTGTCTCTCTCTTACTAAAGCAGACATTTTGTGCAAAGCACAAATTAATTCACTCCTTATTAGTAATTTTCAAAAGACTTTCTTTTCCTGTAAAAGCAAATCCTATACTTGATCCACTTAGGCTGCTATGATACTTAGAATCTTCCCCATATGCTGATAGCTGCTCATTTATCTTGCACTAGTGATAGTCTCTTAGCTGACCTGTGGTGTGACTTCAGCTGAATAGAATGCAAAACAGGAGCTGATAAAGAGCATTTTTACATCTGAAGGTCATAAATATTGAACAGATTCCCTGTCATGCTTGTAAAGAAGCATGTTCACCCTTCTTTTGGTTTTCCAGTCACTCTTTGAAAAATTAGGGCCTAGCAGGAATACTGGGGTATATATAGAATACTACTTCACACTTCTGAAGGAGTACAGACCCACTTCTAGAAATTTAATAATAAATACAAACAGTCTGAGCTTCAAAATGCTACATTTATGCAGTGCTAGCACCATGATATCAGGCGCTCAGAAATCAGAATATTTTAGAAGGTTGGATTGTTGTAAGCATGGTGTGGCTCAGCTGCATATCCCACATTACAGATGGCATATTTTAATAGCAAGAACCTATTAAAACTTACATTTTAAAAGCCACTTTCTTCTTCAGCATGTGAAGTTTAGGTTAATGAAGTGTGAGAGACAAAGTCAGGTTTGAAGGTGATCTGTTCAGTGATTAGGAATTGTCAGACTCCATAGTTTCACATCTCCTTTCTCGGCCATCGAGTTCTTCATTTAAATAAATGCTAAATGTGCTGGCTAAAATAACCAGTGCTCTCCTCAGAATTCATCAGTTCCCTATTTAAATTATGTCAGAAACTCTGAACTATGTTTTTTTATTCTTCCAAATGAAGATATATATATATAGATCTTACATATTTTTTAAAACAAACATACATAGTGATTTTGGAGAGTATGAGCCGCCTTTGGGATGCTCATCTCCAGCCTTCCTAGTCAAAGTTTGGACATTTGGGAAATAGAAATGGCCAAGGGATATTTCACACTTTTTTGTTTGAGACCAACTTTGGAAATTCTATGTTAAGTTGATTTTATGAGAGGCATAGGGAGTGAGTGTTGGTTTGATGTCATTCACTGTTTCATGCGTGCTTCAGTATTATCATTTGTAATTGTAATTTCGTATCTGGAGTTATTACAATGAGTGAGGTATCTTGACTCTGTTTAGATACACATAAAACAGCATTAGTGTGCATTTCAGTGTCATTTTAGAGCCTCGTTTTGAAGAGGTATACATCAGAAACGTCATGATCTTTCCATTGTCTTTAAAAGAAACAGCATGCTATGGTGGTTAACCTTCCCATCTGATGGTGTGGGCTTGTGTTCTGGCTTCAGTTGGACAAAGCCAGCTGGGAAAATGTGGATGTGAAAAAGACCTGACTGAGTATAGACATTTCATCCCCATGTATCCGTTGTGTCACCATCAGGCCTAGCTCTCTAGACATCTCCCTTGAGCCTAGAAAGACCAACAGGGAACAGGACATCCCTTCCTCACATCTCGCCCTCAGTCTCTGCAATTTGAGATCTTCCATAAATCATTTAAAATTTTCTTTTAATCTGTAAATATAACTTGTATCTCTTTAGGAGGCTGAATTCAAGCTAATTTTAAAGATACAATCTATCTTCACTACTTTTAGCTGCAATACCTGCATTAAGGACAGTACATTTAGATATTACTTTTTTGGAGGTGCATACTTTATTGTTATGGGTGGAAAAGATGAAAAATTGGGGAATATTGAATTCCTATTTGTTTCATTTACTGAACAGCTTTTTTTTTTAATTAAAATGAGGATCTCATCAGCAGAGACATTAATCTATAATTGATTGTTTCTTTTTTTTTTTTAAATGGTTCTTAAGAATAATAAACTATGATGTAGGATAACGATAAACTGTTGATAGACTCAGTCTTCAATCTGACAAGTGAAGTTTTTAAATAGAGTTATAGAAAGTCCTTGACATTTCAAAAAATTTCTGTATGTTACAAATAGTATCATTATCTTCTATTAGAGTGACTTTTTCATCAGCATCAATGATTGAAGATAGACAATTCCAGATACAAAATAATCTCATTTCTATTCTGAATCTAAATAAGATATTAGACTCTTAATTGTACAGATGTATGTCTTTCCTCATTCTGTGCAAATGAAACAAAGGGATAGTCCAAAGTCATGAAAGTCTGCCTGCTATGCTTGTCAAAGTAGTATCGTACACTCTGCATCAACATAGTTTATATTCTTGAATTTTAGGTAGCCACTTTGTAATTTGTGTTGCAATTGAGTAACCATGTAAGAGTAATCACAAAATATATCTTTGCAGGGATGTGTTATGTTAACAGGGCTGGGACAAAGACTGGACTTGATGGAAAGTCTCTTCCAGCTGAAACAATTCTGTGATTCTTTGTCTTGTCCTCAGCCTATTTATCAGTTAGTTCTCTCCTGCTGATGTCATTTGCTCTCTTCCCAACCTTCCAGGCAAAAGTGCACTTCCTCATTGTTGAAGCTTCCAGAAGAAATGATAGAAATAAAACTGAACTGTAGAAGTGCTTCTTTTTATTTCTATCAAAGCAAATTCAAGAAGATAAACAGTTTATAAATTAAGATATATTTTTATTTAATTATCTTGGATTTAATTTTCTGCACCCCATTGTTCTCACTTAAATTATTTTTTTCCTTCCTTGCACATCTTGTCAAAGGTCATCTAATCCTCAGGGAGCTAAAGGGCCACTCATTGAGGACCATTCATCCTCTGTTGCTAAACAACACTGATCAAACTCACAAGCAGTTGTCTGAGACAAAGTGAAAATTGGAACCCTGATGATGTGGTTGGTCTTGAGGAGTTGTGATGACCTGGAAAGAACTATAGGAATGGGGCTTTAGGAAGTCTATTCCTCAGCTAGCAAGAACCACAGGGCTTCTCAAGACTCTAGGGCAACTTTCCAGCAGCAGAGTTTAAAATTGAACCATGGAAAGAATGGATAAACTCTCAGAGCCACAGGACATTTCTTGGCAAAAGCTCCCGAATGGAGCTCTGCACAGTAGCTTGCCAGCTTCTTGTGTTCCATATCCTTGACTGGCCTCTTGAAGGCATCATCTGCTCCTGGCTTCGATAAGTGAAGGAAGGTAGTCCTCACAGGTTTTGTTTCTGAGTACCAGACATGAAAGGGCAATCACAGGACAAACCTTAATATCTAGTCTGAAAAGTGCATTCAGCCATTGCTGCAAGAAGAAAACTGTGCCTTAATATTTATTAAGGTGGTTAAGAGGGAGGTGAAACTCTTATCTTTCAGAAAAGTGAAATGGTTGAACAATTTTAGCTGAAACTTGCTAAAAAACATTTTCCTCTGGGCTGACACAAAGTAGCAAAATATCACCAGAGAAGGATGTTGTTTAAAAAGTTATCTGCATGAAAAAAAGTTATAATGACACTGCTGATACAATTTTAACAGGTAATGATAACTGGAGCTTACTGTAATAACATATCTTATCTGACCCAAGTCCAACAACAAATAGTTCTGTCCTTTGTTCCTGTATATTTTGATGCTGGCTACAGATAAAATTGAGCATATGTAATTCAAAGAATATTAGTATCTGGATACCAGTTATTCATATACTCATAGGTACAAAAGGAATAGTAAAGGATGTTCACTTCAATGTAATGATTTTATTAAGGAAATGGGAGCACAAATAGCTCAAGTACTGGAGTTTTTGTAATTTGCAGAAGAGGGTAGGAGCGACTGCTCCACTTTCATGGAGCAGAACTGGTGACTACTTTGACAAGCAGCATCACAAAACCAAACTATGTAATTAAAATGTGTCTTGACTTTGTGTAACTGTGAAGACAACGTATAACCTTGGAGCTATTTTGCTCATATCCATCAAAATAAAAGGACTCTTCATAATTTATAAGCATAGCCAATCCAGTGAGAGTTCCTGCAGGCTACTGTGACTACCTTTGCAAGCACCAGAGAATGCAAAGCAGGAACAGCAGTGCCACTACTGGCACTTTATAAATAATTTTGAAAAAAAAAATCTTTGGATTGTTAAATTCTTTTGCCCTCTGCTAGCTGGTCATCTCCACATTTCTGTAAAGATGCAAAGACTGGAAATGACACATAGACATCTTCAATGCTTCATGCTGACAGGGCAGAGGCAGCCTGTATCGATCATCACGTCTAACTGGTAATAAGAATGTAAACTCAGCCTTGTGCTGCTTTCCATCAAAGCAATGCAAGTCAAGCTTTCCTTTTGCACAGGCCTGCATTCATTTCTCTAGCTGTCAATATGTCCTGATAGAGCTTTTAGACACTTATCAATATTTAACTGCTCTACTATTGACTCAGCAATTACACAGTAATTGATTTAAGATTGATTATCATCATGTTAACATTTTAATGGTCAAAGACTAATAGAACTAACTGAATGTAAAATTATTTTAGGTTCCTGTTAGCTTTGTGCATGCACGTTGCTATTCCTTGTCACCATATTTTGAGTTTAACATTGTATTGTTCACCAAATATAGTTGAAGATATTGTTTATAGCCTTACTCTTTGCCAGAATTAAACTCTATTTTTATGTACAACTTATTTATTATAACCATTAATTATAACCACAGGGATCTTTTCAGAATACCTTTAACTGGTTAAAATATGTAGAACTGGCAAGTAATGAATTAATCCGCTAAATGTAAGAGATAGCAAAAGCATACGACTGTGAAGTTATTTTCTTAACAGCACCATCGTATCCAGGAACTGCGTTTGATGAGTGATGCTTTTCATGAATCAAGTTTATTGATTTCTTGCATGGAGCGGTCTGAGGTTTAGTCAAAGCTACCACAAATTTGAGCTCTGCCAGTTGTAGTGTATGTAAAGATTAGCCAAGAAAAATATCCAATAAATAAAACCAAGTATGTTGAAAGATGAAATCTTTTTCCAGTATGACAGTGATTGACTCAATCCTACTGGTTTTGTTAACCCTTCAGTGCTCTTGATGTGTGAGGTGGAGGCAGAGGTTGCGTGCAATCTGTTGTGTGCAAGAGCAGTGGAACAGGAGGCCAGGACCACCTGCAGCCGATACCATTTCCAGATTGCATATGATTAAATCAGAAAAAAAGTTTGAAATATCCAACTAAAGAAAGTCCAACTGAAACCTGAGAAAAGAAAGGATTGGATTTCAAGTGTTTTGAAACTGTCACTGTTCACCATTTCCTACCCAGTCTCTTCTGAGACTATCAGAGATTAAGAAAATCTGAACCTTTTTTTTTTAGGTGTCTTTTGTCACGGCTTATCTTACTGGGGCACACTCTAAGATTCTACTTCTGACATTTTTCTCAAGACACAGAGGCCAGTTGCTCTCACAAATAGACCTTGGTAGGCTGAGCGTTAGATCTGGGCCTTAATCAAAGAGAAAAAAGAGTAAAGGAATCTTCAAAGGACTCTTCGCTATGCAAACGAAGAGGTCGGTGAGCTATTTCATTGCAAAGCCAAGTCTTTCAGTGATAATAACTGAAAAATTAGGCTTTCAGCAATGAAGTGCAAAGATTTGAAAAGTTTTTGGAAGAATCCTGCTTAAAAAGACATCAAACAGCTGACACTTCCTGGGCTTCTGTGAAAAAGATGGCAAATCTTAAATCTTACTCTTTAGCACAGCCATTGTAGGACGTGGTCAAATCTGTGACTATTTATGGTGTCTGTCTTTCCTCTTCTAACCACTGGAAGTTTTGCAAGTTTCAGGCATAAGCAATCCTGCAGATGTCTTTAAAGTTTGGCAGCTTTTTGTAGTCTTGCTGTAGTTGTGGTCTGTCCTCATCAGTCTCTTTACAAGAAATGGAAACTCTACTAATGAAGAGGAAATTTACTCAGGTTCCTCTTTTATTACTTTTAGCTAGTCTCTCCTTCTTCCCAGAGCTGAAGTATAATCTGAAATGGTATTTAGGGGGGTACTGACAAAAATACAATGGAAGGAAGTTCTGTAATATTAATACTGATCATTTCTTCGAAGTGGAGTGAGAAAAACAAATTATGAGAGCCTTATATATAAAAACATATGAAATTAAATCTATAAGAGCAGAATAAGTAATTTAAACATAAAATTGCTGAAACATCCTTGTTATTTCTAATATAATAATTCAGATCAATAGTTTTCTCCTGTGAAATACCCATAAACATCCTTACAGTACTGAAAGTGTCTAGTAATAATCACTGCTGGCGTTTAAGGGAAGTTCATTGCTGTCTTGCATCTGTGACAGATATTAGATGTGCATAAAACATCCAGGAAACACATCTCTTCTGACCTTGTTGCACTTTTCAATTACTTTGTACCATTCATACATGACTAAACCAGGTCTGGAGTCTGGAGAGGGCCGTTTCACTACTCTCACTCTCTGAAACTAAATGAGGACGGTCAAGAAACTTCAGTCTGCTGCAGAAAAAAAAAAATCCTGCCTAGGAGAGAGTGTGGTTTTCTGTGCTAAGGTTTCCTGTGCAGTCAGTCAGTTTGGATAGGGAATTACACTTTTGGCTAGTAATCAGCACAAAGCTGATAGAGGTTGGATGATCGCTAATTCTTGTTCAATTGTGGGATTTTTTTTCAGTTTTTAAATGAAGTGTGCAGTAGGTACAGAACCAAACTATGTGTAAAATATCCAGAAGTTGATTCTTAGTCAAACTACTGATGGTGAAATGAATAAAACATTCTAAAATGACAAACCAGTCCATGTGTCTACAGCTCATTTCAGTACTTCATGTTTTATTAAAACTCTTATCTATAGGTAGAAAACACTGAGTTTCATATTAAATATTTCATTTTAATTAAAACTCAATAGAAGAGAAAAAAAATAAATTCCCTGACACCAGGGGATTGTAACAGAATTCTTAGAGCCTCTTCTTGTAACTGTCCAGCTTGAAACTCTGAGCAACTGAGTTTTTAGAGCCATTTTCTGTTTTATTTGAAAGTAGCAGAGACTACAGCTGCCTTTTATTGCTCAAAACATATATCTGGGATAACTTGTTCCCTGAGAAGAAGTAGTGCTTAAGTTATGTTTCCTTGAGTGCAGCATTCATCCATAGGCTGTTATCTTTTCAACTAACAAGCACAATGAGCTTCGAGGGGGGCATTTTGTTTGTTTGTTTGTTTCTTTGCTCGTTTGTTTCTAATGAGCTTTGAGTGAAATGGACAATAGATATGGTCTCTCCCTGGTTGCTAGTCAGAGCTAAAATGAAGCATGCTGAGGAGCAACAGTTCTCATAGTCTTTATGATATCTGCTGTGGCATCTCTGATATATGCAAAGCCCGAGCAGTGCCACTGTCCAGACTCTGATCTACCTCCTCTTCTCATGCTGCTGCTTTCCATTTTTGTGTAAAATTTAGTTGAAGTCCTAAATGGACTCTGTGATGATTACCTGCTTCCAGAAATGGTGATAATGCTTTCCTTCCACGGAGGACTTTCATGAGGTTAGTGTCTGAACAGCTCTGAAAGCTCTCATATACGATACATGTACCATCCTGCACATGGTATCTTTTTTTGAAGTAGGTGTGTTCTGTTGCTATTTAGCTTGCTTAGAACTACTTTTTAAAGATATAAAAAAAAGAAATAATAATTTTCTTTAAATGTCAATTGCAACAAGCTCATCTATTCAAGCTGGTCAAAAGAAACCTGAACCTGCAGCTAGGAGAACACCTATGCCAACCTGAGTCTTATATATGACACTGGTTATAATGCGGCCTCTGCAGAGCCACCGATATTCAAACAGCCGGAGAGATCAGGCAGTAGGAGCAGAGCTGAAAAGAACTTCTGCAACGACTCTTCTACTCTGGCTTCATTGTTCTTAGGCCTATATTAAAAAGAAAAACACAAAAATCCTTAAATTGCAATTTATTATATGTCAATATTTCCTGGCTCCAAATGTGTCCTCAACCAAATTCCTTGAGTTCAGCATAAGAGAAGATCCTGCAACAGCTGTTTTCCATGACAAATTGCACTGTTACAGCCACTCTCAAAATCAGGATGGAAGGCAGATACATTAAATTCACATTTAGGAAAAAAAAGCTACGAAAGATTAATTGCAGTCTATTAAAATCCTAAGTTCATCATCACTGGAAATTTTCTGCATTTCATGCCAGAGTGGAAGAAGTCCAATGCATTTGTGAAACAAATCCAGCATGTGCTAATCTGCCATGCAGACCTCATTCAAATTTGAGGGCCCAAATGTATTATAAAGTGTAATTACTTTAGAGCTAAAATCTTAAGCAAGGCTTTGAGGGCCATGCCTGTGAAACACAAATTGAAATTGCCATGGTTCATGTATAAACAGAGAACTTAATCAAGTAGAACCCATAAAAGCAAGGGCTTCTTAAATTGCCCCAGGTATCAAAACATAAAAAGAATTATTAGAATGTCCATATTTTATAATGTTTTTGAACACTGCTCCTTTTAAAATGGATTTAAAGACCTCCAATGTAGTGAAGATTTCCATATGGTTTAAATTATGCATTTTTAATTTCTTTTATGTCAGCTGATAATTGCTACAGTAAAATAGAGGGATTTCTTTGGTTTTTCAAAAACTGAATTATGCATGCAAATGAGCAGTATTTGGTTGGATTATTGTAAGCTTATGTATATATTTTTTTCCTGTTAGGGCTATTTATCTAATTTCAGTCTATTTGTATCATAGAATACATAAGATTTTTAATAATGTTTTGTCAGTCACTGAAGTGTCATGGAGAGATGGTCTTTCTTCATTTGTGTTCTCTCAGGATAGTAGTGTAACTTCTAAGAATACCATTCAGGGCTATTTAAATCAGTATATCACTTTTTTTTTCGTTGAAGGTAATCATAGAAGTCTCTGTTCAAAAAGTAACATGATGAAGACAAGTGGGGTCAAAGCTGACAAAGACAAATGGTTCTTTGCTACTGAGAAACCCCTTTGGTAATGAAATGTTCAGTTTAAATCAGAATTTCCTTTCTGAGCTTTGGGAAACTCATATTTGCTTACTGCAAGTGAGCAGAGGTTAAGCACAAAACAAATCTCTTTTGCCCTTCTTGTCTGACTGCACCGTATTATAAAAACAAGTGTCAGAAAATCCCTGTCACTAGCATTTCATTACTTTTCTATAATATCCATAGCTTAATTTATCCTGAAATGATTATAGCTTGATGATCAGCTAATTAGGAACACTCATCATAATTTTCATTGGCTGTTTGCAAAATATTACATCTGGGTAATTGAATGCAAGTTTCTTCATGAAAGCTTGCTTAAAATAAAATGCATACACACACAGTGTAAGCAGAAGAGACATTTCATGATAGCATTACTAATAACTTTTCGTAACTGACTCTGAAACTGTTTATGGGAGCAAACTAAAATCACAGGAAATGCATAATGAGGAGTCTTAATGTGCAAAAACATGCCATCTTTGTTTCTGTGTACATTGTTTTCTCTCTCAATAGCTTTTTTGCTCCACATTCCCTTTCAATCTGCCTCTGTAAGCTCCTGTGTTCCCATCACAAAGCTGCAGTTGCCCAAGGGGAACGGCTTGAGGCTCTGTGTTAAAGTGGTGGTGGCTAGAGGTGAGCAGAAGGGGAAAGAAGAGGGAAGGCAGCAATGTCAGAGGGAAGTAAGGGAAAACTGAAGGAAGAAATAAAAAAAGGAGGAATGAAAGAAGAGAAGGAAGATTAGTGGGCAGAAACTGATAAAGAAGGAAAGGTCTCACAATGTGAGAGAGAGATGATGATGAGAGAACTGAAGAGAAAAGACAAGCAGAAGACCAAGATAAGTGACCCATGCATAAAGCAAAAAACATGAACACATGGCAAATTAATAGCATTAATTCTCTGAGATGCTATAATGTTAGCCAAGATTTAACAGGACAACTGTTGAAATGGACATAGGTTGAAGACAAGGCTGTAGCACACTTCCTACCAGGGCTTTTTTCACAGCATTAAACAGGATTCTTTTATGCATTTAGCTAATTAATTCCTTGATTTCCTTTTAAGATTGATCATTTAGAGGTCTCCCATCTCAGTAGCTTAACCTTTATTCCTGACACAATCTTATTTCTGTTAGCAACGATTGTTCTAATGTTGCTTTAGAGAGTGGTGTTGGATCTTAACTTTCTTTCTAGCATGCACATGTAAACCTGGAAGAACATCCCTGAAGTCATTGCAGTTCCACAGGTGTGAAATTCACTGAAGTGAGAAGTAAATCTGACTCCATCTATGTTTCTGGGGAACATGTTTTGTACTATGGCAACGACTCACAGCACTTACAATAAACAGAGCATTATTACAGCAAGTAGCAAAACTTAGACTCTTCTGAATTTTCTGATTAGGAAGGGAACCTCACTTCTGATTTGATGTATTAATTTAAAGGAAATGAAAGAGAACGTTAGATTTTTTAACTCCCTTGTTTTTAGATAGGATTTAAGGCAAAAACATAATATTCCTTAAGGAAATCATAAAGTCTCTTGGGGTGGATAGGGAAATCTGCAGTATGAGGTGTTTGCTGTCCTCAAGCTGCACTAAGATGATGAAACAAGGCAGAAAAGTGCTTTCTGTTCTTTTAATCTGCACATTATTTTCTGTTTACGTTGCAGACACAATCCACTTCAGGATTCAGTAATGAGACCAATGGAAAGCAAGTGGGCATCTTCTTTAGAGGTAGACTTATTCTACTTGCTGTTATATTTTCTGTTTCTAATGGAAAGTATGTATTCTATTGACAAGGCAAAACTTGTGAAAGTTCTAAATGGAAATGTCCTTTGATCTTTGAAGTTTTGCTGCTCGTGTCGATGTCATTCTTAACTTTGACTATCTTGTCTATTCTGGAAGAGCTGTCTAAACTATAAAAAGATACTGTCAAAAGATTGTTAATCATGGATCTGGACCAAACACTAAAATGAGAATGGGAAGGTTTGTTAGGAATGGATTTACAATCTCATAATTTTCATTCTTATAGCAGACAAAGGATTTGCCACTGGGAAGGATATTCAACACAGCACTCTGCTCTGACAAGGCCATAACCAAACCAAGCAAGACATGTTGATTCACTGGTAGCTTCTAGCTGCCCCGGAGGAGCAGGTACAGATTTATTTAGTAAGATTGCAGGGAAAAAAATAAAAACAAACATATATTGTTTTCCTTCAAAAGCTAGTAAGAAACAAAATATTTGTCCAAGCAAATTCAAAAGGTTCATTTTGTCATCAGTGCTCACTGACCCACTCAAAGCTCTCTGTATTTTCTCTCCATTTTTGTGTCATCTAAACACACAGTGAAGCGAGGCATGTTCAGAGAAACTGAAAGTAATGTATTATTTGCTCTAGTTGAGCAGTAATTTTTTGCATGACAAAGTGTTGGTCAGCATAGTTTAAAATGGCCACGCGGTTCTTCACAATACCATAGCAAAAAGGGAAAAAAAAAAAAAAAGGTGCAAACTGATAGAAAATAGCTTCCTTTTCTTGACTCCATAATCATTCAGTCTTGAAAAAGACACTTGGTTCAAAACCTATTTAACCTTTGAGTGGTTTTATGTGATATTCAAACTTTAAAATACCTTCCTGAAAGTATGCCTTTTTGTAAATGTTTTTATGTCAAAGTAAAAGAACTCAGTGTCCATGTATTTATCCAATGCTTGCATTGTTTTCCTAATGTTTGTGATAACTAGTACTTTTCTGAACACTGTTCTTATTTCCTTCAAATATTTGTATACTGATGTCACCAGCTGAGCTTCTGCTTAGTTAACCTTCTGTGAATATATTATTCTAAACATTCCTCAAAAGTCAAATACACTGGTCTTATTTTCTTCTGTGTTTGGCAGAGTTTTCTTGTGTCTAATAGTCAATCTTATATTCTCACTGTGTGTATGTAGAAATTATAGATATTGATTAAAAGTATTGATGTATGACAGAATCCTCAGGGTTGGAAGGGACTTCTAAAGCTCTTCCAGCCAAGCCCCCTGCTAAAGCAGGTTCCCCTCAGATCAGGGGGCACAGGAACATGTGTGTCCAGGTATGTTTGGAAACCTCCCAAGAAGGAGCCTCCACACCCTGCCTGGGCAGCCTGGGCTCCCTCACCTGAACATCAAAACAGTTTCTTCTCATGTTCAAATGGAACTTCCTGTGTTCACGTTTGTGATTATTGCCCTTTGTCCTATTACTGGGTATGACAGAAAAAGCACTCTTCCCATCATCTCTACACTCTCCCTTTAGGTATTTATATGTGTTGATGAGTTCCCCCCTCAGCCTTCTCCAGGATGAACAACCCCAAGTCTTGTAGCCTTTCCTCATAAGGAAGATGCTTCTCATCATGCTGATGTCCCCTCAGCATCTCCAGCAGTTCTCTATCCCTTTTGAGCTAGGGAGCCCAGAACTGGACACAGGACTCCAGATGAGGCTTCACCAGGGCAGAGGAGAGGAGGAGGAGAACATCTCTCGATCTGCTGCCCACGCTCTTCTTAATGCCTCCAGGATGCTATTGGCCTCCTTGACTGTGAGGGCACATTGCTGGCTCATGTTCAGTTTGCTGTCCAAATATATTACTAAGAATACTTGGCTAAATTAGATATTCTTTTGGATTTCCACAAGTTTTAGGCTTAGTGCTGCAGTGCCTAAGTGCCTTGTAGCTTGATCAGAGGCAGAGACACCCTTCCCGTGAACAGACAGCAAAGAAGGAATGCTTCCACCCAGGACAGGAGAGACTAGCCAATGTGGGAAGATAGAGACAATTAGTAAGGCTGGCATGACTTGGTCTCTACTCACCAAAGAGAATTGACACTTCAGGTTGGGAATAGATAATTATGAAGCTTTTGTGGAACTGGCCAGTAAATTAAGCTGTGATATTTTGAAATGAAGCTAATGACAATAATTCTGCTGTTTTTCTTTAACTCTTAATCCTAGTGATTAGAGCATTCATCGGGCCTTCCTCCAACAGACAGGATTTCATATTTCCCATTATAGTCCCTTGAACACAGCCGTGGTTCTGCTCCTAAGTCCTTAGGGAATCTAACACTTGGAGTCAAATGTAACTAGAGCATAAGTATATAAATCTTATAAGAATAGACATTAATTCTCTGGAAGAAAAAAAAAAGATATTCTTTAATTACTTTTGCCTGCTTTTCTTTGCTTCAAATTTTCTACAAATGGTGAATCACAGATATGATAGTGTTATCCTCTTTAGAAAATTATGGTTATAATCATAGAAATAGGGATATGGCTGCTCTTCTGAAATTTTCTCCTTAGGACAGAGAAAAAAAAAATGGGCTGACTCAGAACTTGTCAATTTCAGTGTGCTTCATTTTTATCTCAAAAGGGAATTCTTGTTAAATTGTAGGGTCAAATACAAGAACCATAAACCTGAGCCTATGATTTAAGAGCTAAAAGTAGAAGCTAAAAGGCTGAACACAGATGGAAAAGACAGAGAGGCCTTAAAATGAGGCAAAATAATTACTAAAAATTGATATATGTTCTAAGGATGAGTCAAAAAATGTCTCTTTCAAGTTTGCATTTGTAGATTGTTTATATGATTGTTCTCAGTAAAACACATGTCATAATGATAACTAATAGGTGGATGATTAATGTTAGGTGTATTGAATGTGATGTACCAACATGCCTTTCTAGCTGAGACATAAAATGGAACCATTCCATCACAGCAAATGTCCTCTAAACATGTCTGTTGAGCATCTGACCAGTGGCTCATTAGATTGGACTCAACTGAATCAAGGGCATAACAACAGCAAAGAAAAGGCAAGATGAAACACAAAAGTTATCTTGAACAGCTAGAACACAACAAAAGTAGCCCAGAGCAGTGGGGTGACCATAATGAGTAATGGGACTGTTACCATTATGAGAGCAAAATAAAGTAGATTCTCGCTAAGCAACTTGTCAGAAGTTGTCATAACATAATGACTGCCCAGCATAGCACAGCCTTGATAGTACACGTTGATTTGCCTCTGGGATTGTGCTGGGACCCTGGCATCCTGTCTGTTGGGGTATGTCTGGGCTCTTGCTGGAAGCCACAGCTGTTGCTCTGACTGCACCACAGTGCCCAGCTCTGATTTTCAGTAATTCCAAAATACTTTTCCCAGAAAATAGTTTTTGAGAAACATGGAAAAAAATGTTCAGATACAGAGTCGCCCTTGCGTAATATTTAAGTACCAGCTTGGTGCTTCAAAATGCTGTTTATTATTTCTTCATATTAATCCAGGATGTAGTTTTTGAGGAAGAGGCAAGTGTTTGTAACTTTATATAGAATATTGTTATTATTGCACTATTTAGCTGTTTGCATTTTAAGCCAGTTCGTTGTCTAAAAAGCTGCAAAGTGCTCTAATGTATTTTTTTCAGGCAGAATATTCTAAAACAGAAACCTTCCCTTTTTGCAGGTCAGTGTAGAATGCACTGAGTAAGAATCTGCCAATTTCCTTTTGTGTTTGATCTTTGCTTCCTTGATCATTTCTGTAATCTCTGTCACTTCAGCTGTCTGTGCCTCCACTTGTAGCATTGACCTTGATGTTCTGTAATAGATGTCTCACATGGCCTTTGCTCTTTCCTGTTCTCTCCCTTAATTTCCTTGGTTATCCACACTAGTGGTTTTCTTCTTTTATATAGCCTATTTATTTCCCAGTGATATGTTCTTTCCTTGGACTCCCATTTAATTAAAGCTGCACTGTCAACTTGAAAATCACATTTCTATCTGAAAATGTTGTGTCTTCTCTTGTTACAAGAAGCCCTTGAGATGACTCTAGCTAAAAGGCAGAGCAGATTGGAGGGGGGGAGGGGGGGAGTTGCCTTCCTTTTTTTTTTTCATTTTGCTTAACTTCTGTAACATTCCAGCATTATTTGAGTGGCTGATATTTCTGGTACCTGAAAGGTTTCTGCCACTTGCTATTTGTGGAAGAAGGAGAGATGTGACCCTTGCATCCTCCCTTCATTTCCCCTGCGGCCTTTCAGGAGCATGGGGTTCCAGATCTAGTCTGTACTGAATAAATTATACAGAATTACAAGTTTTCTTTAAAGGAAAATTTAATTCAGGAGCTCTTGTTCCCTCACTTGTTAGGGAAGGACCAGGATGTGCATGAGCTATTCTGAGAGGTTTTTACTAAAGCTTTCATAATTTCTGAAAATGTAGCTACTTCTGTTTGGTTTCTGTTTTATTCTGCTCTGCAATTCTATATTAATCACAGAGCAAATACAACCCTGTCAATTAAAGTTTACTTTTTGTTTCTAGAGTATCCCCCAGTTAGAGAGAAATGACGCCTATTGCACTGAAGCTATGGATTCTGGGACTTTATTTACCTCTTTAAATTTCTAATTATGAAACCTCATCTAATACCATTTTCTAAAAGTATTGTTGTCTATTACTGACTTCAGTAGATGCCCTTATACTCAAGTTATACAAAGGAGACGTGTTTGATACTTCAACCCCCTTCGAAAATAGACACTGAAAATAGTAGCAGTAGCCTCTTAGTATGAATGTGGTGATATTTATGTGTTAGTGTAAGACAGAGACATAAAATACAGAACAGAGTCAGGAAATGTGGAAGTGATTTATATCTAGTAGTAAGTTACGGTTATCATCAATTAGGAGGCTAGAAAGATGGACCACAGCAACACCGAGATTGATAGGAGCACATCATTGATCCACCCAAGTTCACAAGATACTTTCTTTCTTCTTTTTCTCTTTTAACAATACTTCCCAGTATTGCTAATGGTGAACACAGGCTGTTTGAGTCCATGTAACATTTAAGATCACTTTTTAAAGGTAAGACAGGGAAGGAGTACACAGTATGTGTACCGACTGGGTACCCTAACCCTAATGACCCTAACATCTCTAACCCCCCTGACTCTAACAGAGAGTCACAGCACACAGAGTCACCTTTTTGTGTGAAAGGAAAAATAACATTTTCTTAATGGACTTCTTGGGGGTTTTTTAAAGGTTTTGTGCCATTCATGAATGTCTTTCTAACAAACTGACTTAGTCATGTCTTTTCCTATTAATCAAAGCCAATGAATTTTAAAAGTTTTTAGACAGCAAGGGAAAATAGTTTCTGAGAGCTTAGTACCCTAGAAAACCTGTCCTGCACAGACATCTTCACCACTGGATTGTCACATCAAAGGGAAATTTCTCCATGCTAGTATGATGAGCTACATTGCTGACCTTGTTTACTGGGTATTTGTCAACTTGAGCCATGTTTATCAACGTTTGCTGATTAACTGAAGATTTTGGCAAAAGACCTTTTATCAAAGCAACTTGCAGGCTTGTCCCCAGTAAAAAAGGTTTTCTTCCTTTTGCTATATGAATGAATACTGTCTGGCCACATCTCAGAGCTTACGTGCATGATGCTCTGCATTAAAAAATATTACAGTAAATAGATGTGAATTTACTCAAGCTCTTGAAAATACTGGCTTCCTCAGCATGGGGATGAATTCCTTAATAAAGGTACTTGGTCAGGGTTAGGTGTTTGTTTACCAGAAAGGGTAATCAATGCTTTGCCTTATCCATTGTCATAGTCCTTGGCATTTGATCAGGGTGTCATTGCCTGACAGTTTTCCTGTTTCTAGTCTGGAAGTTCTGTCAAACATTTTTTAAAGTAAATAAATCAAAACGTGTAAGCTTCTTTCATCTTTGGTTTAAACATATTTGGTTTCCATGTTTAAACATGCTTGGCTTCCATATTCCATACAAACCTGAGAGAGTTCAATTTGTATATTCATTTAAAAAAAATATCCCTGAAATCTATCATCCAGATCAAATTAATGGTTTGTTAAAATTTGTATCCTGCATTTAACTAAGGCATTTTGTTTCTGAAGCCTCTGAGCCTCCTGGGAGGCTCTGCTAGGAAGCAGCTCTGCTGGAGCATCCCCTGTGACAATATGCCCTGAAGGATGCTTGTTTCAGGTTAGTAACTTTCTTACATGCAAATTATTCTTTCAGAGACAAAGCTGGGATCGTTTCCACTGAGGAGTACATATTTACAGTTCTATTCTGCAAAGATACTTTTTACTACATGGAGCAATCCATTCTGAAGCCTCCCACAAGGCACAATATCTGGTAGTAAAAGTTCATGAGACGGACCTCTAATTGAACAAAAGTTTCACTGACTGCAATGTATAGAGGATATGGGCACTAAGTGGAAGCAAAAAGATGGAGTTGTCTTCCATAAGTTGAATGGAAGCATTGGATACCCTCACGACTAGGAAAGGGAGGTAAATTTTAGTACTTTATAGAAGAATTTATATAAACATCATATTTTAAGACATTTTTTTCTACAAAAAATATTTGAGCTGTTTCTCTCTGGTTAAAAGGAAAGACATTAAATTAGCTTAGATTAGCTATTTCTAGATGATTCATCTATAGTTTATCTTATTTATAGATAGGCTATTTATTTTGTAGTGAAGTGCCATCACACTCTGGTGTAAAAACTCTGATTCTCTTAGCATTGCTGGTAAGATGTACTTGTAAGAACTTGGACATAAGGTAACTGTGACTTGAAACAGCTGGGGCAAATAAGGAACAGTTATTTGTCCCTTTAATGGAAAGACTTTCTGAACAAACAGCATACTATTTTCTTAATAAAACTCATATTCATTTGCTTCTGCTTGCTCAGACAGCAGCCAAAAGCACTTTTTCCATCTTCAACTTGTGCCCTTTTCTGTCCAAGTCCCTCAAAATGGTTATCCAGGGCTTTTTGTTCCCAGGTTAAATTACACTGAGCATCTTGTAAGGCTCATTTTCAGTTTCCAGTGCAGGAGCATTGCAGTCACAGAGCACATTATCATGTGCTTGATAGATTTTTATGTACTGCTTCTTTATTCGATGCAGGTTCCTGGTTTCAGTCTCTTCTTTGGGTCTTTCAAATCTGCCTCTCTTGTCGTGCTCTGCCCTTGTAACTGAGATGAGCTGAGGCATTTGAGACAACCCTCTGCAGGTATTTTGGCACTTGGAAGCAAGACAGTCTTATTGGCAGGTTATAATTTAGCATTTTCTTTTGCTCTCGGTCCTTGAAGATTATTAACCTGCAGAATACATAGCTCAGCCTATAAAGTATATTTTTTTCAGTTGCTTTCACAATGCACATGAAGAGATAGTGTGGTGTAAAGGCAATACTATGATTTTGTCTCCAGTCAGATTAAGTGAAATCTAAATCAGGGAGACCACAATTAAAAATGTCTTGCGCAAGGATCAGTTTTGTCTGGCTGCACTAATAAGATTTTCATTCTTTATTAATCTGATTCTCCTTTCACGCACCACGTGAGTGAAAAACAACTTAAGTGTACTCATTGGATCTTCAAAATTGCAAAACAGGATGTTTTCTGACTACTTACCTTACTTAGCATCTCCAGCACCAGGAGTTGGAAAGCAGATGCATGTGCACATGCTCAATAGCATGGGTTCAGTCTTGTTGTTTCTCGTGATAATGTAGGAAGCAATACTGTGCTAACTATTTCTAGAATGCCTGGTACCTTGATGTGTAAGATATAACACAGTTAAATGAGTCTTCTTCCTCTTTCATTTCACAAGCAAATTAATTTTGACTATTGCTGTGTGTGAATTTGCATGATGATATCTTCAGTTCAATAGGCTTCTCAGCTTTTCTGCCCAAAGTTATGACAGGGGGAGTTCCTTGTAAATCTCATTATCATAATAAAATCTCATTGCAGTGTGCTAGGGGAAGACAAAAATCCCACCACATTGACATGCAAGGCTGCCTTAGCGATTGGCATCTTTATGATACCTAGATGCTCTTTGTGCTTCTTTATGAGAATTGAATTAAATGACCCATAAGTTCAGAGTAAATGTTTAAGCTTTGCAAGTCCTTGAAAAGCAATAAGGTTGGAGAAGTTGTTGCAATACTTGTTAGTGAAACTATTCAGAAATTGAATTACAGACATGTTCAGGGCCACATCCCATCCTTATATAATTTACAGAAGCAAGTCATCTCCCTGACCCTCAAGCCTACTGTACAACTTCTCCCTTGCTTAATAAAAACAACTAGATCATCTACTTTGACAAGGCAAAACTGTGAGTCAATTTTTAAAGCCCCACACTGCTCAGTATTGCAGACTCTCCCTTTCTTGTGCACCCGGAGGCACTCAGTGCCACACTGGATGGTGCTTGCAGCATGTGTGCAGCAACTTTATGCTTCTGCTCAGTTTAGAAGTGGTTAACTCTCTCTGAAATCTTCAAATTGCTAAATTCACTTTGAAATGGGCTATTTCTCTCCAAGCTTCCTTGTTACCCTTTCCCTACTCCCTGACTTTGAAGAGAGTTTAGCCAGTGTTCTGGAAGAGCCAGATAACATGGATGCTACAGCCTGCATTTGAACTCCGTTACTTGGGTGTACCGGGTGTCTCCATCACAAGCTCAGACTGATACAGCTGTGCTGCCAGTGTGCATAGTGGATGGCAAGTGTGATGATAAAAGCATTTTTCTGTTGATGTAGGTACACTATTTCATGGAAAAGCAGGAAGTAAACAGGCAAAAATCCATTATTTTATCAGGATGCTTCCTATCAACACTCAGATACTCACAAGCAGTCTCCTCTCTGGCTGTGGCTTTATAGAGTTGGACCCGTTAACTTATCAGGTAACTCAACAAAATGTTTAGCCAAAGTTGGAGCTGTTTTGTGTTACTGACAGTGAGAATAAGAAAATAGGGTGACATATGAAGGATGACATTCATAACGTTTGCAGTCAAGATGTCAAAACAGGCAATACAGTGGTTACTGTCAGATATTTAACAGACTCTCTTATTTTAAATATAGAATAAAGAGTCTTGGTGTATCAATAGAAACTATGATAGAAAAGTGAGGAATAACTTTTCTGAGCTAACACACTGTATTGTGTTCATCTGAAGTGTCATTTTTTTTCTGCTATCTGATGCAGATGAAAATTTGCAGCACAATAACATAGGCTGTTGAACCAATTCAGAGCATTTTGGAGAGTGCAGTTTGCTTCCTGGGGGAGAATATTTGTACTATAAATAAGGTTTTGTAGACAACAAGAAAATTAAAAAGTGCTAAATCTCCTGGATAAATAATAATAAACTGTAAACTGGATTACAGCAAAATAACATCTCATTAAGCTGTAGTGGACTATACTCGGCATCTTTGAATTCATTCCAGGCTCATTGATAGCAGGCTCATTATTTAAATTCCATCATGACTGCTTCAGATAGCAGCTTTATCTTTCAAAAAACGCCAGCAAAATAGAACTGTGTCAGGAAAGTTAAACAGTGCTAGTGATGCAGAGGTTACCTGGGTCTTTCATCTCAAAAAAAAAGTAATCCTTTAATCTCCTGTGTGAGCATCAAGGCTCTCTTTTTTTAATGCTTTACTACATTTTCAGCTGTTTTTTCTTACTTTACTGAATCTCCTTGCTAAATCTATTCCGTGTTTATTAGATGGGAGAGATGTTCCCTCAACTGTAAGGACAGCCAAGGCTTTGGTAAAGTGTTTTTTTATATATTAAGAAGACGATTTCACAAGGTATGAACTTGTTTGTTACTAATGGCAAGAAAAAGAATTTGAATGCTTTAATGGCTGAATGACAGGACAGATTAGTGAACTGAAACATGGGATGTTACAGAAAATGGGATAGGATGATAAAATGGAAGTACACGTTGCCTGAATGCAATTCTTATACATGGGAGCTGATCACTCCTTCAGGAATCTGAATTTAACATTTAAGAAGGGTATATATCAAAAACAAAGATGGGTAAATTAGAAAACACATTGTTCTTTAGTAAATTCTGATCTCCAAATAATTGTAATTGAAGTGGAAGCCATATTTATAAGGAGGTATTTGTACAGCATCATTTCCCACTTCACATTTTCTAGTTTTCCAAGAAATCTCTCTTCCAACTCTAATTAAAAACAAACAAAAAGGTTTTCTATTTTGGTTTTGAATTACTAAGTCTTATTGTCTATTCTGTCAGAGAAAGCATTGAATATCCTTGTGATTTCTCCCATAATGTATACTTTCTTGTTAAAATGCTAATTAAATGTGGTGAAAGCAATGGACAAGCAATATTGGGCAAATTCCACTCAGCCTGAGACTATTTGTCTTATCTTCAAACTGACTCCAAACCCTGTGGCTTTCAAGTGTCAGAGCAGCAAAATTGCTAAATCAGTGGAAGGCTTAAACTAGATAGTAATATCTCTTATGACTGTGTAATGCAAAGGAGAAATGATAACAGAAATAAGTAATATGAGAGAACTAAATACTACAGAAAAGCATGAATTTTATAAATTAGAACACTTTGCTTAATTTAAAGAGTTTTAAAAACCAGAAAGGATTTAGAAGAGTTTCATTCATTACAAGAAGTTCATAAAAATACTTTAAGTGGGCATTATTGAAACAATATGCATATAAGATCTCATTTTTAATCTGAGTAATTTCTTCTGAAAAGTCCCGTACAACATTTTCTTGGCAGATATTTCAAAACTCCCACTGGTCTGTGAGATGGAAATATCATCTCATTCTCTGTGAAGGAGCTTTCCTATGACTTCAGGGTGATTTTCATTATAATATTTACCCACCAAGCTTTTGACTCTTTTTCCTGTTTTCTGAATTATTAGTTATTCTGAAATTGACAAGCTCACACACCTAAGACTTATTCATCCTCTCAGCATGGGAACTGCAGGCTAAGTAAGAGAGCTGGGAGAGTGAGCCACTCATTGGATGGAGCTATCTGACTGCAATTTCTAGTGCCAGGACCAGTGATCCTGTGTCATCCTAAGTATACAACTAGATTTGTTATTTAGAGGGCAAGATGTATGAATAAATGAGAGAGGTCTGAGTCTCAGGACTTATGTTCCTATTTTCCCTTATCTTTTAACTGGCTGTTGTTGCTCAATTTGCTTTCTACAGAAAGATATAAACTCAGAGTCTGTTGGACTTCTAAGGTAGTTAGATACAAGCTGATGGGGATAATATACCTGTTCTCCTGAAACTTTAGTGCCAATTGCTCAGTTCTGCTGTGTGCTGGACTGAAGTACCATCCTTGAATCTAATTCAGAGTGATGAGATCATCTACATATGCAGAAAGATGATTGTGCAGTAATTATCTGTGGTTTTATTTGACTCCATAAAAATGAGAAAGGCAATATAATATATTCTTAAGTAGTCTTTAGTTGTGATTAAAGATTAATTCACTGTTAACTCTTTGGTGGTTACCTTCCTTTTTTCTTTTTCCTCTCTTTAATTCCATAGGCAACGGTATTTTAATTATAATGTTGATTTTTCCATCACAGATACAAAATTGAGGTGTTGGGTTTTTTTCCAGAATTTTTTCAAAATCATCATAAAGGTGGGGAAAAGTAAGTTCTTTTAAATATATGCAAAATGAAACTCATGTTATTTTTTCTCCTTTATGTTAAGAACAAGATCAAGAAGGATTTTGTAACGTATCTGAACAATGCATGTTTTAAAGGGGCGGGGCAACCCTCAGACTTTTCAGTTTACTGTGATTTTGAGATAATCTAATTCAGATTAAGTAACCAATAAATCTGACTGTCACTGGCTGTTTTGGAGGAATAAGGAATTAGGACATTCTTCTAATCAGTTGGAAGAAAACTCTCACTTTTTTATGCCTCCGAGTCATCTTTACAAAGGAATAATTGTATTTGTCACCTAGTTGCTATTAGAAGATGAATTCGTAGGTAGGTTCAAAGCAATACTCTGTAGTTCATGAGGATCTTTTTTAATGCTTTTCATGTGCTTGCCTAGAGATAGCGGCTATTACAGGAGGTCTCTTTTTTGTGTATGCATTTCCTGAGAGAGTTTGTGATGAATAAAAACAAAGTACGGTTAATACAATTACTTTTTTTATTACTTGAGGTTAGCCAGCTGGAAAACTGGCTATCTTGCCTTAAACTGTTTTGCTGTTTCGATATATCAGTACAATGCTCTCAAGGATCTCTGTGGAATATAGCTTTTATTTAACAGGAAACACGTCAGATAGCTGAGTGAGAGGTGACATGTTGGTTAGTAATTAGTCTTCTGAGGTGCTCAGCAGTTTCAGATTTCACCGACACCAAAAGGTAGGATCCAGACCAAAAAGAAAGGAAGCTGGTGCTGCCCTCGGCAAGATCCTGGGAGAGCATTTGAGCATTAGAGAACTTGTCAGAGATGTTCCTCAGAGACACTGGACTAACCAACTGTTAATGCATCTACAGGAGATAGCTAAGGTGTTTTTATGATTGGCAGAGGGCATTTTGGGAGGTGGTTCAATCTATACTAATGCCCAGTGTCTCTGTTTCTGGCAAACAGCAGCAACCTCTGGAAAGCAGTTGAGGTTAATGTTATGGTAATGGTGGAGGTTATGTTTGATGAGGAACACAATATGGATGCAAACATCAATCTGGCAGTCTTTTCTTTACGAGGAAAAGCCTCCATAGGAGAGAAAAAAAGGTGGCAAATTCACTGGCTTGTGTCACACAGGGGCACAGGAGATGGGATCTGCCTTCTCTCTCAAACTCTGTGACAAAGTAGAGCTTTAACTGTTCTGAAACTCAGAGGCTGTTTTTCATAGTAAGTGCACAGACACTTACATATACTGATGTATGCTGATGTAAATCTGTTTGGCTTGATTCCATCCTCATATTGACCTGAGTGAGAGTACACTGCAGTCAAGTAACTTACTTCAGGATAAAAAAGTAGAATGAGATCCTAGTCAGGTTTCTGGTCTGCTATTAATGGAAGTTTTTCTCCCTTTTGATTATGGATGCTTAAAAAGAGAGCAAATTACCACGCTTTCCCACTATGTTGCATCTTATCTAGCCAAATGGACTTGTGCAGAGGTAATGCACAAACTTAAAACAGATGATCACTTTTTTCTTGGAAATTATCTCATTGTGGGCATCTCAGGATGCACATTTCACTGTCACAAAACCATTTATCTCTCATCTGCAATTGAAAATCTGTGGTGCAGCCCTTTAGCTTAGGATTAAAATTTCCTGTGCAGGAAAGAGGTGAAACAAGATTTTCTTTCCCTGCCTTCTGATTCATTTGGTGAAGCCTCACTACTTCATATCATGGAGGGCCTGATGACCCACCCTGAGAGTCCCCAAGGTCTTTTTACATTGCTTCTTGCAAAGACTGTGAGTCCATCCTGAGTGCTGCCGTGTTTCCTTCTGCCTCTGCTCTGTGGTTTATTTTATAGCAGGGAGAATATAAAATATGATTGGGTAATAAGAATATTACCTATGGCTACCTCAAGAGATCAGCTGCATTATTCATGAGACTTTGTGCCTCAAGTGGGATACTACACCAGAAAGAAAACAGCGAAATGTCAGATAAGAAAATTGAGTTATTTCTGGTTTATTCTGACAGGAATAGGGAAAAGTAAAGAAGGGGGAAAAGCAAACCCTCAAGACAGTGACTTTGATTTAAATCTTCTTGTGTGTGCTATCTTTTAAAGAGTGTGCATTTCTATTCAGCATGGTCACCAGCTCACATATTGCTGTTTACACGCTTGGCTGTAGTGGTTCTGCTCAACTCTTACCTGTACACTATCCTTTAAAGAAAAAAATGTGTCTTGGAGGCATTCTTTTTTAACAATAATCTCCTTGATCTGTCATTGCAGGTGGAGTTGAGAAAAAGTTCAGCTTTATGAAGTGTTGTGAGAAAACCTTTGCGTCTCCCACAAGCTTTAGACAGTCCTTCTGCAATTCCTTTGTGTGTCTCAAAATTTATTAAACAGGAAATAAATGGAAAAAAAAATTAATGCTGACCTTCAGATCATTTTTCCCCAGAAAAAAAATAAACCACAACAATTAAGCAGCAGGTTACATTCATATAATATTGTCTGGGCAGAGTCTTTTGCTGGTAGAGTATACAACATACATTTTCCCTGGAGAATGAAGTGTGTGTGATCTATTAACAGATACTTTAAGGTGACTCCAGAAAACACTCACATTCAACTTTCTATGGATAGTTTCTTTTACTATCAATTGTGCCTGCATTTTCATTGCTAGCAGTGACTGTTTAGGAGGAAAAATGCAGCTCCCAGCATGAAAGGATTATTTTGCTAATCTTCCTTAAAGCTTCCCCCCAAGTATTCTATCAATATGGGGTTGTTGGTAGGAGACAACTTAAATAAACTTAACATAAATCCTTCTCTTTTAGAGCTATGATTTGAAGTTGCACAGCGTTCCACAGTCATGTGGAAGGGTATTTACTAGAACTGGGTTTATTCATTCTTTCATTTTGCTGTCTCCTAAATCTAAGACCCAACAGGAATAATATTTCTCTGTAGTCGACCTGGCAAATATGGCTTTTATTATAGGAGATTCACATAGCTTTCAAATCCAATTAGACTCATGCTATCCTGCTGTGGCATGCATTAAAATTTAGCAAATGAATCTTGTGGCATGACCTGCTTTTCCTGCCACAGTATTCCTTCTTTTTATTAAAGAGGTTTTTTGGGGGTTGTTTTTTTCAACCTGAGCTGTATTTTTTCTGTTTTCCCACAGTGGATTCTTTTAGGAAAGTGAAAAAGTGGAAACACAGAGGTGTATTCAGAGGTAATGCTGTAACTGGTACAGTACATTGAACCTGTGATAATACAGATGACCCACTGCTTAATAAAAGGTAAAACCATTCCCATGGCCCTGAACTAGCTGGCCAAGAGAACCCACAAGGCAAATAGTTTTGTAGGCAAAACAAAAGAAAAGAGCAACACATTTCCACCCTCATTTTAGTGGAAAAAAAGACTTACTAATATTCTCCTAAGCAAAAGAGACCCCACAGATCACTGTAGCCGGAGTTGGATCTGACAGGTTCTTGGTGATTGACCAACTCTTCCTTTTGTTAGGTGTGAGAACTTTTTGTCTAGCACATCAGAATATGAACTGAAACAGGCAGTATTTCATTCTGTGCAAAGTTAAGTATCACAGGCTTTTAAATCATCTTCCTCAAAAGTCCTTATTGAAAATAAAATAGGAGTCAGGAAGGTATGGGAGGAGAGGCATAATAATCAAAGCATAAATAGTCAGGACATATGACTATTAAAATTTATTATTAACGCATACTTTGTGAAATCTGTTACACTTTTAAAGGTGCTTTGCCCCGATGAAGAGTTCTAGCCTGAGACATGGCGTGTTTGGATGCAGCAGTATTAAAGCCCTATCATGCTCCAGTAAGTCCCACCACTTGACCTGCAAACTGCCCCAAGGCATAGCCAGAACAGGGGAAGTCTACACCATTGGTGCTGTCTCTCTGGATCCCTCCCTCATGAATCAGAGGATAGCTTCTTTGCATGCCTTAGGGAAACAAAAGGTGCTCTGTGATTCCCCAAGGGTTGGCACGGGTGTGACATAACAAAGTTTCTGCCTCCACGGTGATGTTCTTGGAACTGATCAGTTCATATACCAGCTCTGGGATGTGAGAACCAAATGCCTCCTTTGCCTCTGCCCGTCCCTACGCCAAGAATCAGTATCTGAGGCTTGTACCTGGGTACTTTCTTCTTCAGATCTAGGACTGCACAAGGAAATCCCACCAGATCTGAGAAGGACCAAAGATGTTTAACACTTTGCTAAAGACTTTTCTATTTGTAACAAAGCTTTCCAGATAGCTTGTGATTTAACTCTGTTTATCTATTATATGTTATTTTCACTCCTGCATATTTAGTGCTTAATCCACTTTAACTTGTGTTGTGGGATTCTTATATTGAGACCATGCTGTTTACTCATGCACTGAATTTGTCCCTGCAGCTGCAGTCTGAAAACCTTTTTGAGTTGTGACTGTCTGACAGGAGCAGGCTGCACATGCTGCTGCTCACGAACGTTTTGTGTCTGATTTGCTTGAGTGAATGATCTGGTAACAGAGTGTACAGGAACTCTTTCTGTCACTTGTGTTATGGGTTATTTTCTTTTCAGAACATGGAGTTTGAATTGTGAATGTATAGGGTTGGGTTTGTGTTAATTTGAGGTTTCTATCTGATTACTTTGTGATGCTGTGGTTTGTATTACAACTTTGCCAATTCTTTATCCAGTTTATTCAGTTTGCAAGAGAATATGCCTGGAAATAATCATCCTGCTTGCCCTTGTCCTCTGTGATACCTTTGCTTTCTTGCCAGTGACTCAGCCACAGTTCTTATTCTGAACATGCAGTTTTAATAGAAATGCCAAAGGTAGTGAGTCTATTTTAATGACTAAGTGCATTGGAAATCATAGAGTTGGATGCATTAGGAAGGAGTTGAGAGTTTGCCCCCAAAAAGCTTTTGAAACCCCACCAGAAACAGGGCTACTCTTTAAAAGCAAAGCTGTGACTTTGGGTATCTGTAGTAAGAACCCCTTTGATACCCTGAGGGAGCTAGTTTGTTATCTCTTTCCAGAGGTACAACAATATCAGAGAATTTGCCTGCTTACAGCCTCTACTAGGCAAGTGGGTGGACAGGTAAAAGAGACAGGGAAAGATTGCAGACTTTTTTTTTTTCTCCTTCCCCTCTAAGTGGTCTTTGCTTCTCCTTTGGATGGATAATAATGTACTGTTCACTTTTGCTCAGGGATAAATACACAGTCAAATCAACTTTCTGTCAGAAATGATGTGAACTAGTTGTTTTTTTACACAGATTCATCAATGGCACTTTTTCCAGCTGAACTAATGGTACTCCATCTAAATGCTCTTGTTTATGCTTTATTTACATCAGCTTCTTGCCAACAGGAGCAGTTGCTAGCAAGGGATGCTTTTCCTATTTCAAATTGGGAAAGGCTGTGTAAAGCTTAAGGCTGTTACAAAGGTGTGAGAAGCAGCAGGGTGTATGCAGCCAGGCTCCTTCCTAGCTTGCTCTGCACGGGGTGGTCCCTCTGGAAGCAGCTCTCTCTGTGTGAAACAACCCTCCATGAGCTATTCTTTTAAGGAGGAGTGAACTGACCCATATATATCAAAGTTGGAAAGACTTCTAGAGTCACCTGCTCCAGCCTCTGCAAACAATGGAGGCTAATGTGATCCTCAGGGATGAATGCTTGCCTTGGAATCAGTGATCCTCTCTGCCATATTACCTTCTTTTTCTTTCATTTTGTGCTGTTTAATCTACATTTTCCCCTTTGATACATCTGAGCTGTTCCTATACTTCTACCAGCTTTCCCTGTGCTGCCAACAGTCCTCCCACACCACCCTCCACCTTCTTTTTATTAATTCTTCTTAAGTACTCATAGGCTGTTATCATGTCAGCTTCTCTCTAGACAGGGCAAATTCAGCAGTTGGTTTTCTTGCCTGATGACTCTTAATACAATAGTTGCTGTCTTTTAAACTTTGAGGAGTTTTTTAGTTTGCTGGCTGCCCTAGTTAAGTCTTGTCTTTACTTTAAATCTACCACAATTTCCTAGTAGGGAATGCTCAGAGAAGTGTTGGTGTATCCTTACCAGCAAAGACTGTGTAAAACGTTATCTCAGTTCCATTTATAATACCTTCCTGCATGTTAGCCACAAGAAGAGTAATCTATGGGATGGCAGAAAACACTGAATTTTAGAGAAGTCAAAGAAAAATCACTGGGCACTGTGGAAACCAAAGAAAGATGAATCAGGAAAGAAAGACTTAAGAAATTCATAGATGGAAGTACTATCTCCACAAAGCACTTTGGGTCAAGCTCCTTTACTGATTACCAGCTCATCTTGAGTGCAGGCAGCACAGTCTGCAGGGCACCTGACTCATACCACCATGCAGCAGAATACTCAGAATGCCACCTCCTCTGAACTGGTTTGTGCATCATGTTCTAAATCACAGTGTTTTTTCTGAGTGCAGGCAAAATAACATAAAACCAAGGTCCCATTTGAAGGAATCAGCACCAAATTTGGTTTTGAGTTAAGAGTACATTGATAGCAATGCAAAGGAACATATAGCCTGTCTCTGTTAAAATTGCTTTTAAACTGAGGGGATGGAAGGGTTGGTTTCTTTATACAGTGTGTTTGTTTGCTTTCATTTTAATTGCAAATAATTTTGCATAATGTGTGCTCAAGATTGTTTGAAACACATATACCAGACTTCATCGTATTTTTCTCTCAACACACTGTGAAAAAATAAAAGGAGAGAAGGATATTCACTTAAAAACATATAACTTTAATTAAAGGTGTCTATATGAGATGCATCTCTCTCCAGAATTTTATTCAATATTGCCACCTTCAGGCCAAAGTGCATTTCAGGAGATTTCTTCCACACAGAATCCTACCATTGTGCATGTTTATAACATTTAAAACGTGCTATTTTTTTCTTCTGAGAGCTGGGAGAGGGAGGGCTGGCAGTGGTAGCATTGTGAATTTGGAGAAATTAAATTCCTTGAGCTTAATGAAAGAAAAGCAGAGGGAAAGAAGGCACCACAGCTAATATATTTAAACCTATATATAGTGTGGTTTCCTTTAACAAATCATCTGAGAGAATCAGGATTATGCTTGCTGGTCATCTGCAGTTAACTTTTCTATTGCCTTGTCTTTTGCAAAACTTCTCCCAAGCTTTCCCCATTTTCTCCCATTCCTACCCTGGAAGGGTATTATTAGTGAATAGAATTGGTTTGGTTGAAATTCGGAGAACAGTTAAACCTTAACTTGTAAGAGAATTTCACTAAATTCTGGACAGTCAATGAATTCTGCTGGAAACTTATGAAACAGTAATTAAACTATGATCTTAATCTGTAGCAAAAGAGTCAAAGCTGTTTGATTGTACCAAACATTTTCAGTCTCTCTTTAATCATTCAGTGAAAAAAAAAATAAAGAAAAAGATGAATAGAAGTAGCTTTTCTATCTAGGCACTTGAATTAACTAAAATTTGCTTTGTCCATGGTCTTGTCTCTGACAGTTTCTTCGGGTGCTAAGTAGGGAGATTGGTCTGTGGCAGGGAGTTATCGATTAAATGATGGCAGGATCCCATTTTCTGTGTATCCAGAGCCAAATCCTTTTGAAATGTAGCATTACACAAACAATGTCTTCTACCCTGAGAAAAATGTCGTGCTGTTTAGTAACAACAATGGCAAACAGTCGCTTTGGACTGAGGCATAATGCTTCACTTCCCACTTAAATGGCTCTGCACTGGTGCACTAAAGAGCTGGCGTTGCTCCCCACAGGTGGCTACGTTGCAACGGATGGGTGAAGTGGGTATTTCATCTTTCAGCTGTAGTGAGTACTAAACGTAACATAGGGCTCCTCTATTTCTACAGGCTATTAACCTTCCAAAACATTTGCCTCTGAGGCTAAACTTTACAGTACTTCAGCTCTGATTCCAAGAAATGTCTTTATTCAAAATCAAGGCGTTAAGTGAGTGTGAATTGTCCCCCTTACAAGAAATGGTGAGTTATGCCAGAGCTAAGAAGGGAGGGGGACTTCAACAGCTTTCTGAGCTCAGTCTTTCTCAAAAGCAATATTTGTGGGTTTTAGTAAGTCTGAGCAAACCCTCTTCATCCTTTTTTTCTTATGATGAGAGAATGGCCATAAAACACATAAAGAACTCCAGTCTGTAAAAGCATTTCAAAATTTGGCACTTTATCAATAGTCTTTTGATCAGATTTCCAAAACACAGCAGAAGTTCAGGCTGCTGATGCCTCTAAAAGAAAATGGTAGATCTGCAAAGATTTATTGGCATCCTTAACATCAAACCCCTAGTTTGCTTTTGGGGAAATACAACCCTCATCCAGCTGACAACAGGATCACCTAAACAAATAGTTTAAACTTGCTGTTAGCTGCAAGATGGAAAGGGCTGACTGTTTAACCATAAGCACTTCAACACCTTCAAGTGTGAGTACAATCCCAAGTGAACTTGGAGGGAGAAGCTCTACAGAGGAATGTATATATGTTACAGCTGGTCTAAAAAAGATGCTGTTATACATCATGTCCACAAAGTGTAGCACAAAACTTGCAGAGAAAGGTAATAGCTAAGCATTCAGTACCTCATTTTCATTCCCACTGCCATTTAGAAAATGTGACTGAAAGGGAGATATTCTCTGGAGAATTATAACAAAAAATGAAGGGTCGTAGCAGTGGGTGGTTAGTCAGAAATACTTTCCACATTAGAAAGAGGAAATAAAAGTTAAATCGGATACTAAAGGGAGGAAAGCACAGCCAGCAATACTTCAGCATTCAGTCACTTGCAAAAAGAGCTTAGCAGCCCTAACAACAGATTCTGATGTGTTTAATCCATGAGATCTGTGGAATTACATATAGGAAGTGATATCTTGGCTGTTTTCTCAAATTAAATTGATTGAGGTCTGTGCATGATATTACATGGATTTATTCTGATTAGTTCTAAAACTGAATGTCTGTCTTCACAGGGGAGATTAAGAAACTCCAGAACTTTTTTTTCTTTTTTCCCCCCCTTTTTGGGGGAATTGACCCATGGGTTTACCTCAGGGACACTGCAGCACTGTTCCTGCATCTATGGCAGCTCAGAAACTAGCATGCCAATTGGCTGCTGCCATGCACTTGAAAAGCTGCTGCAGTTCATTGTGGCTACATGGAGGCAGTTATAATACACTTATCACAGTGGTATCTGAACACTGTATAATTTCCAAAGTGCTTGAGGATGAATGGCTTATATAATTGTGGAATATTATTACTGTATACTCTACTTAATTGGGACATGCTGAATAGGGATAGCTGCTTTCCTGGGTCTATCTCCCTGGAAACTGATGGCAGCAGGTAGTAAGGGCTGTTAGTTAATCAAGATAGTATCAGCATATGTTCTGAGTAAGAGGTTTCTGCTAAATAAAGTGTTGTTTAGCCAGGTGACAAATAAGTGTGAAATCCTGAACTGGTTTGGGTTGGTTTCTTAATATGCAAGTTGCCAAATAAAGCAGCAGCAGCATATTTCCCTAGATCCTTGAGTAGCTCACTCAAGTGTGGGCACAGCACTGCATCAAATGATACCACCCAGGAAACACTGTGTCACCCTCCCCAGTCCTGAACCTGACCATTCCAAAACAACTCAGGTGCACCTTCTTCTCAGGTTTCTCCAGTGAAAGACATCAGAGCTTTGGGAGAGCATGTTTCTGTCTTCTATAAGCTGTCTTGCACTTAACTTCTTCCTTGCCAGCTGCGAGCATGCTTGAGCCTGAGTAGACCTTCTCACGTCAGTTCTGTAATTCTCCTCGGACCATGGTTCAGTGAAGTACAAAGCAGGAGCTCTGGTAAATTAAACAGCATTCTGTGGAAGAACTGATTTCCTTTTTAGTGTTTATAGACACTGTGGCACATACCGAAGAGCTACTGCTCTGTCTTCTCAATGTTAAACCATTTACTTGACTGCAATAGAACAGTCTATGAGTCCATGCATTTCTTCCATAATAACATTGATCTTCTCTTACCTGGCAAATCACATTTCACAGGAATGAAACACAAAGTCTTTGGTTTCTCTATTAGACATATAATCATGCTAGCAAGTGCTGGTAGCTGTGTCTTATTACAGCTGCTTGAAATGGTAACATTAAAATCATTCAAATTGTGTTCTGATCCTGATTTCACAGAGTTGCTATAAGAGTTGAGTGTTTCCATGGTTTTCTTTTCATATCATCAGCAATTTCTGAACTCTGGAAAACTTGGTTTACTTCTCATCCTTAACTGAAAGACACCCTAAAATCTCAGCAAACCCTATGATGTTATATTCTTCAGTTCTAACCTGGAGTACAAAATGGTGGCTTGTCAACAAGATGTGGTGCCTTGCATACTAAGTGATGTATTTCTTGACACCTCAGCTGCTGAAATGATGTACATAATCTCATAGAACTTAACACTGCCTGAAAATTAAATCATCTGTTTTAAACTGGTTTCCAAAGTGCTCTCAGTTCTGTGCACAACTGTGTAAACAGCCTGTTAACTGGAGCTCCAGGAAAGGTGAGGTGCAAGTCTCTTCTGGAGGTGCTTTTCTCTCTTTTTCCACTAACAGAAAGGGACTTTGCCTGGCATGCTTAGCATAAACATTACCTCTTCCCTTTCTGAAACTCATCCTCTGGATCCCTATGTTTAACTTCCATAACTCTTTTCATACTTTCTGTTGTCTGCCTTTAAGCACAAAGTGCACTGGTTGTTGTTTCTCTTGCAGTTTGTGTGGTTTTTATTCTCTGTATTTCCTACTTGTGTGAGGTGTAAGTGAAAGCAAGGCTGTGAAGGTCTGTTTCCAGTGCTTTGTACTCAGCAGGTACCTCTTTTCTGAATGAACAAGGTTATTCAGGTTGTTCAGTGCAGAAGTTCTCTGTGGAACCATCTGGCTGCATTTTCTGGGACCAAAAAAGAGTCAGGGGTACCGCCTCAACAAAATTCTCAGCAGAGCTCATAGGACAGGCCATAAAAGTATTTTAGATGCAAATATTCTAGTCACAGTTGCAGCTGTATAACCTAGAGGAGTACTTCTTGATTTAGAGATGTGAGAACAAAATGTAGCCCTATTAAACTTGCCTGTTCCTAGGCTATGAGAATGTCAATTATGAATAGTTTGGCCTTGGATAATTACACAACAAACTTCTTGTTAACTGCTAGTAGGAATCAATTCTTTGTGTGGTCTTAATTTATTGTGTTTCCCAGAGAATGTGAATCAGACTTGTGATTAGTTTTATTCTCTGTAAGCACGTTCAAGTCACAGGATGAAAAAAAATGATGGCCAAACCTAACCATGGACATGGATCAAGATGTTTTTTCTCTCTGTCATCAGATGGAGTGTTATGAAAAGATTTCTTTCCATTATTACTTTAGGAAAGAGGAGTCAAAATGAAAAATAAAACAGAAAATAGAAAGAAAGTTATAGTTTGTACTAGGCAGAAAGGGACCTTTTCAGCTCTTTTTAATTTGCTAGGAAATATCTTTGCCTTTTTCATCATTACCTTTCACTCCTGCTTTTCCTAGCTAACGTTAAAATATTTACTGAGGCTCTTGCCTAAAACCACAGCAGCTCAAACACTTCAGTATGGGGTGAATTTGCAACAGGATTCTTGTAATTTATGCCCAAGGACTGGAAAGGACTATGCATCATTATGCAAGAGGCATATGTAATAGCCAGGCTAAACAGTGAAACAAAAAGGAAAAGAAAGGAAATCACTCATGGACATGCTTGTGAACTGACACAATAGTTTTCTCTGAAGTGATTCTGTCATATTGTGAAAATACATGTCTGGACCATTTTAAAACTTTTTGTTATTTACTCAGCAGCCTGTAACAGCTCTGAAGGTTAAAGCTGGGTTTATTCAAGAAACTAGTTCTGTATTTTTTTGGTCTACTACGTAAATATGCATTTGAACAATTCTAAAAGGGCATATTGCACTCAATGGACCACGGTGGCTCCTCTGGAGCTTGTCATCTTGTATGATACTTTGTGGCATGTTGCAGTTCCAGTGTTAATACAGGCAGACTCATCTCCATGGTCTGCTCTCTCAGTGTGCTCAGAGGACTGATTCCCTTCTAACCACTCAGGTGCCTGCATGGAAAGGGGAATTGCTACAAGTAGCATTAGCTATATTGTGCCAAGCTTATGCCTCTATTTTCAAAAAGACCTGCCTTCTGGAGGTAAGCAGGTCAGTAGGAACTAATGGTGCTGTCCACATTTTACTGGAGGATCATAGAGTTAAACTAACATGAAAAAAAATCCCAACTTCTTCCATTCCCTGGTACTCCCTGTGTGCTTCCTTCAGAAAGTTAGTTTTCTGGTGTATCTGTGAATGTCTTGATGACGTTATCTTAATCACATGGAATGCATTGTCTTTTTAAAATCGTGCAGACAGTTGGCTTTATCTTGCACTAATTCCTGTCAGCATCCCCCTGCAGAGGACCGATATGTTTCTAGTGACCCAGAAGGGAAGTAGCAAGACAGAGTGTCTTACAGAAGCCTGAGCTGAAAGGGTTTACTTCTCAAACCATAGCATCTTTTCAGGTTGTGTGAGGAAGGAGCATTTCTGTCAACAGCAATCACTCCAGACCTGCAAGGGGTTCTACCTGTGCCTGGCTTTCCTGCATAAAGACAAAACTTGGGCTGCAGTTATTTACCTCAAAGCTTATGGCAGGATGAGGATCCTGTAATAACTATGAAAACATCTCCTCAGTTAAAATCTGCAGCACAATCTCAGGCCATGCTAGCTGTATGACTAGAAGTGCTTCATATTGCCACTTCTGCCTCTTCCCTTACTTTAGTGAAACACAACTGATTAATTGTTGAATTTTTGGGGATTCTGCCTCTTTTTGTCATCTTGGTTCTTCCAAAGCTGCTGGCATTGCTGAGGCATTAACCTCAGTATGAGGGGAGTTTGCATATGCAAATTTTGCTCTCTTAATTAAAATCAGGAGCACTTGATTACACCGCTGAGCCCCAGAGCTGCAAATGTGTAAACAAAGGTTACATGCTCAGAAAGGAAATTTGAGCCCTAAGTCATGTTTTTTTGTGGCAGACTTTTGTTAGTTCTTAGTCTGCTGTTAATGTGAAGCCCAGTGCCAAATTAAATTCCTTATTTCTAGATTCAGCTACATTCCATTCCAGGAGCACACTTTGTGGTTGTTTTGTTTAGATTTGGAACTGTTTTGTTTCCATTTTGTGTTTGCTCCTCTGACTTGGGACCCCCTTGCTTTCTGGTTGGTAGGAAAAAAGCAATTAAGAGCCAAGTATAGCCTAAAGAATGTGATGAGATTGCTACTCAAAATGATTTATCAGGAAAAATAAGCCACGGGTTTTCGCTTATTTTTCAGTTGTCCTCCAGTATGTGACCTTAATCCTTCAAAATCCAGAGGATGCTGCACTTCTGCCTCCAGAAGCCATGAGGACTTTCACTACTGGACCTCAAAGTATGATTTGGTAAAATGTTGTCTCTTGCCTACTCACATTTCTCAAAATGCTTGTTCCTGTCCTTGCACAGTGCTCTTTAAGCCTGCTCTGCTGTGTCACTGTCACACTGTCCTTCATAAATTCACTTGTTCAAATGATCTGGTCCGAAGAGCCAGCAGAGCACCCCAGTTCTATGTGCTTTCTCTAAAACAGATAATTTCAGTGATTCATTTCCTAGCACATTACCACAAACAGTGCTGGCATGACTGAGAGCCCTGGTGCAAGCCAGGGGACAAAAATAGCTGGGGAGGGCTAAGTTGAGGAGCAAGGATTTATTAGACTTGATATACCAGTATCATGATTGTATTTTGCAGACCAACCCTCTCTGATAAAGACAGTAGCATTCATTGCATTTCCATTTTCCTCAGTGTTTCTAAGCACAAAACAGTTTAGCAGTGCAGAAGATTTTATTTCCTTACAAACATGGCTTACTAAGCAGTCAAGTTCCTTTTTAATTAATCAGTTACCTTTCAGTCTTAACAAATAAGACCAGTCCTGGAAATTCTATGACAATTGAAAGGACATAAGACACTTGTACTGGTGTAGCTCCCAGAAACCCCCATCTTCCTTAGGTGTTTCCCTATGAAGACACATACATGGCGCAAAGTAAGTGTGATGCTCTTTTATGTTACTTTGTTACACTTGCTTTGCGAGGCAAAAGTGACTGTGTACACATTATTAGTCAGTAGACAATGATTGTTGTTTTAGGTAAGAAGCTCTGAGATTTTCTGAGGCCCTGTGTGATGTGCCCTGTTCACATTTGTAGAAAAGAATATTGCAGGGACTTTTTTTTTTCAACATTGATCTTAATTTCAATACTTTGAGATCTTTTCTGCTCACTGTCTGATTGTCTGTGGCCTTTTGCTGACAAGAAAGATGGGTAGCAGGATTCAGTGTCTGCACAGATGATCCCCTAGAAGTAGCAAAGGCTGATGTGTCACATTTCCAGTTTGCAGATTTCAGTGACTGGTTTCACTTAGGGATACAATTCTAGCCCCCTCTCCACACATAGCCTCTAATTGTTGAGGAGTAAGTAACTACAAAACTTGAGAAAGAAATTGCCATAAATGTCCCAGGCTAGATGAAAGCATCACTGGCAAGGGACTAGGCTGGAGGCAGATCACAGCTACCCAAGTGCCTTTCAGAGTATGGCCTTGGGTGAGATTTATCATCATTAAGATAGAAAACGTTGATCAAACTCCCTAGATTGAAGACATGTATTCCCCATCCTCACACACTGACCCCAGCATAACCATAGCCATTGCTGTACCTGTGGCAGAGACAGAGGCTTCACGCCATCTGGAAAATGGATGTCTGCATTTTGTCTTCATTTTGTATGGTACTTAGTACTCAGGCAAAGTCATGCCCAAACTAGATTATTAATTGAAAAGAATGCATTTCCTTAAGATGAACTAGAACCCAAACACAAAGGCCAAGTTTCTGTTATCAAGATAAAGTGTATTCTTCTGTCAGCTCCTGCATGCTTCGCATTAACGTTAACGGCAGTTTCAGCCACACACTTGTATACCTCTCATTAACACTAATGGGCAGGACGTGCACATAGATCTCTGGTTAATACTGGTGGGAATTACATAGACGTGCAACACTCATTAACATTAATGAGGGTTCTCCTGTGGATATCTAATGATCATTAATGGGAGTTACACGCATGTGTGTTTCCCATTAACATTAGTGGCACGTGCATCTCTCATTAATATTGATGGGAAATACAGGAAGCTGTACATCTCATTAATATTAGTGGGAGCGATGCACACACTACGAGGAGAATGCTGCTCCTTGCCATATCCTCACTGAGGAAAGTTTGAGCTGTTGTTAGTTCTGTTCCAAAGCAACCTGAGTTTGTGCTGTCTTTTGGTGAAATATCCAAGGTCTCCATGACCTTGGCCACAAGGCATGAGCAAGTTTCTTTCCCCCATGAATGAAGCGTTTCTGAAAAAGCCCAGACACCATTTTCCTTGGTACAAGACAGCATGTCATCTCTGCAGGGTTTTTTAGGCAAACATATTTTTGAAGTGCTGCTATGCCAAAGAAAAGCCTGTACATGCTTTTCACATCATAGAGGTGGCACACACCAGCTGCTCACAGGCACACAAAACTCATTATTGTGATCGTAACTCCATTTAATCACACGCACTAATGCAGGATTGTGTTAAACTCTGACGTGGCTCCTGATGAATGGAGTGGAGGCTAAAGGCTGTAGCTTCTCTTTGGAGTGAAAAAGGTAGGAATTTACTACAGTACTGAGCCTTTTATCCTTCTGGTTACAAAGGGATGAAGCCTCAGCACCCCCTTCAAACATGCATTCTCATGCCTGTCAAATTGCTTCCGTGGGCTTTCCTGCAGGACTGTATTTCAGATCTGCTTTTGAACACTTGCTATTGCTGTTGTGTAGTCAGGGTTTCACATGATGAGGCAGCCAAGGGCTTTGCTCCTGGAGAGAAATTCCCCCTCTCTCATCCACGGGGCACCACTGCTTGGGTGGAAGAACCCACTGCTCAGCAGCAGGAGGGCACATGCTGTCCATGTGGTATGATCAAGGATAAGGAGACAGGGGTAAGGAAGAACACTGATCTCCCTATCAAGTTGAAAGTGTAGAGACAGGAGAAGGTGACTGACTCTGGCCAAGAAATCAAGTGGTTTGTAATCAGTTGTCACCTTCTTATCCCACTGCAGGATAAATTTTTCTCTTGCTATTCTTTGGCATGCCTGCCACCTCATACCCAGGAATTGCAACCTGCAATGGGATCTCTAGATGCCAGTGTAATGGCTTAGCTACAGCTAATGCTAACAATAACAGCCACATTAGATACAGGCTATTTCAAACAGAAAGCAATATATTTAGGTTTAAAAGTGCCCTTTGGTAAGATAGTCTTATTGCTTTTCTCATTACTGTACAGAATTAGAATATCCATTGTCCATGAAAATTAGTTAGAAAAACCCAGTTTGCAAATAACAAATGAAAATTGAAGGATTCTGTTTGGCAACCACAACTGCACTCTGTGAGATTCCCCAAGGCTGGGGGAGATGCAGGCTGCACCGTCCTATGCCAGGAAGTCCCCTGCAGCTCAGGAAAGCTTCACCATGGGGAGCATCAGACTATGTCACTGTGGCTGCTGCTCCATTCCAGGAGAATTCCTTCCAGATAGAGGGAGGGAGAGTCTAAGAGCTGTTGTAACTCCCACAAGAGCTGTGCAGACAAACAGCCCAACATAAGCTGTCCCCACCTGCCCTACCTCTGCCCCTGTGGCCGCATGCCTTGAGCACTCTTCTGTTGCATGCTGGTTCCTCTTCATTACGGGGGTTTAAGGGACGTTGTGGCTACTTTCTTTACCAGCAGATGTTTTATTACTGGGCCTATTGACCCCAGCAGGGTCTATATGGGCCTTATATGTAATCTACTTCTATTCACATGAAAGCTGACAGCAAATTTAGATACAGCTGGCATAAATGCATAACACTCTTTATAAGCACAACACACACTCGGACGTATGCTCGCATAAGACACACACACACACTTACCCACACACACATCCACCCATCCTGGAAAGACTAATGCAGGAAAGGTAATTCTACTGCTAAAGGATGACAGATGTCAGAAGACATCAAGGAAAAGCACAACAATAATATTCTGTCTGGCTACAGCCGCATTAAGGATTCTAATGTGTAACTACAGCTTTCACTTATAATTCAGAATTCAGCTGCTAAACAAACTAAATAATTTATCAAGTACAATATGTTCTAACTCTGCAGCTTGCAAAAGCTTCAGCCATACCTTTGTTTCAAAGAGTCACCAAGTGGTGGAAATGTCAAGCTCTTCCTTAAAGTGCATCTTCCTCAATTCTCTTGATAGATAGCACTGATTTTTTTTTTCTTTTCTTAAAGATGTTTTATTGTTTTTCTACTTTTCATCAGGGTGGGGTTGCCATGGCAATAAAGTAGGATGTCTTGCTGGATTTCACCTTTGCTGTCTTGCTTCATATGGTTTTCTCTCCTCAGAGCAAACATGGTGGATGCAATGCACATACAGATGTCTGGTTTCAGATTTCTTTCTCAAGTGTGCTTGGCAGCTACTCTCCTGAGACAGGCAAAGCAGCACTTCACATTCACACTCCCGCTCTCTAATGGCCACCATCATGTCTCCCCTGCTTTGTGAGCTTTCTTTTAAGATGGACAAACCTTTTCATGAAAGACTTGGCTTCCAGTGTAAACAGAAACTTTTCTTTAAGCATTTCAATTATCTAAATGACCAAATCAATTCTTCTTCCCTCAAAGTTAGTAGTGGTTAAATAGCGAAATAGTAGGAGCTGGACACATCCATTTTGTAACCCAGCAATATGCTCGGGTTGAAGTGGGTCACAAGGAGGTCATGATGCTGCCAGCACATCTCTCACTCTGAACTGGGTCTCTTTCTTCCTCTTTCTCAATTTTCACTGTCATCCTGGTTTTCCCAGGTAGATTTCCAGGACTTTTCCCAGGAAAAAAAAAAAAAAAGAGAGAAAAGGTTCAAAAGCTAAATGGCTCACCAGGATGAAGAGTTTTAACTTTATATACCTCTCCTGCATCTTTCAAAAACAGATTACAAATCTGTCCTTATCCATATCTGCATTTCACAGTGGTAGCATCTCAGCAATCGAGATGAAAAGGATAGTAAATGTAAACTTAAGTCACAGTCCTTCAGTTTGAACCTTGAAGATCAACTCTTCTCTCCTTGTGGAGTACCATCAGTAGGAAAAGCTGATATTTCAGGGGACACTACTGAATAATGCATCCCTTACTGTCATCAGAATGTAAAACTCTCTATCCTAGTAGCTGCATGTAACAAAAGAAAGAAAAAAATACACAGCATTTTTAATGTGGTCTCTTTTTTTTTCCCCTTTAGTGTTTGGATTTCTTTTTGCAATTCAACCAAAGTAGAATGGTGGTGTATGGCATGAAATCCTGTGCATTAGCCATGATGCCTTTATTTACTGCTTTTCAGTACTCTGCTTGCTAAAGGCCAAGCTGAGGAAATGTTTCCAGGCCAAGGTCTTATCCTCTCTTTTCCTTCCATCTTACTCATTAGAGCTGCGTTAAGTTTCCCTCTGATTTTACTAACTGTAAATAGAACACCAGTGTCATCTTAAAACATCACTATACTATTTGTTCTTCTGACTACATCAGGATCTGACTGCCAGTCTCACTTCTTCCTCTTGAGCAGGTGCTATTAGTATGATTATTGTTCAAATACTATAGCGCCCAAGACACACGGGCATTATGGAGCTTGTCCTTTTAGTTAATGCCTTAGAAAACTTACAATCTGGGTAGAAGACAAAAAGCAAGATTTTAATCTGAAGACAGAGGGGAAGAAGGGTGCGATGAGGCTGCATGGCTTTGCCTGCTAAGCAGCAATATCAGCACTTTGATATTATCTCTTACTTTTGGGGTGCTATGACAAAAGAAGAGATTGAAGGGGAACCTTCACAGATGGTCGTGTAGCTGACCCTTCAGGAGCTTGTTCATAGGACATGGCAGGGTAAAGCACACAAAGTTATTTGTCTGCTGTTAGGCTGAGAGGTTGGCTTGCCAGATGAATGACTGGCAGGAATTGATTTCGTAATAAAGAACTCAGAAGCCTGAATAAACTTTTCTGTGATGTGGGAAAATTTAGTGCACATTATATTGCTGAACTGGAACTTCTGATTTCAGCCTGGTAGTGATGGCCTGCAAATGCAGATTTGCTACTGCCATTGTGACAAGGACTCTGTACTTTACCAGATAAACTTTGTTTACTGTTTCTGCCTCAAACTAGTACTTCCAAGCATATTATGACATAGCTATAGTGACAATCGTGATTATAGAGCAACTGCATCTTTCCTCATCTCTTTATCATTTCCTTAACAGAAAAATGGAACTTCAACCTGCATGAAGAGGTATCAGAGCTGAGAACACGGTTCATTGCTTACCATATTTGTACTGAATGCAAGCAGAATTTAGCTTGTACCTTCAGTTGCATTATTTGAAACATCTCATGCTATTTCATTGACAAAGTTTTATGGGCCTGGGGAGAGATGACTGAGCTGAAGTGCTGCAGCATGTTCTGGTGTGGTATTGCTGGTGTGTCAGCATGAGCTCTATCTATAGTTGATTCAAACAGGAAAACCCACAAGTCAGATGTCAGCTTTATCACATGTACAGCAGCCATGATGGTTGTAATACCACAGAGGTTTAGTCAGGTACTGTTGTATTCTCCCAACTCTGGATAACATCTATCAAAAAAAAAAAAAAAAAGATACCTGCCTTAGATTGCCTTATTCTGAGCAGGAAAAGAAAGAACTTTTACTGCTGAGAATGACTCCTAACTGCTGCTGGAAGAAAAAAGTTCTCATAGGCTCCAGTACTGTACAATAAAGCCGACAAAGCGCAGCAATGCAGCTGCACTCTTCCACATCAACATGTCTCAAGGGTGACCAGATTGATGAAAAGATGATAGTCCTTCAAACAGTCTTGCAGCCCACATAGTGAAATGTCTTACATTTTTCATATTTAATATTTCAGTAATGTTAACAATGGCAATGAATAGTTTGCAGATATTATAGCTTTCATCTGTTAAGATAGTGAAGTTGCTTATAGCCGTCATCTTTCTTTAAGCAGTGTCTATGTACATGTGGTGGTTTAGCCCGATGTCCACCCAGCCATAATATCACTTCCCCTCCTAAGCTGGACAGGAGAGAGAGAGAGAGGAATATAACAAACTGCTTGTGAGTTGAGATAAGGATGGAGAGATCACTCAGTAGTTAGCGTCACAGGCAAAGCAGGCTCAACTTAGGGAGAAAAAGGTTTGATTTATTAAAGAAACAATAAAAGCAGGGAGATGAAAAATAAAACCATCTTAAAACACCTCCCCCCACCCCTCCACTTCCTGGGACTCCTTTTCCTTCCCCCCCAGCGGCGCAAAGGATGAGGGATGGGGGTTGCAGTCAGTTCATTACAGATGGACTTTGCTGCTGCTGCTTCTCAGGGGGAGGCCTCCTCACACTTCCCACTGCTACACTGTGGGGTCCCTCCCCACGGAAGACAGTCCCTCATGAACTTCTCCAGCGTGGGTCCTTCCCATGGGCTGCAGCTCCTCACGAACTGCTCCGGCATGGGCTCTCCCACGGGGCAGCTCCACACACGCTGCCCAGTGTGGGTCACCCACCGGGAGAGACAGTCCTTCAGGGACAGACTGCTCCAGCTTGGGTCCCCTCACGGGATCACAAGTCCTGACAGCAAACCTGCTCCGACGTGGGTACCTCCCCCACAGACTCTCGGGTCTTGCCAGGAACTTGTTCCAGGATGAACTTCTTACAGAGTCACGGCCTCCCTCAGGCATCCACTCGCTGCAGCGTGAGCACCTCCCCCACGGGCTGCGAGTGGATCTCTGCTTCCCGGTGGCCTCCATGGACTGCAGGGGGACAACCTGCTTCACCATGGTCCTCACCACATATTGCAGGGGAGCCTTCTTCTCGGTGCCTAGGCACCCTCCTCCCCCTCCTTCTCCACTGACCTTGGTGTCTGCGAAGATGTTTTCATATTCTCTCTCCCCATTGCTGCTGCAGTTCTGCAATTGCGCAACAACTTCTGCTCAAATGTTATTCACAGAGGCATTACCTCCATCACTAATTGGCCAAGCCTGGGTCAGGTGCAAGGTCCAGCTTAAAACTTACTGGCCCTAACCCTGTCAGCTACAGGGGAAGCTTCTGGCAACTCTCTTTGTTTAAAGAAGCCACTCCTTTAGCTCCCCCGCTACTGAAAAAACCTGGCCCAGGCCAAAACCACTACAGTGCATCATGCATTTATTTGGCCTCTATGTAAACAAGAGTATTAGCAATTCTTGTCTAGGGTATGGGAATGATCCTTCCTAAGACAATAAATACTCAGTCACCCTTTAATTCACTTTCTAGCCCTTCTGCTGAGATGCCCAGTGAGTCTGTTAATTGGTAGTGGTCACTCATGACAAGAGCAGCAGTAGCTTGGGAAGAAGGGCAAGATCTGTGACCTCCTTCTTCCAGCAGCTACAAACAGCTGCCTGTTTAGGAAGATGATTCTGGCCCCTTTCTGCTGACCTATGCTGGTTTTAAATTGCTATCCTAAAAGTAAAAGCTTGTGCAAGGGCCATGACAAACTTTAAATGTGTTTATTTTTAGGACCCTTGAGCAGAGGGCAAGCAGAGATGAGTAAGACTTTGAACCCAGGAGATTGCTGCTCTTCAAACAAACAGTGACTATCTGACCTATAATTCCAGATAGATCATGATATCTTATTTCTTGTGGGTAGTGTAGTAACCACAGGTAGTCAAAAGAGGCAGAGGAGCTGTGATATTAACACAGTTCATATGCTGATGAGCCAGAGCTCTTTTTTTTTTTTAAGAACTGAATTACAGTTCCTGCAACTGGCTGAGAACATTTCAGTGTTATCCATCAGTTGTGTGGTGTTCATAGTATTAACTGTTGTCTTTATTTCTGTACCTGAGTAATTCCTTGAAAACGGATACAATAGTTGATAATCTGGAATCGTTTAGAAATTTGCTGATATGTACTTGCAAATGCCTAAAACCCTTGCCAAACAAATATCTCTTGTCTGGAAAATGGCTGAAATCAATTGAACAGTATCTGTGTGCATTTATTACTGCACAGTATCAAACAGACCAGAGCTGACTGTTCTTGTTTTGATGCAATGCAGCGTACAACAAGCAAGAAAAGAAGTTTCCTTTCTGATAACCAGTACTGGGATGGGCAGGTCAGCCAATGCTTTTGATGCTGGTTTTAGACCCACTCAATGTGAATACAACACTGATGCCAATCTGCAGATTGAAATCTTGTTAGTTTTACAGTGGACTAAACTCACAGTTCTTGACAACCACACTGCTCAACCTGAGAAAAAGTGGGACATGATTCCCATGTTTAGAAACCTAGAAGCTCACTCTGAAAACAGAAACCAGTTTGTAGCAACGACACAGAGAGATTGGGTGGATGTTGCACTGAGGGTAGTGGGCTGGTAGTTGATAGGGCTTGGACAAAGGCTGCTCTCCATGAGCTTAAAAGGCTCTTCCAGCTGAAACAATTCTATGATTCAGTTGAGCATCTCTGAGCAAAATCAGACAAACTATTTAGTGACAAAGATTTAGCATTAGTGCAAATGTCACTAGTTATAAAGTAGTGAGGGGGAAAAAAAGACATGCTGTATAGATGAAATCTCAGCAGACTGATTCATTTCTTTTTTTTTCCATGAAGCATTAGCAAGGTTTTAAATAGCTGCAACCTGCATATTAAAAATGCCCATGTGTATAATACATGAATAAGGGCACCTTGGCTGAATACATTATGGAACAGAGCTGCCATCTTTACCCCTTTCACAATCATACTTTTCCTTGCTTATGTGAAGAGACAAGAATAGCAAGGAACACCTTTAAAAAGTTAAATTAGACAGTGAATCCGTGGATTAAGACCCAGTTTTTTAAAAATAGTCATCACTCCATCAGTTTCTTTCTTTCCACTGCTTTCTCAAGTCAGACCATTTCTCTGCAGCTCTATTTAGACACAAAGCCTGGTAAATTATTGTGTTTTATCCACACACTGACTGGGGCTTTTGTGTGATTCATTCACCTGCTGCTCCAGCAAAGACGTAATGCCATCTTCATTTATGTACCTGGGAGACAATTCAAATACAGGAAAGGATGTGCACTGCCAAAAGGAGGCTGCTACATCTGTGCTTGATAGATGTGAAGTGTGGCAAAAGTCTCTCTACAGCTGTTTGTATTTAGGATGAGAGGATATAATGATGCGCTTGCAGGGCAGGAGTGACTCACTGAACATTTCAACAAGATATGTAGATTTTATGCTGTGCTGCTCAATAATATATATAGCTATATAATTATTTTGATAAGCCATACTTTCCTGGCCCCAGAGCCCATTTCAAGAAAGAGAGGCACAGAAGTCTTGGATCAAAGTAGTTTGACTTTTCCCTCTGAAGAGCTGGTTCCCTGCGTAGCTGCTCTGTTGCAACTCTCTGTGGAATGGCTGCTAATTCAGCTTTGTCTCTAATGATGGAATTAAAAACCACAGTGGCAGGTTTGCTGGTAGATGTGGCTCTTGTCTATGACACTGGTTTTTAGCTCTCAATTGAGTGGAACAATGTATAGCTCCAAGTGACAAAGCTTATGAATTGCTGTTATCTGTGAGAGCTTGCTGGGGAAATGGAGTGCATGTCTGCACTTCTATTTTATATTCCATGGAAATTAAAACCATTTTAGTGCAGGCCTTTACAGATATCTGAACTGCATTTTTTCCCATCTGACACATGTCTCTGTGAGTTATTTATAGCACTTTTGTATGCAGAGAGGTCTTTTTGAGGCTATTTATGATGCTTGAGCGTACTTGGACCCTCCTTTTTAACAGGAGTGGAGCACGCAAGGGAAAAGTTTCTTCTGGACAATGCTTTATGGGGGTAGAGATTACCATGGTATCTAGAAAATGGAAATCCCTACCCATTGTAACCACAAAGTAGGGACAGGCTCTTACCTATATTTATTATATTTCTTCATAAGAAAGGAAATTCAGTTTGCCCCTCTTGTGTAACTGTGACAAATCACATAATCTTGGCAACCCCAAGACTTCCAACAGCCTCAGAGTCAACCTGAAGTCCTAGGCTCCAAGCAGCAGTGGGGTGAGCTGCACAGCCCTTCCCAGGCTGTGCTGGAGCTGGCAGGGGGCAGAGCAACAGAGGTCATCAGCAACCCTGGGAGAGAGGATTTTGGCAATCTGCATTGTACTTGGGAACATATATGGATGCTGCAGGGGGAAAACCAAAAGATGCAACATCACAGAAATGGCAGAGCTGCTGTTTGCTTAAAGAAAAAAAGAAAATCGGCAAACGAAGGCACTGACAAGTAAAGGATTTGTTACCTCTAGTGGAGATTTCACTGTCCTTGTGTTGTGCACCATCCTATTACACTAAGGGTATGAAATTAGATTTTCTTTCTTCTCCAGAACTATTTACAAGCTGCTCCAGAGTCCCACATGGACATACACTTCTAACTTGGAAAGGGCTGCCAAATTGTGAAGATATAAAAACAAACTGTTCGATTCCCGTTTAAAACCATCAGATAACAGTTACCAAATCATTTTTTTAACTGACTGTCTTTTCAAGCCCCTGCTGAAATGAGAAGGGGAGGAGTGCAGTGTGAAAAAAATCCAAAGCTTTCATGGCACAGCCCTTCAGTAGGACGGGCAGAAGGGTCTTTTCAGGACTTTATTTTGAAACACTTTATAAACAGAGATTAGAACAGACAAAAGAAAGGGGTGAGGCACCCTAAAAGCAAAACATGGAACAATATTTAAATGACGTGTGACTTTATTCTTGCCTAAAGGCATGCTGAGTTCATAAAGAGAGTCTCCCAAGGTATTTCACAGGCTGGTGGTACACAACCTGCTTCCCTGACAGGTTGTTACTGCATCTCATGCTGGGATCCGGTACGTAGCATGCTGCTAGGGCTTTACCTGCCTCGGTCTCACTGCAGACCCTGTAAATATAAGTCAAGGACTCCATCTGTGGTATCCCAAAGGTCCAGGCAGACTCATAAGACAACAGACACTGCAGAGCAGAGCTCTTGGAAAAAATTTGTCTTGGATTCAGAGGGCTTATGGAGAGGTTCCTTGCAAGATCTACGCCTATAAGTTGGACAGATATGTGAAGCTGGCTTAGTGAGGTACTCTTTTCTGACTTCATGCAAGGTATCAGACATTAAAAATGGGGAGAGAGCAGAGCAGCAAATATAAGAGCACTGAAGAGAAAACACATAATAGAGATGCATTAGGATGAATGAAAGTGTAAGGAAAAACCAGCTTCATTAGTGGGATACGGTGAAAACACTCCTCACAGATAGCAGAAAAATGGCCTTTCTATGGTGTATGCTGTTTCTCAGGTAAGAAATTCAGTGGTTGATATGAGAGCTTTGCAAGGCTATTTGGAAATTTAGGCATGGCTTCTCTGGACTCTCAGGAGGTGTCAACAGCACTGCTGACCCTGTGGAAGGTTCTGGGAAGAACTGCCCTCCTGTAAACCATCTTCCTCTGGCAAGAAACTGTCAGCTGACCCTGGCCCACATTCTGCCCACTCAAGTCATAGAGCAAAAAATCCACAAGTACCTGGAGACTGAGATGAGTTTGATGATTCAATCCCTTTATCAACTTTGGGAAGTTTGCTTGTGCCAACTGTTAGTGAAGAAAAGCTTTTTAGTAGTGGGTGATGCACATTGAGAGCAGATTTGGACAGCAAACTAGTCAGATTTCCTGTTTGGAAACTGGCGCAACTGGGAAAGTCTCAGATAGACAGGGATCATGTGAAATATAATTTTGCTTCTCTGCAATAAAATATTCAGTCTTCTGGAGGCAGGCAAATTGTTAAGGCTTGCAGGCATGATGATTATTTAGATCTATTTGCATTTAGATTCAGAAACTGAAAATTTAGTCTTCTGGCAGTATTGATACCCTCCCCAAACTAAAACGTCAGTTGGTAATAATAACAGACACACTCTCAAGGTGTGACCATGCAATGAGGAAAAAAAAACCCAAAACACTCAATTTTTATGCTAGATTAACAGAATTTTCCTTTTGACCAGTTAAAGTAATTCTTCAAATTCCCTGTGGACTTCCTGAAGCTTTTCTGATTAATTGGACATTGAAATCACTTTTAATTTCTGCAATGCAGTCAGAAAAAAACACATCTACTTAAGCATTAGGGAGGGAAGGGTTACCTGGGATCTTATTGTTCTGATTTTAAATACGAAGGAGCATTTCTTATTACACTGGACTAGAAAAGTGTGTGAATCAATAAGTAGTGCTTCAGCATTAGCTGGCAGAATTGAGGGAGTGCAGCTGGGAATAAAAAATAGCTGAAGACTGCCTTGTAGTTGTTCCTAATCTGCCTTGTAAAATCTTCACCTCTGTGCTTTTTCCTCCTTTTGTTCTTCTTTCTCAGAAGCAGCCTTGATAGGTTTATTGATTTGGTTTTAGCCCACATTTTCAAATTGTAGAAGTAGTGGTGACTCCTGGTTTGGGTAGATGCCATCACCTCGACGCCACTCGTAGGCTCCAGTCACAGCTTGCTGTGTTTGGAAGAGTCCTCGGGTTATGAGGGCCCTGCTAGATCGTTGGATGGGAATATCAGAAACCAAGATGATCTTGCTGAGCTTATTTGCAATACAGAATTATTCATCAGTAACTTTTTGAGAGCTTTATTCATAGTTTCTTATTTGAGCACTAGTGGTTCTAAACCAGCATCATGATAATATGACAAATAGAAGACAGAGAGTGTGGAGAAAAATCATTTATCAATATAGATTAAGGAACAAGTGAAAGGGTCAATACACATTACATGAGGACATGGCTAATCAATGCATGCTCCTTCTCTGTTTGATCTGCATTGCTGAGTTAAATCCTACTCATTTGTGGATACAGAGGGCTCCTTTGCCATGCAGACAAGGCAGGAAAGGGTGGATGGCCTTGTGGGGATACATGGCCACTGAACTGCTATAGGCTGAGTTCCTTCTCTTGCCCACGTGGTAGTAATGATCAGTAACTTAATGGAAGTAAATAGATGAAGAAATAATAATTCCAGAACAGAGATAAATTTAAGTGACCAGCAAGTAAATGTGAGTGTCATAGCAGGGAAGGAGGCTTCTCTGCCTCAGCTTCCCGGTCTGTTAAGGTACTTAGTTCAAGGCATTTCTTGGCACCTAAAAATTTTTAAAACCACTCTACAGATCACACAAGTTTTATTTCAGGAGACTATTTCTAATTAGAAATGGTTCCTAGTTAGGGCACTTTCTTTCATGGCCATTTACTTTTGTAATATCCCATTATGTCTGATTTCTATATTTCATTATTCTCTCAGCCCACTCTCTTAAGTTTCTTAACCACCATGGTGACAGTTACCAAACCATCCATGGTTAATGTACAGTTACATTGCATAATTCTCATAGATAATCCTCATCAGTCAAACTGTTCTGGTTTTTAAACATTACCTTTGCTTTTGTTTTGGTTTTTTTGTCTCTAAGCTCAATCTTCCACCAACTATCCTTGCCCTCCATTTATATCTTCTCAGCCAATTTTAAATCCATGAGACAGTGCTTGTTTCCAACCCAACTGAGATTGATTGGAAAAATAATCCAAATAGCTGTGTGTTACAAATTTGTGACCTCCCACCGCAGTCACCCCGTGTGCCGATGTGTACGTCTGGGATCATCGTTTCAGTCACTGCTGTTTATTGCTCATGTTTCTGCTGTCAGCTGCTTACTTTCTTTTAATAATAATAAAAAAAGTCCCTCATTTCCATTATTTTCCATGGGATTGTAATGTGATTTACCAGATGATAATTTCCACAATTACTCTTTATTCATCTTCTGAAGTTCAGTGCCATCCAGCCATCTGGTGTCTCATTAGTTCTGCAAAAGCCCCAGCCTACAAAGAAAAAAAATTACTCACATGGCTAATTTTGAGTGTGTGAATCCTAATGATGCAAAGGAGACTGCTCATCTTTTTTGAACCAGGCACATAGACAACTCTTGCAGGACCAAGCCGTAAAATACTTTCAAAAGATTTCTTTGGTTAACGGTATAAAGTCGTGAGCACAAACACTGCAGCACACTTCACACACGAGTTGGTGTTAAGGATTTTCATGTGTTTGTTTACTAGCTTTTTATCAATCACCCAGGCATCAAGTTTTTGACAATATGAAGAGCAGCATAAATCAGTATTAAGCTGATTCATGTTGATGGATGTGTGCTTTCAGGAGATCCAGAATGAGATGCAAAGTCTTCATTTCTTGATTAGCCATTTTGCTTTCTCTCTCCCTCGTGATGCTAGAGACCCACATACCAGCACAGTCAGGTTAGAATCACTGTGATCCACTCCTTGACAATCTACCTTAAATAGCTGATTTTCTCTCTTAAACTCCTTGTCCTAACTGATACACATATATTTGTCTCATATTCTACAACGAGTTCACTTTCTCTGCCTAGAAAGGTGTTACTGCAAAGGAGCATCCCTTTTCCACACCCCTTTTTCTGACTGTACCTGAGAAACACCTTTCCATTTGATAACACACTGCTCAGTAAAAACATCTACCCTATACCTCTTTTAGAGTGCCATTACTAAGGTGTGAAACCTTTTGTGAAAGGCAACTTGTTATTACTATATGTCATATATATCCTTCAAACACCCACTCTTTGAACTTGTGACTCATCAGTCTGGCATCTCAAATTCCCTTCTGCTAATTACAAAATACTGATCTTGCTCATTACCACCATAACAATAACAGCTAGTTAGGAAGAGAACGCTGCTTCTCCTTGGCAAACTGCAGTGTCTCGTGTTTTGTTGCTTTCTGCCACTTAGCTGATGAAACCAGCTTGCACATAGCCCATTTTCCACATGCCTCTGCAAAATCCTGAATGTTCTTTTGTAGGCTCCTGAATTAAAGACTGGCTGATGTGAAATATGCAGGGTGAATGCTGCTTGCTCTTGTTAACTTCTGGAGCCTACTCCAGCTGTGAAATGCATTTAGCTATGCATTTTGTGAAGGTATTTATCTTTCTGCGTATGGATTAGTGAAACAAAGAGCAACTGGGGATGTGTTCTCAGGACCTGTGGGAAGTCTGCAAGTGAATTTCCTGAAACCTAGTAAATATCTTAATTGTGACACTGTCCCTCCTGGAAATGCAAAGCCTGTAAGCCACTCATTAACTGCTAGAAAATATTAATCAGAAAAGTTAGAGGCAAATTCCCCTGCCTACCTCTGCCTGATTTGAGACAGGACTACTTTACCTGCTTTGATATTATTAATTTGTTATGTGCATTTTGATACAAGAACTGGTACTTCACCAGCTGGGGAGAGAGGAACATCTCAAATATAATTTGCCCAGGAGAAGTAGAGAGAGTGACCAAACTCTCGATTTGGACTGTGTACAAACATAAAAAATCGGCAAATACTGCTTTCCCTAAAACAAAACCGAATTACAACATGTCCCCAGTGGGCTCTTTCAGATGAAGAGATTTGAATTCCAACATTATTCTCATTTAATCACAGTCCAGATGAGAAATTATTAACAAATTGAAAGTGTTTGCTTTAAATACCAATAGTAAATCCACTCTACAGACTTGGAAGTTTACATAGTGGACTGGCTGTGAAATAAACTCTAGAATGAACAACTTCCACAGGTCAGGAAAGAATTTGCATGTAAGCACCTTGACAAAAGAAAGCCAGTTTTAGACAGCCTCTAGATTAAAAGCACTGTGAATTCATTTTGGGTTTAGCATAACAGCCCTGATAGACCAGCATGCTCCCTGGGATAAGAAAACAGAGCATCTCCAGAAAGAAGAGATTTTAGTGGAGCCAAGTCAATTCAGGATCATTTAATTCAAAATCTCCACGCAATTTCCTTTTATTTAAACCATTATTAAGAAATATCCTTCAGCTTATCACACGTGAAGCATAAGCTTCCGTTGGTATTAACTTTGACACTTGAGGGATTATATTAATTTTGGCGATAGTACCTGTTAGTGAGCGTTTGATTGTCCTCATTGCAGGAGGATTTACTCTTGTTATTGATTTGTTGGCAAATATATTGGGTGGAAATCCCCTGGTATTGCTGGTAGCTGCGAATTCCAAACTTTATTGGATTTGTGTGCAATGTTCCTCTGTGTTTTAACTTGTGATCACTTTATAAAAAGAAGAACCCAAGAGAAAGGTGAAAAACAAATGCTTGTTTTTGTTTTGCTCAAAAGGAAAGCTGCCTTGTTTTGCTTTTGTTTTCCTGGTTGCTGATTGCATTAGTCTGGCTTTTGTCATGGCTGTTCTTGAGACAGCCGAGGAGGAGCTGAGAATCCCTTGCTGCAGGAGCCAGCAAGAAATGAGCCATTACCTCTAATGGGCAAAAGGTTCATCATGGCAAATTTTGTATCAAGCAGAGGACAGAAATCAAATCCATGCACCCTTTGCTTGCCACAAATAAGTATGTAGGCTGATGTGACTTCTTTTAGAGCACTGTTTTCCTCCTAAATAATTTTATTCCATCCTTTAGGTAGGAGGTGATGAAAACCAAGAATAAGCCAGACTGAGCTCTTGCCACCCCAAGCCAGGCCCATGGGCACCCAAGCAGCTCCTCCCCACTCACAGTGTGGCAGGAGGCCGCCATTGCCTCGGGAGCAGGTCCTGGCAGCCCTGGGAGTGTGTGCTGACAACAGCGAGTGGTTGTCATCCCCGTTCCCACATTGTGCCTTGCTCTGTGCTCCAGCAATCAATATATTCTTGGTCCTTGTTATGGAGTCCCCAGAAGAGGTAAGTTGATTTATCTTTATCTGTTTTTTGCCAAGACCCAATCCCTCTGCCCTTACACACCGAAATCTCTGGTTGAATATCACAGAAATGTAACAAATCATAAATGCAGAATTGGGCCTCTAGGACACAAAACATCTCCTCTTTAGCTTTTCTTTAAGATTGATTCATAAAACTTGATCAGAATTAACAACAACGAGAAGAAAGGGAGTTTAATTAAACCCATATTGGGAAATGTCTAAAGAAATAAAGTGTTTCATTATGTTCTCTTATTATATCCTACAATATTCATGCAATTAAGGTTAGCACTCAAGTTATTTTTAAGATGTGGCATGAATAAGATAACCTAAGTTATCATATGATTGCTCCAGCTGAGACATAATAGTTGAAAGTCATTTTTTTCAATAAAAATAACAGTGAACAGTGCTATTAATTCATGGTAATGATGCTACTGGGAGAAGTATATGACTTCCACTGCTGAATAATCAACAAAAGTAAATTAGCTTTAAGCAACAGAATGTGTGTGGATGTCTATGTCTGTGAGTGTAAATGACCTTGAGAATAAAGAATTGAGGAAAGCAAGTTAAATACAGTTTTAAGCAGTGTAGGAAGAGTTGTTTAAGTTTTGTATTTTGAAATGTAGTCTGTGTGAATTCAAGACTCTGCAAGGCGAAATGAATTTTCATTCTTTTCTTACCTCTTTGTACTAAAATGCACAGATGTGTATTTTTACCTGAAGCCTTTCTAAATTATAGCTCTATCACATGAAGACCTGTGGTTCCTGACACACTGAATTTTTGCTTCTAACTCAACAAAATCAGAATCAAAACATTAATTGTAATAAATCTGAAGTTTCTTACCCTCCCCCTTCATCCCTCACTGCCTCTTTAAGTGAGCTGTATTTAAAGACAATTTATCTCCATTGTAGACTTTTTTTTTTATCAGCTTTTTCAAGCTCATTTCAAACATTCAACTTCTCCACATAGAAAGTTCTTTTTTAGCTGTATTTATCTATTAACTGGGTTTCTTTTTTCTCTTATTTTTCTGTGCCTCCTGCCTCCTAGAGGTAAATGTTTTCCTGAACATACCTGCTTTTCATTTCCAGTACATTCTTGCTATTTAAGTCAAGTGTGTGCAATTTGCAAGTTTACCTGATCAAAGTCTTTAGTTCAAACCCCTCTTGTAATCTCTGAAAAAAAAAAAAACCATTTTGCCTATTTTGCATCCATTTCTTACTTTTTTTTTCCCCATATGCACTTGATCTACTCATCCCCACTTCCTCAATGTTGCTTTGCCTGCCCTCAGATTGCTTTCCCTACAGCCCTTTTGTGTTGCTTCCACTTGAAGTCCCTCTCACCAGATCAGTAGATTAGCAGCTGTGCAGCATCTATACATATTTTTTCTCTATTAAACAGTCTTATATATGAAATGTGTTGTTATGTGGAGAGAAGCTGATGTGTTGTGAAGCTGATTGACAAAAACTTTTACAGAAAAGAAATTGTAAAATACTTCATTTTGGAGATTTTGTGGGTTTCAGTTTGGAGTGCTTCAGCCTTCATAGCTGGAAAATTGGAAATACCTAATGAAGTGTTGATTATTTAATCTAAGAATATCCTCTAATAATGCCCGTTTCTTGTTTGTTTGCTTGAATATGGTAATTTCCCTAGGAAAATGTAGTTAGGGATATATAAAGTGGAATCACAAACTTACTGAAATCTTGAGTTTTGTCTTAACTTGAAAGGAACTAGTACTTCTCCAACAGCTTATGTGCTGCAAATGTTCTGTCTGTGAATAAACAGAGTATTGTGAAATGACTGCATTGGGTTGGTGTACAACTGTTACTGACAATGGTTTTTAAAGCAAAATTTAAAGCACATGCATTTTGCACTTTCTAATTATAGCTGGGTGAAGACGGGGTGCTTGATAAGAGTCAAACTTCTTTTGGTGATTAATCATATGTTCTGCATTCAAGTGCCTGTGACTTGAGCTGTTGAAACTGTCTTCCCAGAGCAGAATAATGCTCCAGATTTCGACACAAACCTTGGAAAATACTCCCAGGCTTTACAAATGGACAAGTGTGAGGCAACATTAAATACCTTGTAACAGTCCTCACCTCAGAACTGCATTTCACTTATACTTTGTTGTGTATTTAGTCACTGTCTCTCAAATATAGTAGGAAGCTTTTCATAAACTGATTTAGTGATCTTGGAACAACCCTTGGAACAGCATAGCACAGCAGAGCAAAGCTATCAGTTCAGAACTGAAAAGAGATTTAGACTGTGCTTGATTCACATCTTTTCAGGCCCTGTCAGTATCTCAAAAGCTTTTCTAAGTTGACCTGTTGAGACTTTGGCCAGAGGAGAAGTCCATATGCTAGGCTGAAAGATAGATTGTAGCTCCTGTGCCTGTGAAAGGCAGGGCAGTGATTACCATAGCAGATTTCTCCATTCTCTAAAGTTTCTGGCTCAGTCATTAAGATTGAGCTTAAAAGTGTCCATGCTCTTGAGAACCTTCTGCTAAATGTAAGCTTCCATTCCTCTGATTTAGAAATTCAACTGAATACTTATAAACACAAAAGTAGCCCTTAGGGAGCTCTGTCTGAAGTGTTCTCTGGATTATGCATTTTGCAAATGTGCACTAAACTTTTGAAGCTGGCATATCTTTGTAGGGCTCTTCAGCAGAAGTACTGGGTGTTTAAAGGGCTGGCAAACCCACTCACTTAACTCACATGTCTTCTGCTCTCCTGGTCAATATTTTGGTAACGTGATGAGAAATTCAATTTATAGTGCCGTATTTTCTTTCATAAAAGACTCCTTCATCTTGCAAAGATGTTGAAATTATGTGATAATTCACTATTGACTTTTTAATAGGTATGACAAAAATTAGACAACTGCTGCCTTCATCGGGCATGCTGATGTAGAACTTTTGTTGAATCCCTTTCTGCATGTCTTTAAGTCTCCTCTGTAAAGACTACGCACATAAAGAAACTCATACAATTACAAGCATACATACACATCCACTTTTCAGCCAATATATTGGGACCACCAGAGGATGAAAGATACTCAAAAGCAAAGACAATTCAACTCTTCTTCTGGTCTCCTTCTACTCTGCCTTGTGTTTTTCTTCAAGGTCAAGTGTCTCCTGCTACTTCTCAAAACAAACACAAAAAATAAACCCTGTGCTTCAGTCCTCGTTGGCAGCACTGATGCTCTTTAATAGCAAATAAAAACAGAAACAAAAATGTTTGTTGCCAAAGTAGGGATGCTTTAACCTGAAAATGTTGTGAAGGAATGACTTGGACTATATTTAAGACAGTATAAAGAAATATAAAGGCTCGAAATCTTTGTACTTAGAGGCATAAATCATCTATGTTTTACTTTACTGCTTAAGTGAGCAGTGTCCTCACATCTAAAGAAGTTATCCTGTAATTTTCCCTTACAACTTTTTCTTGCACTTTCTGTAGGAGCTGGTCAATTTCAAAGACAGAATATTGGACAAGACATGTGGTGCTTCTGCTCTGGCACAGCAGATCCAGTGCTCCAATTCAAGGCAGTTCACGGTACAGCTGTTGTCCTTCCATCCTGTATCCTGTTCCCTCTGTCACCCTCTAGTAAGGTATGGCAGAGTGACAAGTTACTTGAATGTATATAATGTGAAATGAAATATGTTGCTTTTTTGTTGCTTCTCTTTATTAATTTTTTATTTTAATGGCATGTCATCCTCAAATATATACTTGGAAATACTTTTGAAATAGCAAGTGTATTAGTCTACAGGGCACTTCATTATTTATTTATGCTTTCTTCCTACACTGTCATGCTACCAAAAATGCAGCAAAGAGATTCTGATTTTTTAGGAGAACTAAGTAATATCTCAGTGCAGAGTGACTAAAATCATAGTAACCTCAGACATGATTCTCTTTTTTAATATGCGTCCACCATTTTTGAAGACATACCTATATACAGCCTGGCTCCCAGGGTTTCCCTTTTTGCACAGGAAAATTCTACAAGTTCTGCTAAATCCTTTCCTGTTCTGACCTTCCAGTTCTCCACTGCTTCAGTAGATCCTGTTACATCCTGAGCTTTAGATAATTATGGTAAATTATGGTAAATCATGGCAGGTTATTTTGAAGTACTAAGGCAGTGAAGTTTTCCATACACTTGATACTAAGAGCTGGATGTTCTCAGCCTGCTGCATACATGTCCTCCATCCCCATCTCATGGCACACAAGTTGAGAATTTGAGTTGGAGAGTAGCTAAGACAGCTCTTTGCCTAATCATCTCTACAGTCAGAATTCCACATAGGATGTGCAAACATGTGAACAGATGTGAATGCCTAATCAAAATGCTAGACATGCAGGAGACAATTCAATTTCTAATACCTGCATGGGGAATTGTTGCTTCTTTACCAGGAAAACTTGAAATATGGTAGAGAAGTTACATTGAGATCAACTTTTTGCATTCATGAATAGTAGATATTACTTGCTCCTGATGATAACTATGCATGACAATCTAGGCTAGAGCTGTACAGCCACAATGCCTGAATGTTTAGGCAAGCAACTAGTGTAATAGATGAGTGCTTCTTCCACTTTATATCATCTCCTTGAAAATAATTCTATCTGCAAGAGTGAGACTGTGCAATTCAAGAAATGAGACAGATGAGACCTACAGAAATAAGCAGGGTGAGATACTTGCTGTTGGTTGTTTTGAACTTAATTGTGTAATACCATCAGTATCTCAATGTCTAATGAGCTTTTAGTTTTAAATGGTTTAAAATGTATTCTTAGGAGTTACTATTTTCTGGAAGTTCTGTAAGACTTTTCCGTGAGAGTTGAGCTCAGTTCCAGTAAAAACGAGCATACTTAGGGCTAAGAAGAGCACTCTTACATTAATGTCAATAGCATCTGTGCATGAGCATCCAAGGACAGACTTTCTTTCCTCAGGGTATGTTCTACTTTGATGTTCCTAGAATGCATAACCCCTTAAAGTTAATAAGAGTCACATGCTATAGTACGCCTCAAGGATAAAGGATCCACTCTGCAGTTCAACATAATAACATTCCTCTCCATAGGCCAGACCTGGACCACTGTCTTTACACTGCTGAAGAACATCCCTTGGATGAGGCTCTGAACTATCAGTTTATGTAGTTATTTGCATCTGCCAGTGTAAACAAAAATAGGTATGTTGAGTTTGACATGGTAATTGGTAGACTAACAAGACCTTACTGCTCCATGACAAATCTTCAGTGTGGCAGATCAGCAGTTTGCAGCCTGCAGCTGCCAGCTCGCTCAGAGTGCTGTCTGAGACTGGGGCTCAAACAGCAAGCAGGTACCTGCTGCAGGGAATATCCCTCATGATTCTGAAGGCATGTGTGTGTCTAGGACTCCTCTTGCCATTCTACAGTGTGCAGACAAGACTAGATATTCTATTTTTGTATCATTATGCATTTGCCTAGAATGGAATTTCTTTATAGTCCTTTTAGCAGAACATAAGCATACACATGTGCTTATGCACATTTCTTAGGGTATCCTTGTGCCTTTGATGAACTCTTTGCCTGCCTATGAGACCACCTAACTCTTACTCTCATCACTCTTGAGGTTTTCCACCTCTCTTCTTTGAAATGCTGCTGCATAAGCACTTTGTTGTGATTCTTTGTTTTACTGTAAGAGACAGTATCAATAACTATTTAATAACATGACCAAGCAGTGGCCCAGAAATGAGAATACGATGTTTCCCCTTGAGTATACACTATCATCTTGCTCTGAATGACACCTTTTGTGTGCAACACCTTGTACACCGATGAGGCAACACCACAGCAGCTTCCTTCATCTGCTCTCTCTGCTGCATGAAAGTGGCTGTAATTATTAACATGATAGCTAATCAACAAAAATAGCTGCCAGACACTATTTAATGGCCTCAAATTTCTCTTCTCCAGAACCTGAAGACATGAAAGGGAAAATGAGCATGCAAGATGTTAACCAACTGCAATATGTTCATTCTTATCTCTCAGTGCTTGATACTGAAATCTGGCAGCGTTGTTCCACTGGAGCCTGAACCTGTTGTGCAGCACTTGTTAAAAGGAGAATTAAAACAAAGCCTGCGGATGCCACTAACTTGTGGTTATCTTCGTTGGTAATACCGATCTTATACTGCAGTTGCAAACAAGTAGTGTGCATGCCATCTGCTGTCAGCTTTTTAGTGGAGTAAGCTTTATCTTTGAAACAGTATTGCCATCTTGTGGTTTTGACAAGTTCTGTCAGTCTGTTTCTTTTTGCAACTTTTTTGTTCTTTAAAGTTGGCAAGACTTCCTGAAATGCCAAGGCACAGACAACAGAACTGGTGCTGCTTCAGCTGTGAGATGTACACAGGAAAGAAATGAAACTATTTCATCAGTCTTTCAAAGAGACAATTTCATTTCCTTCCACTGAAAGGAACGGAGTGGCTAGTTAGGACTTTTATGAGAAGGATCACTGTGAGATACTTGATTGTCAGAGCTTCTTGTTAATTATTGTCCACTTGTGACATGGAGTTTGTTCCAGGCACATCCTTCAGCTAAAGTCTCCTGGACCACTCAGAGTCTACAAGGTCATCCATAGTCCAAAAAGAGACCTGAACTATCTTAAGAATACTTTTATTAACGGTAAATACTCAGAAAAATGTTCTGAATTCACAGTGGCAGAAGACCAATTTTATTTTATTTTTCAAGAAACGTTTGTTTTATATGTTTGCACGGTACTAATGTTAAGGGAATATGCTCTGAGTCACTTGTGAACAATGTTAATCAATAGTAATGTACCACTGTCACTGTTCTTAAAGGATGCTGTGTCAGAGTTCAAGACATGCAGCCCATTTGGCAATGAACAGAACCACTCAGTACTTCAAAGAGCGAATGCAATTAACCTCTTGGTCCAGAAGACTGAAGGTAAGATGCCTTTGCCACCTTAGGTGACAGGAAAGGCTCAAGCCTTTTTGCTTTACCAGTCATTTGTCAGATAACTTCTGAGCTCTGCTTTGTCAGATGAGTTGCTGAGCACCTGATGATACATGGCCGTGACTTAAGAGAAAGGAAGGATTTTTTTTCTCTATCCCTTTTTTAATGAAAAATGTCAAGCTCCTGATTGTCTGCTCATACTTTTATAGAAAACAGAAAGTCTCATATCAGAACTACTTACATTCATGGTATTAAATCCTCTGGTGACCCAAGAGAGTGCCACCCATCATGCCCAAAGCAAAGGCTTGCCATACCTGAAGCCAAAGCCCTGTAAACAAACCTCCCTGGGGCTTTGCTCATTCCCAATCATCTTGGAATTGTTCTACCTGGCATAAAACCACTAGTTTTTGATATTCTGGAATTGAGTTTGTATAGAAATCTGCTGAGGACTGAGCAGACAACACCTGTGAAAATTCCTGTCCATGTATAGAGTAGATGAAGTCATGAACTCGCTGTTTTGCTTTCAGGACATCGTTTCAAGTGAAGCCTGTGAACAAGGATTTCCTGTTTTGCAGGTAAGATCCAGAGTCACTATATGGTCAGGGAAGAAAGTTTAGTGACAAAGGGGTTTTCTTCACAAACCAAGGACTGTCTCCATGTTAAACTTTATGAAAGCTGTACACGCCTGTGAAGTATTTTGCTTTTGATGAAGCATTATCTTCCTATGAAATATCTGTCTATAAACATTGTCTTTCCATGATAAACCATAAAGCAAATACATGAAGAGAAATTGAGATTTTTAACAACCTTTATGTCTTCTGATGGATGAAAACAAAACACATTGTTCTTTCATTATATTGATACTAGAAAAGAGTTATCATGGATCAGGTCTCAGAGCACACTAACACATGACGTACTGCACAACCTTTATACCTAGAACCAGATTGGGGAGAGAAAGGATGAGGATTATTTATTCATAAATGCAGTGAACATCTGCCAAAATCTATCTAGTTATTTTGAAATCTCCATTTCCACAAAGTTGACCATCTGCTCTGTCATAAGCAAAGATCTTATTCTAAAAGCTAAATCAAAAGATCACCTGTCTTGTGCACCTTGTTCTCGCTTAACACAAACAAAATGTTAATGGTATCCATCTGTAGGGATGATGGTGACCTGAAGCAGGTACATGCTCATTGAGCCAAACTTAGCAGCTGGAGTTGCAGTAAGTAAGTAGAATGACAATTAAAATGTTTAGATTCTGTCAATAACTAAAAGGCACAAAATAACGTGCACTGCTTGAAACACGACACTCTGTAATTGTAATGCAGAATCTTCAGATGCTTCTAAAATCCAGTGACACAGAACTTAAAATAAATAATAGCCTTTCTTAAGGTGATGCTAAAGTCTGCAATGAAACTATTGAACTTATATTCTCTTTGTATCTCAAGGTACACATTTAATAACACAGAAAGATTTTATCACTGCATCAACATAAAATATAACACAGTAAACTGCAAAATTGCCATTTAATATGAGAAACTGAGGGTTTTTTTTATGTTCTGATTCTTAATATAATTGTTCAAACTACAAAATAGCATATTCTATGTTTTGCTTTTTTCCTTGTTTCCCTCCCTATCAAACTAAGGGAAAATAGGAGGAAGGTCTTAGAGCCTTTACATGACTTCAATGCTGGCTTAGAGAAGATATTATCATATCATTTGAGTGGGTTAATGGGCTCTTATATTGCTTGTACAGCCATCACTGCCCTTGCAGAAATTTATTGTGTTAGTTTTACCAAGAAGGTGGAAGCTTTGCAAGACCATAAAGATTTGGATAAAGTGCTAAGCTCTCACAGAAGGAAATTTGCCAGAACCAGTAATCATTGGCTGATCCTTGGCTGAGGCTGCTGAGAAGCTGTGCTACCAGGACCACTGCAGCCCAAAACAGCTGAACCTGAGCCTCCAGACTGCTGACAACACTTACAATGTTTTGCCACTGTTGTCAAAACCCAAAGTTTCCTCTAATCGTTAGGCTGCAACTAGCAGCACATTTTGGATGCTTGGCACTTGGCAGACAGGCAGCGTTTAAGCTACATGCTTATTTGCAATTCACTAGAACTGTTTCATCTAGCACATTCTGGGCACTAAGTATAGAACTATCAGCAGAAATTACATGACTTCATCAATCTCTCTCAATACCAATTAGTGGTTATTTTCCAGAACAGTCCAATTTAGATTAAGCTAAGCTGTTACGTTATTAGTGCTTACATTATCCTGATGATCACGATCCGGTTTCCTTAATTAGGCACATCAGCATGTCTGTGTAAGATTGCTGTTTTCTAGATAGTCTTTTCAACTTTTTTTGTTAGAGACTCATTAGCCTTACTGACACATCAGTGTGTGTTCCAAGAAACACATAGCAGTCAGGCCTTGTCTCAGAGTTACACGTGATCTTTGTGAAAGATGCTTTTTAACCAAACAAATAATGATTGCATTCAGAGAGAGGATTGGAAATTAAAGGCAAAATTCTACTTATGCTTTACTACAAACAGACTTAGGCTGTAGGCTAGCAGATATTTACATGATATTTACACATGATGAAAGCAAATTTACCTATGCCACGTCTCTTTCAAAATAGTCCTCACCACAGCGTGTTCACCAGGTCTGCGCACAGGCTGAGCTTTGCTGGGCACAGAGAGGGACCTGTGAGAAATAAAAGACCATCTACTTTGTCTTAAGCGGAGTGAGGCAGAAATCCCAGATTTTGTTCAGGTAGCATTGTAGTAATCTGATTTTTTTCTTCAGTTTTCTAGAGACCACAACCACGGCCAAGTGACAAAGCAGAGGGAGCTCCCAGTGTGCAAAGAGGTCTGTATGTGCTCCCTGGGACCTCAGCTCTGCGGAAGCAGCAGGGGATTCCCCAGGGCTCAGCCTGTCCTCAGCCTCTTCCCCAGGGACTGCAGTTAACTGCTCAGCCAGATAACGCTGGGCAAAAAAGCCCTCTCATATAGTCAATGTACTCTCCTAGCAATTTTTTGTCCATACACAATGACTTATTTGAATATATCAGATGTCCAAATAGCATACCATCTCTGAACAAAGCACTTCCTTCTGCACTAAAGTTTTCCAGGTAATGGTAAAAAGTAATTCTGAAGGCTGATATTACATATAATTGAAAACATTCAGGGCACACCTGCAAATCCATCTAGGCTGTCATAAACCATGCAAAACTACTTCCTTGGTGACAGTTTGTTGAGCATAAAAATGGAATCTGAAGAGCCTAAGGTATTTATTTCAATTCAGTGAGAAGCTCAGCAAAGCTTCCAATTCAGTTATATCCTGTCTCCTGAACATACAGATGATGCCATCTATATTATGAAGATAGATACAATGCTGCCTATATAATATACGTACATACTAGTAGTTAGAGTGAGAATATATGTATGTTGCACAATTGAAATAATACTTGAAAAATTAGAGAGCAGTAAAATTGTGGTTTGGTTGGGTTTTTTTACACTGTCTCTGGTTTACTGCATATTGTTTCTAAAGTACAGCAGAACAGTTTATAACGTGACCATGACCTCAATGGCAGCACAAACAGCTTCTCTAGAAGCTGTAGGTATCTGTTTTAGGAAATGTGTTCACTCCCACATATTAAAAGTTTGGGATTTCCTCAGTATTGCTGATACAAGTATTTGTGAAGCTGTGTGGTATGGCTCCAAACTTACCAACAGGGAAAAGTTGTCGTGAATTTAAAGAGCGTCTTTTTTCCCTCTTTTTATATATTGTAGACTCAGAAAATTCAGTTCACATTTGAGATGTTGTCAGTTGGACATCCCACACAGACTGAATTTCATGTAATCACTGTCATTATAGCAACAATTAAACGTAGCTGTGAACAAAATACTTTTCTAATGACATGACACAAGGAGAGTTTTTGATGGCTTGTTTTGCTGAAAGCAGAATGCCTGTTATTTTTCAAGAATGCTAGAAAAATGCATGGCACCACAGACTGAAGAGGTGTTGCCAAGGTGCTTTACAGCAGCATGCTCCTAGAAAACTCCAAAGTGATTTTAATTAACAGAAATACAAATGTTTCTTGATGAGCTGAAAAATATTATCTTGAGTTTGCAAATACTAATTAGTGGTCACTTTCTTCACATATAAACTAGATGGAGAGTGTTTCCTAGGAATTGCTTGGGGACAAAATGTGTCACTTATAAAACATAGATTGTAAAATAAAATGTTTATTAATGATCCATTTTCTGGTGGTTGAAAAATGCCAATAAAATATCTTTATTTTCAATCAGAAGGCACCTTTTCAAGAAGAATTGAGCTGAGGATTTTCTTGAGATTTCTACATTAGATCTACTCTAAATCTGGCTTGAAAATATTCTCTGTATTGCACAAGACTTTGAAGTGCTGCTAAGAACATGGGAAGAAGAATGTGAGATTATACATACAGTTAATCAAGTAGTCAAAAAGCAATAAAGTCACGAGAACAGACCACTGTGACATAATAATTGTCTCATTCTCACAAGATTAATTTCTTGACATTGAGTCGATGTTTATTTTTCATTGCTGTCCTTGGCATTTAGATTGCATCTTCAGCCAGCTCTCTGATCAACTTACTGAACACTTATTCCCTAAAACAAAGCACATTTTGTTGAAATGGATGTGTCTTAACACCTTGCCATTGAGGATATAAAATATTTTGCATTATTTATCTTTCTGTTTTAAAACAAGGTACATGCACCTTTCTGTCAAATACATTCTATGAAGTTGCACCTGCAATAACAGTTCAGCTAACAAAGTTAGCTGAAAAGTGTGTGTGTATAAATATTAGATCATGTGAGGCCAATAATCTGCTGAATCCTACATGACTAGAAAAATTCTGAGATTTTTGTGCCCATCTAGACAAAAAAACAAGAAAGGAAAAAATGGAAGTGGCTTTCATTTGGTGACAGTGGACTTCTAATTCATTTGTACTAAACTGACATTCAGCATACACCTAGTTATTTAGCTCTTCAGGGGAAATATTTTCAGGAGAAAACAAAGCATAGTTTAAAGTCATTAAAAAGTAATGAACTATAACATACAAATGTGAATTTTACCTCGCTGATAAAAAGAAATCTGCCCATGAAGTCCATTAGGCAATAGGATAGGTTTTCAGAAGCAGTCACTGATGCATCACAAAGCTACGTTCAAAGGAGACCAGATAAAGCACTTAAGAGCTAAGTGGAGAGGATGATCTTGTAATTATAGAGCAACCAAAATGGTCTTATTCAGCCTCTGATCTCTAAGTGTAGGATAAACAGAACATGACATGAGATGCAATGAACAGATAGCTACCTGGGACAGCGGAAGATGAGCATTTTCCCAAAGCCAGCAGGCATGGAGAGAGCAATTGTATTGCAGCCACAAGTGGGAAAGTAGTTGCAGAAATTCAGGGCTAGGTTACGTGGGTTCCTTCTTTTAGAAAAAAAAAAAAAACACAGCCCCCCACAGTGAAGTTACATCACTTCTCCAGTTTGCCAGCTTTGCCAGGGGCTGCGAACTTGTTGAGACAAATCTCCAATCTCATGTGAGGTAAGAAAATGACTTGACTGGTTGTGCAATGAGTTTATGATACTCGGTGCAACAAGAAAATATCAGCAGAGACAATATGTGATTTACCTCGTGACGGGAGGTAGAAGCACTGTACCACCATGTGGAAAATCAGGAAAGTGATTTTTATTGCAGCTATTTTGTCTTCCTTTTTTGCAGATGGAGAGGTTTCTTAAGCAGAACTGCCATCTTCACTTCCCTTGGCAAGCAGCAGAGTGCTTATCTAGAGACCACAACAATTCTGACGGTGAGGCTGGTGATGAATATGACAGCTATTAAATGTAAGAGATGGCTAATTAAAAAAAAAAATCTGTAGCAGCACATGCTGAAACAGATTCCAAGGCAAAGTAGACAACTAAATCCAAATCTACTGCTCATTTTTTTTTTTTTTTCTGCTACATTTCTTTCTGTCTTGGATCATCTGAGGGCGCCTATCAAGAGGTCTTAACATCCCGTTCCTCTCACACAGCAGGCATACAACCCTGACACCAGAATGTGGCAGTCTTACTGTCAGCACAAGGTCATTTCTTTTAGTTTCACAGAGTAAATAGACAATTTGCTGCAGGTTACAGTCCCATACAATTCTGTCAATCACAGCTGTTGCAAGATATCGTTTCTTTCCCCAGTAAAGCATGAAAGACTTATCTACAATACGTAAACACGATGCTTTCTGATCCACTTGCTTTAGCCCTGTCTTTTTGTTGTTTCAATCATCTGCAGTTCCTACCCATACACAGTTTGATGCTCTAACGAAGCCACCCAGAAAGAGTTTGCCTATTCGGTGTGTTCTATCTTGTTATGTCATTGATGTCTGTTTATCTTGTCAATATCATAACTGTCAACAACAGTATTCCTTCTGTCTTACCATCCATCCAACTGTTGTGTCATGCTGCCTGTCCACCACTGACTGCTCTGCCCTGCCACTGCTATCACTGTGCACATCAGCTCTCTGTCCCTGCCTGCACTGTAGAGGAAAGTGGAAGTTCAAGGAGTTTTTGTAAAGCAAACGCTTGCAGGTGCCAGTATCTTTGGTGTGATTACTGTTGTTTAAGTCTGCACAAGTCATAGCATTCTACTACAAATATTCACTGAAAACAGTACTGCTGTGACAGGATCACACAATACAATAACTGACAATTTATAGCACAATAGGTCACACAGCTCCATGCTTAACAGTTCATGTTAAGTTCTGAGAGGAATGTGGAACTTTTGTGAGGACATTTCTAGACCTTCCTCACATAATCTACTGATTAAAGATGTCCAGTTTATAAATTACCTAGATCACTTCTCTGCTAGTAAAACACTATGTTCTATTTTGTTCAGTGCAGTGTGCTTTGTTTACACATATTCAGAGAACACATGGCTAAAACAAATGGACATAGCAAGAAAATTACATATATATATATATATATTTCATTATTTTGTTCTTTTCCTATGTTTTGTTAGATGTTTAAGCAAGTGAACCAACAAGTGGTTTAGACTTATGAAACTGACACTTTTCCCACCCTACTGTAATTAAAATGCCTCATCACAACATCTGTTTAGAAAGCAAAGGACTTTGCTTTCTTTGTCACCCAATTGACCACAAGTACAATTAATTAAATGAGAAAAATGTAAATTATTCCTCATTGATTTTGCAAGCGTTAACCATTCAGATCAAATATCAGTCCCAAAACTTTCTTAGTGTAGAAAATGACAAAAGTTAAGATGGAGCACAATAAAGTTTGCAACAAGATTTGGTAAAGTTTTAAACTTTCTATGTGAAGCCCTTTAATTACTGTCTTTACAATGGTCTGAGATACACCATTGCCGATTATGGATACTTATAGACTGAATGAAATAAATAAATACTCTCATATCAAATTATCTCTTCATTGATCTTCCTTCTATCCAGTCTACTAGTTCCCTGCAATGCCTCCATATATTGTACAGCACAAAACAAAGCATGTCTGAACAATACAGTGATATACACAAAGTTCTGCTGAGTTTGAATTGTGGTACCTATGAAACATAGCTATTCCAAATCATACCATTATACCCTTCATATTGCTTGAAGAAGCCAGTTAGTTACAGGACACTAGCCATAGTCCCATTCCACACTTTCTCCAGCACAGCATAAAGACAATGCCCAGCTTATTTTTTATGTAAAGCTTACCTCAACAGACAATATTGGTACTTGTTACTTTGTTGCAGCTACACAATTATTTTAGTTAACAGCTTAACACCACAATATCTGGACAGGATCGGATGCTGATTGAACTCCAGTTGGCACTGAGGAATTCTCAGGGAGGACCATTGCCTGCGACACAGCTCCTCGCAATATTCACTGGAGCGGTAAGACACTTCTCATTGTTTGGGGGCAGAACCTGGTGAACTAGCCTGTAAGTCATGGTTTTGGAGACCCTGCTTTATTGGGCCCAAGGAGCCTGCCAGTCAGTCAGAGCGAAAGTTCCACTTGGTTGGGCTAGAGGATCCTTGGGTATTGGGAGCCTAGGTGCAGCCCATAAGGTAAACATAAAAGAGATCACAGGATTGGCATTGGTATTGCAGCCCATAAGCTGGACAAAGTTATCGCAGGTCTGGCATTGGAATTGGTATAAGTGGGTCCACATAAGTATATGGTAAGGTACATATTGGTACTGGTTTGTATATTGCTTTGAGTATATATATATATATATATATACGCATATTATTGTATATTGTGTTGTGGGCTGTCTGTGTGTGTGTGATTGAGACGTGCAATTGCGCATGAAGCGAGTGTGGAGCTTTGATCCGTGGTTCTGTGATCCTGCATGAGAGGTGCAGCCTGAGATAAGCAAAGCGAAAGAACCAAACGACTGTTGAGAAAGTATTTGTGGCTAAAAGGATTTTGAAATGGCAAACAAGGTACCTGAGAATTCACCTCTTGGGTGTCTGAAGGGTGATTTTCATAAAGATCAACTTATAGAGTACTGTAACCATGTGTAGAAATATTGAACTGTGCCTTTAAGTCTCTGTGTTTGAAGGACACCATATTTTTTGTCTGTGGCATCTAAGTGGTCAAACCTGTTTAGGGGAATAAATTCTAACCGTAAGGGCCCTGTGCCCAAAACCTCTCCTTTGGACTGCCTTTTGGCTCACTGGAAAGAAATACATAATGATTTGTGTAAAAAGCAGTTTATTGAATATTGCAATCATACGTGGCCAATGTATGCTCTGGATGATGAGGAACTGTGGCCCCTGAATGGAATACTAAGTTATAATATTATCTTGTAATTAACCTTGTTTTATAAGAATGAGGAAAAGTGAGATAAAGTCCCATATGTAGATCTATTGTTTTATTTAAGAGAAAAATCTGAATGGCAGGAAGAATCTCAATAAACAAATCGGGTAATGTCACTCACAGTAGAAAAACAAAAGGTTCAAAACCATTGCTCCGCATTTACTACAGCAAAAACGTGTCTTAAACATTTGACCCTTAAGGGGGGAGGGCGAACTGATATGGGTCTTGAACCAGACGTGTTCCTGAGTGCCCTGACAATTCCTGCTGTTCCTATAGATATATATACCCTCTCTCAATTACCTGCTCCCAAAAAGGAACCTGAACAGGGAGGGACCCAGCAACCTGACAAGGATACGTCTCAGAGTGCTAGTTCAAAGGGAGGGCTCCCAGCCCTGTCCAGATAGTAGTAATGTGGGAAAATGAGGACTCTGACACAGAACCCTCCTCATCAGTGTCCAAGAGCGCTCAATGCTATACTGATTTAATAACCACCTTAAGGACTCCCTTAAAATCTGAAGTCAAACAGCATATAATTGCCCCATTAAGGCAAGGGGTTGGGAAGAGTGAACTAGTATATATGAAAGTGTCTCGAAGTGGAATGTCAGTAAGTCCTTATGAAATAATGTATAGAGACCACTATGAAACTCCTGAACCCAATCCAAACATGCATGTAACAGGAAAACAAGATGTCTATAACTATTTGCTTTCTCTTAAGAAAACTTTAGACAGGCTTCAGAGTGCAGTAGTGTGGAATCGACCTCCAACTTTGGAAAATCCAGTACACAACATACTGCCTGGAGATTATGTCTACATAAAGACCTGGAACAAAGAACTTCTGCAAGGAAGGTGCAAGGGACCATACAAGGTATTGCTGACCACCTTCAATGCAATCAAGATTGCTGAATCAGAGGCCTGGACCCACTACACAAGAGCGAAGTAAGAACCATATGACAATCATGGTTTTGTTATGGAGACAAGGGAAATACAAGAGTGAAAGTATTGGAATGGTATTATCAATACTTTCAAAGGGGGGAAATGTTGCAAATACACCATTATTTTAGTTAACAACACTACAATAACTAGTTCAGCACTTGGTAATAGTTTAGTCAATTAGCTACGCAGTTGCAAATAGCTCAATCACCTAATGATTAAGTAAGTATTCATTTGAATCCCATAAGGACCAAACTACAAGAGTTACATACCACAACTGATAAAGACCTGTTAAGACGAGACCCTGGGACCTGTTCAGACAAGACCCTGGTACATGTATTTGTTAGGTTACCTTAGCTGTTACCTGAGCTGTTACTAAAATAAAGAGATTTATATCTTTTTGTAACCAATCACTATTATATTGGAGATTTTTTAATAGTTAGAAACCAATCAAGGTAAAGGGCAAATTAAGAGATGGACATTTTATGCATGCTTTTGTTGGCAAATGTAGTTCTTTGTTTGAAGTGTATAAAAACCTTGAAAATTGTAACTAACAAGGAAGAGCGATTGGAGGAGATATCCCCCATGTTTCCCAGCCCTGCATAATAGAGAAGTGCCTGCTTATCTGCATTCCTGTGTAGATAAGATTTTCGCTATTGCCAATCCATCAATAATTTTAGCATTTGTTATACTATAAATGCAAAAGCTTCCATAAAAATTCATCCTTACTTTACTTTAGGGGTTGTTTGTTTTCTGTGTTATCCAAGAGGACACTATATTTCTGTAAAAAAAATCAAACTGTTTGAACACTGAAGGTGAAAAAGTTCCTCATATATGCTGCAACCTTCACATGGGCTATCTCTCTCTTAAATGAAACAAATATAGAGAGGATTCCCTTGTCATGACTGCCCGAATCCAACGCAGCCTCCCTGAGCTTTCCAGAGAACACAAAGGAAGATCTACTAGGACCAAAATAATAGCCTGTGACAGAAGAGGAAAAGCAAAACTGGCAACAGTGTGGCAAAGTACATTAGAAGAGAGCAGAACAGAGGCCAGCTAGACCACCCATGCACTCTCTACCACCAGGAAAAGGAAAAAAACACCCTTAGATGCACACCTTGAGCGTGCAGCTGAGTGCACACATGGGGCTGCTCAGGGGGACAGAGGCAGGGTTGCAGGTCTGCCAGAGCAGCACTGCATTTAACCATTTAACATTTAACTGTGGCTTTGGGTCTTGTTATCAATTTTTTTTTCTCATGTTATGTTGCGAGCAAGGAAGTGGAGCGCTGCATTGCCTTAAAACCCAACACTAAACTGACATCACTTGCGACGTGATAGTCACAATCCCATTCAGCAAGGGGAAAAAATCACTCTTCCCTTTGATTGCCATTTTTATTCACCCAATACAGACAAGCACTCATCTTCAAATGCCACAAATCGCTTCTGGGGCAAACACTGACCGTACAGAACAACGGCACAACAACACTTTCAGCCGAGTGTGTTACAACTTGGCCTCAACGTGGATTGCAATAAATGGGTCTTCAGCACTGTTACTGATCTGGAAATGGGCCTTTCCATCCTCAGACACAGACACCTGTATGCCAGTGCATCTGTTGTCCTCCTTCTGTCCAGAGATAACGTCGCAGTAGGTACCAGCGGGCAGCCCAGTTTGCAGAGAGACGTTCAGCTCCCTGTGTGAAAAAAAGAGACTGCTCTTCAGCCTCTGTGTACAAAATAGAGCTTTGCAACTGCCTGGAGGCTGGTCTAAGCTGATGCTACTCCCTCCCTTGGAAGGTCATGGCAAAGCATCAGCTTCCTGAGAGCACCCCTCTGCTCCCTGTGACCCCTCTGCTCTGGCTCCCCAAGCCCAGCACGTCACGGAACAGCCCCAGCCCAGGCTGTGGGATCACTCTGTGGCACACAGGACACACAGGACTCCCCTTCCCAACCTGTTGCCAAGCAGGGACATGACACTCCCCTCTGAGCACACGAGCTCTCCCTCTGACTCACCAGTCATCGTTGTTGAAGACGATGAAGCCTTTATTGCCACGGCCAAATGCTACCTGATTGCTGCCGTTGTCCCACCAGTTGGAGAAGGGCTGCCAGTCCACCACGTTGCGGAAGATCACCATGTTCCTGCCAAGGCCAGGGCCGGCTGGTGCTGTGGCTGCACGGCCTCCAGCACCACCACCAACCACAGCTGCGGGTATTGGCTTCCACTGAGCGTCAAGCCACAGCCTCCTACCTGATCTGGCGCCAGCGGTGCTCACAGACCCAGTCATTGCCACAGGTTGTGTCTGCATTGATGGTGACTGGCTTGATTGACCCATCCGAGTAACTTGGGGGACCCATCCAGTCGTTCACATCCTGTCATTAAACAGCTTTACAGCTTCTTACTGAAAGCACAGACAGCCTGTGCGTGGGGAAAGGCCAGAGGGAGCATCCTATTTCCACCTGTGACACCCAGCGTGGCACACATAAATCACCTAACCCAACCAAACGCACTGCACTGCTGCTCTCTTCTGAGCCTTATTCAGCAGGAGACCAGCTCCAGCATTCCAAGCTTACCTTGCCGTTGACAAAGTATCTTGACCAGCGAAAACTTGACATGACACGTGGGAACCCGTAAGGATGAGCGAGCATGAAACCCACGGCCATTTTATAGAGCCTGGTCATCAGACACTGAGAGTCACGAGGCGTGGAAAGGGAAACCGTGACACACAACAGACAGAAACCAAAGGCACAAGCATCCCCCAGACAAGAGCAGCTCCTTACCTGGAGTCCCAGAAGGTCAGAATGGAAGCTCCACCAGCCCCGTGACCCCGCTGGTTGTCGTGATTGTCCACAAAGACCAGGGCTCTGTCGGCGGGCACCAAGCCCCAGCCTTCTCCCCAGTTCCTAGCCAAAAGCACAAACACTTGGAGCTCCTCTGTCCACTGCTGTCTCTAGCACAGCCTGCACAAGGCCAGCCCCTGCACCCTTACTTCAGGTAGGCCATCTTCTCGCCATCCCACTTGCGCAGCACCGTCCCCAGTTTGGCTCCGTACTTGAATTCTGTCACTCGGCCGTTGCCAAAGTACTGGCTGCCCTGGATGGGCTCTCCACCCAGGTCAATTACCTGGGACACCAAGGAGAGAATGTGTGGTAAAGAGGAAGGAAGATGCGTTACCCCTTTTCCTCTGAAGGAGGAAGGCAAAGTAGAGAGCAAAACCACAAACATCGAGGACAAAAATACAAAGCTTACCTCCTGGTAAATGAAAGGCTTTGTTCCTGCAGGAAACCAGGCAGTATTTAGATCTTTCAGCTTGTCCAGAAAGGCTTTGATGTCCCCAGGCCACATGTGCTTGGCAGCATCCAGCCGGAAGCCTGCGACACCGATGTCTATGAGGTGGTTCAGATACTCGGCGACCTTGGAGCGCACGTAGTCCTTCTCCATGGCCAGGTCCAGGAGGCCAGTCACACGGCAGTCCCGCACCTGGGCAAGGAAAGCAAACAAAACCAAACCCAAAAGGCTGGAGTACTTCTCCTGTGCCTCTGGTCACTGCTTCATTCACTTGTCACGTGACTAAGCACAGCATCAGTGAGAAACTACCACCATTGCTTTGCCTTGTGGCAATATTTGCTTCAAGATTAAATACAAGGGAAAAAAAGAAAGGAAAAGGATTTCAGGCTTTTGCCAGAGCAGGTTACCTGATATATATCACCATAGTTTTCAACCTCTCCGCTTCCAGTGTGACATTTGCCATCATTGAAATCCCAGCCAGAGTAGGGCACAGCTGGAAAGCTCTCAGTCCCAGCATCAAAATAGCTGCCACAGGTGGAATGTGTGCCTGAGCCCCCCGCAGCCCCACACATGTGGTTGACAACGGCATCCACATAAATACGAACCTGCAAAAGCAATGAGTGGGTTTCAGTGTGTTTTCTAATGATGGTGAGAAGACAGCCAGAGCTTTCTCACCTCACTATTCATTCAACCCTTCTTTTTCCCCCTCCAGCTCATTCTTTGTTCATGCCTCTCCTGAATACAGAGGCAATAATTTCCCTGAGGTGACACAGCCTCCATTGCCAGACTGGACACAGAGTTTTCAAGGCACTTACTCCAACATTGTTGCACCTCTTCACCATGTCTTTGAACTCATCTTCATTTCCCGATCGAGTACAGAGCTTGTAGCTGATGGGCTGGTATCTCTCCCACCAGGGTCTGTTGGGGTTAGTAATGACGATGTTCTCATTTGGAGGTGAAACCTGCAGATGAAACCGTGTACTTTGGTAAGGAATCGATTGCCTCTCTTTCAAAGCTTTAAGGGCAAAGTCTGCTCAGCACCTCTGGCCTCAGAGGCAGGCTGGTGCCCAATCCCGTTTGCCTCTCACACGGCATTAGCTCAGCTCTGAGAGATGTCCCTTTTGCCGACTGGCAAGACACAGGTTTTCCTTTGTTCCTGTAGGCTGCCCAGATCCAGCATGGGCCTGCCTTCAGGGTCAGCATGACTCTTTCTAAAACAGAGTGAAGGGGAAAACAGCTGGGCAAGGGCAGAGGTTCATGAGGAAGCATGCCCCTTTGCAACCGACCTGCTAGAGGCACAGACAGAGCCATGGACCCTGCATGGACCCTGCAGGCTCTAGGGCTGTGTCCAACAGCACTTCCTCCTTCCACCCTCCCTTTGCCAGCACCAGAGCTCCCAGGAGCCAGCTGTCTCCCTTTCAGGCATTCTGAGTTATTAACTGAACAACACCGTTTTCCTCCCTGCTTCCAGGGAGCAACTCACCTGAACTCCTCCAAAGCCGTTGGGAGCTAAGTAGCGCTCGCACTCAAGAGCAATATCGGCCCAGCGCCATTCAAAGAGGTGGACAATGGACGTCGTGCCAGAGACAGTGTTGGGGTTGTACTGACCCCAGCAAAGCCCTACAGCTGCCAGCAGGAGCAGGAGGCCTTGCATGGTGCCGGCGGTACCAGCCTGCGGGCTCCCGGCTCCCAATTTATACTCCCGAAAGGTGACAAAGTTCCTCTTGCAGCTGCCTAAGTTCCCACAGCCCAGTGCTATCAACCAGCTCTCATTTGCATAGGCAGCTCCATATCATGCCCCTGGTTTGGTTTGTCCAGGATTGCCCAACAGCTGAAGATAACACACCTTGTTGGAATGATTATACATGAGCGTGACCAAGCGTGGGAGCACTGCATCCAGATTCAGAGGGGTACGTTTTCAATCAGGTACACAGAGATGCTTTCTCAAACTTAAGCCAAAACACAACAAGGACCCAGAAAGGAGGCTCTAGAAAGGAAAAGAGGATGGTGGCGATGAAAAGACAACTGCAAATTGAACAGCTCTATGGGGAGGAATGAGTCTGGCAGCATCCAGAGGCACTCAGCTCTCAGGGCTGGTCCAAGTTTAAACCAGGGTACATGATCAGCAACTCTCTGTCACCAACAGACATATCACACAACATGTCTGCATCAGGTGAACCACGCTGGTGACCAGAAACTGGCCCCTTTTCACACCTGAAGTTTTTCCAGCATCGTTGTCCAGCCCCTGCTAGGGACTGTTCCTACTTTTCCTCATATGGTCACACAGAGCTCTGCCTGACTGAAAGGGATCAGAGCTGCAAGTGTTTTCCTCTGCAACAGACGCTCAGCCTAAGGTTTCATCTCACTTGAAACGAGCAGTGATGATTCTTCTGAGTCAAGGAAGGAGACCCATAGTCAGATGCCAAGGGATACTGCAAGAATAGCTTTAGCTGCCTGACATAAAACTGATACTAAAGGTAGAGCAATTGCCCAGGTCCCTTCTGGCTTTTCCTACCATTTCCTCCTTCAAAGAAATCTTCTAACTTTTGCTCACAATATAATTTCAGGTCTTCATTTGGAATTGAGGTCAAGGTGCCAGAAATAAGGCTTCATGAATAAGCTTGAGTCAAGCCAACAGTAAAACAACACTCTGAGCATACAACCACAAAATCCTACATTTGATGAATAACTGGGAGGAAAGCAAAAAGTTCACAAAGAAATGGCCCAGCACTGGGCCATTCCATTTTCCCAGGGAAAAGCAAGCTCAGTACAGCCTGTACCTGAACTCTACTCTAGTAGACTCGCCTGTTTTTTTCCAGAAGCCAGCCATGCCAGTGAATATGTCACATACATCCTTCTCTTTCCCAGAATTTGTCAAGGACAAAATACAGAAGCAGGGCCCATTTGCCCATCTGTTCGTTTTCATATCATAGGCCTTATTAATAGACTTTTTTTCCACTACAAAAAGGAAATAGTAAAGTGTTGTCAATGACATTGCCTGTTCCCTAATAGGGAGGAACCAGAGAGAGAGGATTGCACCTGAGGATCACCAGTTCAAAGAGAACAGACACTCCATTCCACACACCAGAGCTCCCCTCCTTCCTCACTATTGCCAAGAGCAACCCAAGGTGCCTGAGGTCAACTTGCACATCACCACTCCCTGGGGGCTTCCACCCTGTGTCAGTTCCCAGGGACAGCTGCTTTCTGCTGGAATACACAGCAATCAGCCAAGGCCAGGAAGGGCTCACCCTTGGTAGCCCAATGCAGTGGCTGCCCAGCCCATGGCAAGGGGACAGGGAGCCCTCATGTGAGGGGCTGTTCAGCAGCTCAGCCTCAACAGCCTGCTGTTATAACCCCAGAGGTAAACATTTCAGGTGCAGTTCCAGACACAGCATCTGTTTTGGTACCCTAAAAATGTGGGATGCCTTACAAACTGGCTCTGATTGTCAGGGGACTTTCAGGGGAGGTGGAGCTTTGGGCAGAGGAGACATTGAAGGCGTTTGGCTTTGCTCTGAAATGCCCTTGTTCTAATTCCCTGGATTCCCCAGGATCACTAGAAACCTGGTTGTGAGGAAGCAGAGAATGTAGGTTCTAGACCTTGACACAAGATCCTAAGGCTTGCAAGCTTTTCACTGTGGACCTAGAAAAACAGGCTCTGTGTGGTCAGAGCAAAGCTCTGTCAGTTGAACACACAATGCTGTGCTGCACCAGCAACACCTTCCCAGCACTGCTGCAGCATTAATACACACACAAAACCTTCCAGCAAGTGACTGACTAATAAACTGCCCTCCAACTCCCTCCCCGAGGGAAGAAGGCCCAGAGCAGACAGGCCAGAGGGACTTGTCCATAAAGCTCAGGGAGTAATGCAGGCTGTGACTGTCCACAGCTGTTGCAAAGAATGCTGACTTTATCTCAGCACAGAGGGCTGGAGGTGGCCTTTAATTGAGATAAACAGCTCTGCCAGTTGAGTGCATCAGCTGGTAATGTACCCGCTCAGCCAGGAGGTAATTAAGAGCATGGCTGGCATCCTGCTGTAACCAGACCAGCATGGGGAGGAGTGTGCAGGTGGCTCAGCACAGAGATTAGAAAAGCGAACCAACCAACAAAAGATTCTCAAAGACAGCCACAGGCTTTAAGCTGGTTTCAACCCCCATATTCCCATTCAGTGCCTGGGGACACCCAGTGCCCTGAAGGTGAGCATATTCCAGACACCAGGAACGGAGCTCACATAGACATAGACACTGTCACTGAACTGTGAACTGCAACTGCTACATTCAGCCAAGTGGAACTTACATTTGTATTCTCATGGCAGTTTATTATTGGATCACTCTGCCCAGTCAGAAAAAGTATCTACCATCAACTATGTTCAAAGAAGTAATTGTCACTGAATCACAGAATCTCAAGGGCTGGAAGGCACCCTAAAAGCTCGTCCAGTGCCATAGCAGGACCACCTACAGTAGGTCACACAGGAACTCATCCAGGTGGGTTTTGAATGTCTCCAGAGAAGACGCCACAGCCCATCTGAGCAGCCCCTTCCAGTGCTCCCTCACATGAACAAGGAAGCTTTGCTTTGGAATCTCTTCTATTGGCCTCAACGTGGATTGCAATAAATGGGTCTTCAGCACTGTTACTGATCTGGAAATGGGCCTTTCCATCCCCAGACACAGACACCTGTATGCCAGTGCATCTGTTGCCCTCCTTCTGTCCAGAGATAACGTCGCAGTAGGTACCCGCAGGCAGCCCAGTTTGCAGAGAGACGTTCAACTCCCTGTGTGAAAACAAGAGACTGCTCTTCAGCCTCTATGTACAAAACAGGAGAAGGAGATTCCACACCCTTCCTAGGCAGCCCATGCCAGGGCTCCCTCACCTGACCAGTGAAATAGTTTTTCCTTACATTTAAATGGAACTTTTTGTGTTCTAGCTCATTCCATTACCCCTTGTCCTGTCACTAGATACAATAGAAAAAAAAGAGATGCCCCATCCTCCTGATACCCACAATTTAGATATTTGTAAATATTAATGAGATCTCCCCTCAGTCTCTTCTTTTCTAAACAGCCCCAGTTCCTGCAGTCTTTCCATATATGAAAGATGTTCCAGTCCCCTGATCATCTTGGTGGCCCTGCGCTGGACTCTCTCCAGAAGTTCTCCGTCCCTCTTGAGCTGGGGAGCCCAGAACTGGACACAGGACTTGAGATGAGGCCTCATCAAGGCAGAGCAGTGGGGGAGCAGAACCTCCCTTGACCTGCTGGCCACACTCTTCTCGATGCATCCCAGGATGCCATTGGCCTTCTTGGCCATGAGGGCACATTGCTGGCTCATGTTCAGTTTATTATCAACCGGGACTCCTATGTCTCTCTCTGCAGAGCTGCTCTCCAGCAGGCCAATCCCCAGCCTATACTGGTGCATGGGGTTGTTCCTTCTCACATGCAGGACTCTGCACTTGCCCTTGCTGAAACTCAAGAGGTTCCTCTCTGCCCAACTCTCAAGCTGTTCGAGATCCTGCTGAATGGCAGCACAGCCTCAGGTGAATCAGCCAGTCCTCCCAGTTTGGTGTTATCAGCCAACTTGCAAATGGCAATATTTAAGAAGATAAATGTCTAAAAGGGTACCTGACATAATACCACTCTCAGGCAATAGGGAACCTACTGAACCAACAGCAGATTAAAAACAAGAATACAAGGCATTTTCTTATGAAAAAGCTGTCGTCAAAACTTGATTTTTTTTTAAATGATAATGTTGGTTGATAAAGATAATTATGTTGCCATAAGAGATTTATGCAAGGCATAATATTCATTTTCTTCCAGTATAAAGTACCAGCCCCACAGAACTGCAAGCTGCTTAGCAACAAAGTCCAATGCTTACCACAGTTATCTGTATACAGATGCACTCAAGGAGTTGAAGCTGGCACCAGTCACTAACTCAAGGTACGTGTGTGTGGCAAGATTTTCAGTACTCCACATTAAGGCAAGTATGCCAACTGTGCTGAAAGTCAGTGACTGGTATGGGATGCACTAAGGTCTGAACTTATTGGGCAAGAATAGTTGTTCTTTCGGTGGTTGTGTTGGGCTTTAAATGAAGCATGAGTTGGTGAGCTCAGGCAGCCTGCTCTGACTCCATAGCATTTTGTTGACTCCAACATGTTTAACTCAAGTCTTTAAACACAGACAAAATCTGACTGCTATACATATATCCCAGAGCTTGATACTAAAAGCCACACATACGGAGGGTAACTTCCAAGAATCTAATGCTAATTTCTGTCACTGCAATAAGAGGGAGGAGGTTTATGATGGCTGATGGGAGTCTGTCAGCAGATCCATGTAACTTCTTGAGGGCTACCTGAGGAAAGTAATGTAGGTGATGATGCCGTTTTGTTGTTTTTCAGACCAAATGCCAAAAGACCATACAAGAATCAGAAGTTTGGGTTTGGTGGGAAGAAGGGCTCAAAGTGGAACACAAAGGAGAGTTTTAATGACGTATCCGGCTTCCGATCAAAAGTGGCTCACAACAGAGGCCCAGGAAAAGGCGGAAAAAAGGCCCTCAATGTAAGTAAAATGTGTCATGCAGAGGATCCCGCTTGGCTAGGGTAGCGCACCGGGTCCAGCGGCTCCTTCGCCCCGCCGCGGGCGGCCATGGCTGCGCGGGGCCTCGCGGCGTCCCGTCGCCTGGCAACGCCTCACGTGGTTGCTGATTGGTGCTGCGGCTCCGCCTCCTCTGGCCGAGCCGTTCCCGCTTCCTATTGGCCGCGGAGTTAAAGCCCCGGGCGCGGATTGGCGGCGGCGCCGTGTTTGTGGAGCAGCCGCTGCCGGGGCCGCGCTGGTGCTGCTGGGCCGCGACGAGCTGCGCCAGCCCGTGCTGTGAGTGCTCGGCGGCGGCGCCGACGCGGAGCTTTGTGCTGGCCGCTGACGCCGTGCGGGTCTTCCAGCGCTTCGCGGGTGAAGAGCGGGCGGTGCTCAGATCCTGCTCTCCGACTGCCCGCCGGACGCGGCGGCGAAGCGCGGGGGGAGCGCCCGGCGGAGGTGAGTCCGTGGGGCGAGGACGGGGGCTTCGGCTGCCGGCCCCGGTGACCGGCCCTGTCCTCACAGCGCAACGCTGCCCGTCCCGCAGGTACCCCGCGCGGAGCGGGAAGAGCGTCTTCATTGGCTGTGCGGCTGAGGGAGACGGGATGAAACGGGATGGGATGCGATGCGATGGGACAGGATGGGATGGCTGAGAGCTCTCCCTCCCTTCCCAAAGAGACAGAAGCTTCCTAAAGCTTTGCGTTCTGTTGCCCTGCCAGGGATCGGCTCTGGGAAGGCACCGCTGGAGCAGTGTATTCAGCTGGCAGAGAGGCCTGGCGTGCCAGCACTTGATTATTGATGAGATCTCCATGGTGGATGGCAGATTCTTTGACAAACTGGAGGTAGTGTCAAGGTGAAACTGACAGAAGTGAGTTTCTCTAAATGTACAAGTTGCTTCTGTGCTCTAGTTATGTGAAGTGCTTACAAGGCAACCAGTGGCATAGAACTGGAAGGAAGCGTGAAAACATAACCAGCCTCTGCGGGGGGGTTGGACTTGATGATCTCTAGAGGTCCCTTCCAACCCTACCATTCTATGATCTGGGCAGACTTTTATTCTGAGATGTCTGATCTCCTCCCCCTTCCTCAGCTGTGGCTCTTCTGGTTGCTGTTTCCCTCTCTGTAGCCAACTGTTGCCTCTAGGGCTGAGTTCAGAATGTGGCTTTATTTTATTTGGTGCCCAGCAGCTCTCTCTTGCGGAGAGAAGCAGCTGTAGTAAAACAACTATCAAAGAATCCAAACAGGTAATGACATCTGGGATGAGTAAGCAAAGCAAATGTAATGTCTTGCAATAGCATTGCTTAATTATTTGAGCTCTTTTGATGCAGTTGAGGATAATAGTATTTTACCAGAGTTGGTGTATACTTGAATGTACTGATAGACTAAGAAGTAACTGCTGAGACGTGACTATGTTCAGCTCCTGGAGAACACTCAAATCTTTCCCCCCTCCCCCCCTCCTTTCAGAGCAGTCAAAAAACAGGATGAGCCTTTTGGTGGAATTCAGCTAATCATCTGTGGGGACTTCTTGCAGCTACTCCCAGTTTGCAAGGCTAATGCAGAAACCTAATTGTATTCCCCTTCCTCTGTAGGTGTTGACAGGCATTCGTCATCCCAAGCACACTGAGCCTGTCCTGATGCACCTCTGCAGAGGGAAGCCTGGAAGTCCCAAAGAAGTAAGACATTCCTGAGCCTTATGTACTGAAAGGAAACATGATGGTGCAAGCAAGAGCTGGTGTGTAGGCAAGAGACAGGATCTCTTAAGTAGTATGTCCAGAGCAGCCCCCAAAGCTTCAGAAGCTACTGATGACGTGCAGCCCTTCCTGCAGCCACTCTGCTCCTGGGGTGCAGGGCTCGCTCACCTGCAGCAGATGCTGCCCACACGCCACAGCCCAGCTCTGTTCCTCACTCCTGCCTGGCACCAAGGCTTTTTCCTGCCTTTCCTTCCACTGGATCAAGCCGATGAGGTAGCTCACGGAGAAAATCTCTTCCTTTCCTCCAGCAGCAGCCTGCCAAGAAGCAGGTGCTCCCCTTCCCAAAGCGGCGCAGCCAGCACGGTGGGTAGGCTGCAAGCCCTCACCTCTTCCGCAGCAAGGTGGCGGCTCAGCAAACCTGCTGCTGGCCTTGGAGAGGCTCCAGAGCTGTGATGGTGTGCAGGCACTACCCCTCCCACCCTAGGCAGGATCTGACCACACTCCCATGCTGGACTGAGAAGGAGTGCTGGAGCCAGGGAGCAGCTCCCAGGCAGCAGGTGAGACGAAGCCTGCAGCCAGGTTGGCAGCACTAAGGAAGATTTGACACATTCAGCAAGTGTTTGGTCTTATGTAGCATTAAATAAAATAGTTCCTGCACTACTGCATAGGCCAGAGCCATCTGGTCGCATCAGGACTGGATCTTTGTATGGTATTTTTCCAGGAAAGCACCTAAGTCAGGCAACATGTCATTGCAGTGCCATCTCCATATCACCAGAGAGCTGCAGTACCCCCCTCCCTGCAAAACAGCAGCATCAGCAGACACTATCATGCTGCAGAGGAGCTGACTTCCTGGTAATCCAGTGGAAAGAAAAGGGTGACCATTTTGAGAGGAGTTAAGGAAACAGAAAAGGTCTCATTTGAGTAGAACAGAAGAGAGTAGCAGTAATGCTGAAGTCAGCAGGGGAATGGGACTCCTAGACTCTGCGTCTTCTGTCCTTTGTGGCTGGGCTTAATGACCNTCCGCAGCAAGGTGGCGGCTCAGCAAACCTGCTGCTGGCCTTGGAGAGGCTCCAGAGCTGTGATGGTGTGCAGGCACTACCCCTCCCACCCTAGGCAGGATCTGACCACACTCCCATGCTGGACTGTGAAGGAGTGCTGGAGCCAGGGAGCAGCTCCCAGGCAGCAGGTGAGACGAAGCCTGCAGCCAGGTTGGCAGCACTAAGGAAGATTTGACACATTCAGCAAGTGTTTGGTCTTATGTAGCATTAAATAAAATAGTTCCTGCACTACTGCATAGGCCAGAGCCATCTGGTCGCATCAGGACTGGATCTTTGTATGGTATTTTTCCAGGAAAGCACCTAAGTCAGGCAACATGTCATTGCAGTGCCATCTCCATATCACCAGAGAGCTGCAGTACCCCCCTCCCTGCAAAACAGCAGCATCAGCAGACACTATCATGCTGCAGAGGAGCTGACTTCCTGGTAATCCAGTGGAAAGAAAAGGGTGACCATTTTGAGAGGAGTTAAGGAAACAGAAAAGGTCTCATTTGAGTAGAACAGAAGAGAGTAGCAGTAATGCTGAAGTCAGCAGGGGAATGGGACTCCTAGACTCTGCGTCTTCTGTCCTTTGTGGCTGGGCTTAATGACCACAGAGGTAACACTGCGGTGAGTCTGAGCAGATGGAAGATCTGGGAGATAGAGGAAGAAGAGGATAAGGCTGAACAAGAGCTTTTGGCTGACTAATGGAAAGGGAGGCTCAGTTATGAAGTTGCATGCTAGTCTTCTAGCAGGCTACAAGAGTTCAGGATATGCTAGTGTGATAAACACCGATTAGCCTGAGAGCTTCAGGGATCTGAGTAAATTCTGGAAGATCTTTTGAAACTTGTGAAATATCATCTGTTCAGTGATTGTTGTCCTAAACATAAAACAACAAGATATGGTGGATTTCTGTATACAAAACACCCTTGAACAATGAGCTTGCTACTACCCAGAAAAAACCTCGTCTCTCAGTTCAAGGACAGGGAGCTGCTGCAGAGAGTTCAGTGCAGGGCCACAGCGATGATGACTGGAGTGGTGCATCTCCCTTATGATGGAAGGCTGAGGGAGCTGGTGCTTTGTAGCTTGGAGGAGACTGAGAGGTGACCTTATTAATGTTTACAAATATATAAAGAGTGCATGACAGGAGGATGGAGCCAGGCTGTTCTCAATGATGTCCCGTGATAGGACAAGGGGCAATGGGTACTAGCTGGAACATAAGAGGTTCCAAAGAAATACAAGGAAGAATTTCTTCACTGTGAGGGTGACGGAGCACTGGAACAGGCTGCTCAGATGGCTTGTGGAGTCTTCTTCTCTAGGGACATTTGAAACCCACCTGGATGAGTTCCTGTCGTGGTACTCTAGATGGTCCTGCTCTGGCAGGGAGGTTGGACTGGATTAGCTTTTGAAGTCGCTTCCAACCCATAAGATTCTGTGACTTAGTTGGGCCAGTTAACAAATATGTCATCTGAGGAGAAACCTTATTCAGCTATATATTCACTTTAAGAAGTGGGCTGTAACTCTGTAAGAACATGAGATGCTTACCAGCTCCTTTAGAGGTACCCAGGGAGAAACAGACAATTCAGAGTGAGAGGGGATGAAAGCAGAAAGTGTCTTTGCATGCTGAGAGAATTCAGAAAACCATTAGCAGACAAAACCATAATCCAGCTACACCTTAATTTGGAAAACATCACTGCAGCCCGTGTGTGGGAGACTGACCTTGGTGTAGTTTTCCCAGCATGGAAGGGGATTGTACATCTATTTTGCTCCCAGCAGGTCTCTGATAAACCTCAGATGTAACATCCTGCTATGCCTTACTTTTAATATTCTCCCTTACAAACAATACTTTAGCTGCCTCTTAGGCACTAAGATAAAGTTCAAAGCCTGTTGAAGCTTGTCTGTCAGCTGTCTACCCCAGCCTCATCCCATACACCTTGTATTGCTTTTAAGATCTTTCTAATGGTGGTGACACACGGGCATACTTTTAAGCTTATTAATCACCACTTAGAAATCATTCTTCACCTGTATATGCTTCTTCCTCTTAGCAGGACAAGGTTCTTCTGTTTTAGAAAGATTGATTCTATTTCTCTAAACCACATCTGTTAAAGCATTAGCTTCTACCACTCAATTTATTCTGACAGAGGGAGAGGGGAAAATTATACCATGTGGGAGTCTCACAAATTAAAATGGGTGTACTCTGAAAATTTAAGAGGGAACTAGTTTCTAAAATATTTGCTAATTACATTAATTACATCTTCTTTCTGTACAGGAAGTATCAAGATGATTACATGGGGGCAGGGGGAGGAAGGCAGGATGTTAAGCTAGCACGTTAAGACGCTAATTCCATCTTAGCTTCTTCCTTTTGTTCCTATGCTTCATACAGGTTAGAACTGCAACATGAAAAAAGACTAAAGAAACTGAATTCTACCTTCATGGACAAAGCACTCAACTGAAATAGTTGGCACAGGAGCTTGTGTGGAACCAACTGTTTTGTTGGTGGTGTTTGCTCCAAAGTTAGTCTAGTATCCCTAATGGTAATATAGCTCCTACGTTAGACAGCCTGGGCACCACCATCTGTATGATATACACCAATGTATAATGCTTCTATGCGTATGTAGAAAGCACTTGTCTCTTCTCTACAATTCAGGATAGGAAATGAAAGCAGTAACATACCAGCTGTTATAACACCATATAGTTCGATGCTGAAGCAGTAGCTTAAAGTTGTGTGTGAAGCATTCCTCAATGATACACTGTCATGCACTGTCAACAAAGGATGAAACATTTACTTTCCCTCCCCTTCATTATAAATGAAATTAGCTCCTGCCTTTTTCTATACATGAGCACTTTGCAGAGTGACTTTTTAGGAGAATTCCACATACAAAAAAATGAACTAAAGGGATTGCATGTGTTGGGAAAAAAAAGACAAGCAAAGATTCATTTGTCAGGGTTATAGGAGAGTTTTGACCTAAGGTTTGGACTTTATTCCAGATTTTGGAATCTGAAACTGTGCTGCTTTTTTTGTCCTGCTGCAATTATTGTAACAGATGAGACAACACAGGAGGCAGAGGCTTGAGCAAGGGCTCTAGCTCAGGTGTGCCTGACCATTAGTCAGAGGTTGCCCTCACAAGGTAATTGGTTTTTAGACTGTGACCAGGTACTCTTTGCAATAAAACTGACATGGGCTTTAAGTGCAGGCAGTCTTTTCCATGGACACAGACAATTTAATTTGGAAAACAAAAGGCTGATGGTGATTTTTGCAGCACAATGACACCAAGTTAGAATTCTAGCAGAAAAGGCTTACAGAGTGACCAGTTCTTCTGAACTAGATCACATTATTTTTTCAAGAGAAAGGTGCATACCTGCCTTAGCATGAAGGCACAATGAGCAGTCTTGCACTAACACATATTTATTTTTCTCTTATCTCCTAGAACTCATAGAGTGGGCAGATTCCAGGGAAGCAGAAGGGAGTGAAAGGTGCTGCCTTGTGTTCAGAGCAGTAAATCGTGCACAAGTGCTTCTAATGGAAGAGTATAGGATGATGGAAGTCTAATCTATACTGTTGCATTTCTGACCTTGCCAGGAGAATTTAATAATGTAAGGCATCCTCAAACCAGGTCACTGTTGCTGTGTCTTGCAGCTTCTCTACAGATTCAGCTTATGAAGATTTCTAACTAAGAAAGGATGAACATCATGGTTTTGTTCCTTCTCCTGGATTTTGTATTGCAGGTATTGAATTTCTAGATGCTGCATTTCTATGATTTTCTCACTTTCCTTCTCTGAATTCAACCTCAGGACAGATGGGTTTGACAGCAGTTCTCTGGAGGAAGCTAGAAGATAAAAATCAGAGAGAACAGAGCAAAGTAACAAAGGTACGTGTTCCAGAATTCTTTAGCATAAACAAGGAAAGACATCTTTCAGGGCTGAAGAAGTAGAACTAAATAGTAAGATTCTGCAGTATTTAGCAGCTTCTACAATTAACATTAGAATACAACAGGTACCACCAAGCAGACAAGCTGCACAGACAGGAATAGAATTGTTCACCGAGGATAAAAAGGGCTTCTGGAATGAGTACTGACAATATAGAAAACATACAAGAGCAGTAGTCACCTGTGTCTTGAGCTGCTTGTTTCTTCTTGGTTAATCTCAGTGTTGATTGAAGGTCATGTACCTGGGTCTGGGCCTCCTTCAGTTCTTGCCGCAAGTAATTAATTTCCTTAATCAGATCCACATTTTGCTGCAAAGACAATGTGTCCCCTGAGCAAAAGCACAGGTGCTATCTGGCTCAGCAGTGTGTATCTTTATATCATTGAGAAGGACACTGGACAGAACAGAATCAGTATCACAAGCAGGAGATACAGGGCAATCAGTGCAGTACACGTTTCAGGTAAGGCCACAGTAGGTTTAACAAAAAACATGTCAGTACTTAAACCATGTTCACTCAAATAAGCTAATATTTGTTTTACTTTTCTTACTGCAGCTGAACTCTAAGGTATCATATTCCTTGCCAGTTCCACAGGGAAGCTCAAGTCCCTCCCTGGATTAATCCAATTAATTCAGAATTAATGTGAAGAATTCCCATTTCTCCCTCCAGTGTGTATTATTTTGCTTTTCATTTACCACTACATGTCTGTTCTCTTCAATTGTCTGTATCTCCTTGCAGGTCCTCAAAGCCCTCTTCATTAGTTCTGACAGACATCACTTTCCAACANATTATTTTGCTTTTCATTTACCACTACATGTCTGTTCTCTTCAATTGTCTGTATCTCCTTGCAGGTCCTCAAAGCCCTCTTCATTAGTTCTGACAGACATCACTTTCCAACACCCCTTCCAAATTATTAAGAAACATATAAAGCATATGGAGACCTAAGGTACCTACTGCTAACATGCTGTTATGAGGAAAAGTTAGGCATGTGCTCATCTTTTGTTGGGTTTTTTTCAGTCAGTTTTCAATCCTCTCATTTTTTTAATAGCCTGTGCTGAAGGAGTTGTTAAAATACAAGTGAATGTACTTCACCTATTGTTGCAATAGATTCAGACTTCAGCAAAACCAGGATGGGCTAAAACTAGTGAAGGATGATTAAACTGTTGCTCATGATTCAGGAACACAAGCACCATTACCTGAATATGTCTGTTCTGAATTCAAAAGAAGTGGAATTGTATATTTGCCTCTTAGAAAATCAGTAAAATACCTTTCACATTAACAGCTAGTGCAAATGTCAAACTGCTGCCATCATAGTTGAACAAAAAAAAAAAAAAAAGCAATAATTTCAGCTACCTGTGCTGTTTCTTTAGAAGTTTTGGAACACAGCACCATTCCAACACCTGGAACTTCATTGTAAAACATAGAAACATAGAATGGCAAGGGTCGGAAAGGAACTTTAGAGATCATCCAGTCCAACCCTCCTGCTAAAAACAAGTCCACCTAGATGAGGTCACAAAGGAACTTGTCCAGGTGGGTTTTGAAAACCTCCAGAGAAAGAGACTCAACACCCTCCCTGGGCAGCCTTTGCCAGGGCTCCCTCACCTGAGCAGTGAAATAGTTTTTCCTTATATTTAAATGGAACTTTTTGTGTTCCAGCTCATCCCATTACCCCTTGTCCTGTCACAGGATACAACAGAAAATAGGGATGCCTCAACCTCCTGATACCCACCATTTATATACTTGTGACTATTAATGAGATCCCCCTTCAGTCTCCTCCAGACTAAACAGCCCCAGTTCACACAGCCTTTCCTCATAAGGAAGATGTTCCAGTCCCCTGATCATCTTGGTGGCCCTGTGCTGGACTCTCTCCAGAAGTTCTCTGTCCCTCTTGAGCTGAGGAGCCCAGAACTGGACACAGGACTCCAGATGAGGCCTCACCAAGGCAGAGGAGAGAGGGAGAAGAACCTCCCTTGACCTGCTGGCCACACTCTTCATGTATCCCAAGATGTCATTGGCCTTCTTGGCCACCAGAGCACGTTGCTGGCTCATGTTCACTTTATGCTCAGCCAGGACTCCCAAGTCTGTCTTCACAGAGCTGCTCTCCAGCAGGTCAACCCCCAGCCTGTACTTCAAGCAGCATTACTTCAAGATTGTTCAATATGTCTGTTCTTATGTATCTAAATGGCCATAGAAGCCATTACAAATACAGAAGGCAGGAAGAAAAACTAAGAGTATAACAACAAGCAACTTGCCAGTTGGTAATTATAGTTAGAATTATCTTGACAGTTATAATGATCTATTGCAGCAATCATGAAATGTACCTATGAATAGTCATCCAGAGAGGAAAGCACAGCTCTGACAATGTAAGCACAACTGAGGAAGAATAGAAATATAAAAGTAGAAGGCCATGATGATGTCATTTATTTTTTCAAAGCAAGTCCTGACAGAAGTTTCTCTAAACCGGTCTTAAAAGCCCCCTGTGAAGGACTAAAAGAACATAATTCTTCCTGGCTGTAAAGTCTCATTAATCTACTAGACTTCAGAGAACTGCTTTTTCTTTGAAGAAACTAGGCAGGTTAGAACCTTTGATATCTTCATCTTCCAGATGTTTTATTAATTTGATTTTAATCATCATTTAATGTTAGGCTTACTGATCCAAGACATCAAGTATTATCATTATGAGCACCATCTGTCACCTTACTCCAGCAAGGAAATTCTTCTGGAAATATTTTCTGAAGCCATCTCCTTTTCCGAAGCCAGAAGAAACAGCTAACTCTCAGAAGGTGTAAAAAATTTAAATCAGGGACAGAGAAGAAGATTGCTGCTGCCTAGGCCTGAAAAAAGCACTATGAATAAATAGCAAAGAACAGATGACTTAGGAGGGGACCGAGCTCTAATGATCCTGAGGAAGTATAATAAAGTAACAATGAAGAAAGGGCTAGCTGCTGCTGACTGAGCAGAAGGAGATCATGGTAAAAAGAGACTGTAACAGAGCTGTCCTCCCAGGATGTTTGGTGTGTGGCTTTAGATCCTCTCACTCCAGATGAAAACAAATTTGGTCTTTGACCCCAGCAGGCACAAGTTTACCTTGCCTTGTAAGAGACAAGGATTCTGGGCAACAGGTCTTGGTACAAATAGGCATATTCATCATGTGTTTCTGAACTTCCTCAAAAAAAAAAAGGATGTGAAAAGCAGAAAGTTCTGAATTCAGACCGGTAGGTGTGGGACTATGTGGCCAAAGAAAGTAGGTGGGTTTTTTATTCTTCCTCCAAAATTACTTCCTAAACGCCACCTCACAGCAAGTACAGCTTAGCATTCAGACAGCTGCAAATTGACTATGATGGCAATTATAAATACTGTTTGAAATAAAAACCAAGTCCATCTATTGCTTAAAAAATATCTGGGCAGCAGAGATCCCCTATTTCCTTTCACTTTAGGTGAGAAATAAACAAAAGTTTGTATTTGTTTAGCAAAAGTTAAACAAAACAGCAGCAATTTCTGACTTCGGAGATGTTGCTCTTTTTGCCTAGAAAACGATAGAATTTTAGTAGCTTGATGAATATGATCATTGAATGGAAGCACTTGAGAAACACTTAGGAATTCCTGGCAAGGTAGCAAACCAAACCTAAGAAATCCTTGCAGTAAGTCTACTGAAGTCTCCTTTGTGCAACTACTTCCTTTGTCCCTCTCCATACCACATGGCAAAGGCTTATTACCTGCATGATGTGCATGTAAGCAGCTCGGTGGATTTCCTCATCCCTCACCACCTTCTTTTTTAAAGCTGCCAAACTCCTCTCAAGATACTCTCGCTGTCTCATGTACTCCTGCTGCAAATCTGTGTTTTCTGCTTCGGTCTCCACCTAAGGGGGGCACAGCATGTTGCCTTAGTAATTGCATTACTAGAGAAATTCATCTGCAAGGAGAAGGAAAAGGTCCTGACTCACCAGGTCTGATTGCTGCACATACTTGGTGTAGAGCTTACAGACCTCACCCTTCATTTTTTTTGAGTCTTGAATGAAGCCCACACAATTATGAAGATCTGTTTTGAATCGATTCATGAGAGTTTCCATATTTTGTTTCTGCAAGAATGGTGTAGGTACATTCATATTTGGCTCACCAGAGAACTCTATCATATGCAATTTTCTAGAAAGTCTAGTAGAGCTGGTGAAAGCTCTCATATACTTTATTTCCCCTTAATTAAAAAAAGTAATTAAAACACCTGCTGGGGATGTGAGCACATCTGGAATAGCAGTGATAACTTTTAGCAATAATAATACAAGATACTTGTATTAGGTAATGTAACCCAGAGACCTCATCTGAAAAGCAGTGGCTTATTATCATGGATGCTATCTACTGCTGTCCCTTCCTCAACAACTTACATTCTTATTTGTAAACAACATGCAAACAGATAATGAGAGAAGCCAAGGGACAAAACACAACACAGGCTCAATGTGATGATTTCACATCAAGATTGCCTTATTCTTCCTTGGTTTCTACTAGGTCCTTCTACCTGCTTCCTTAGACCCACACTGCCTGCTAAGCTCCTTTACATTCACTTGCAGTCCCTTTTCCTCCCTCATGTTTGCTGTCAAACACAAGGAGTCCTTGTCTTCTCCATTAATAAGTCTACCCTTCATTTCATTCCACTAATGTAGGTGGTAGCCTACATGCTGCTCCTGTTTAGGCCAAGTGTCCCAAGATTTCAAGCTTGGGCAGGAAAGAGTAGTCAGTTAAGCACTTGCCTCACTACTCTGTTAAACCTGGGAAGATATGTATTGATTGAACAACCTGACACATAAATTACTGGATTTTTTTAATAATCTGCTCTAACTTGGTTGCAGGCTTGGAAACTTTGTCCCCACTGAGCAGACACTCTCCTCTTCCTTTGACACAATACCCCTCAAGTACCTGTTTGCTCAGATTAATGTTTCTGCAGTGTTCTGTCCCCACAAACTTCATTATGTAGGACCTGCACAGTGGTTTTATCCCATACCTTCTTCCTTTCTCTGTGCATTTCACAATCAGTGGCCTTTAGTTTCTGTTGCTGTTGTGTGATGTTCAGCTTCAGCTGTGTGTTCTCCTTGTGGAATCGTTCCAGCTTCCCCTTCATCTGAAAGGAAGCAGAAAGGGAAATCAAGACTAAAAGACGACACAAAAAAAACAACACATAACAAGAAAACCAGAGACTAGAAACAGACTTGAGGGAGTAGATCCCCCTTCAAGCTAAATTATAACATCAGAAAGTCAATTTTAAACCAACACTGCCCTCTGTCAGAATACACCAAAATGTATATTCAACCCCCTTTTGAGTTACAGGTATTCAAGTGATGTGATGCCCCTCCGTTTCCTTGAACTGCAGTTTTACTGTTCCATCTGAATAAGAATATGTAAGATGGAAATTAATAGTCAACACTGGGAAAAAGTAAGTTAAACAGTAAGAAGAATCTGATATTGAAAAGAAACTAAAGCATTGAAAAGCTATGGGTACCCCTTTGCAGAACACGGGGAAAAAAGCAATAAGGATACTACAGCATTTATTGTCTGAGAGTGACCAGGACTTTCATCATGCTGGTCTGACACACATGCAAATTGTTCATTAGTTTGCATTTTATTTAAAAGGCTTTTATTTGGAATAAACAGATATGAAAACCAGGTCACTGCTTAGCTATGTCATCATAGTCTTAATTTGGCTGAACTAAAGACACATGTATGGAAACATCACAGTAGGTTTCTATCATTAAGAAGTTGTCTTAAGGAATTTGCTGCAGGCTAAGTATGAATACCTAGAAATTTTCCACTGATAAGCTGATCAACAGCAATTTGTCTACTCCCTAAACAGAGTTACATTTGTATAAATCCACAACTTTTCGGAGAGAAGTTCACTCTCTCTTGCTCCAGATCAGTCAAGACAGTGTCTTGCAAACTCTACAGGGCATGTGGAGGGCCACCACTTAAAGAAGAGATCTATTTTTAAGCAAAACTGATATTACTCAGTCTAGAATTAAATACTGAAACAAGAACTTAAATAACTGTGTGAATCACAGTTATTGTTTGCAAATATTCTTATTAGCTGTAAAGATATTGAATCAGTACTGTGTATCCTTGAAAGAAGTCAAGGATCAAACAGGGTGGAGTCCTTCATGGGACTTGCTGGGTCATCTGTATATTCAGACAAAGGGCTTAGTGGCAGAGGCCAAAAGTGAGTGTTACTCACCTCACACATCTGCTCCTTCATTGTTTTAATATCGTTTTCACATGACTCAGTTTGCTTCTTAAACTCTTCTATTCTGTAATCCTGCATAACCTTGAGCTTTTCCAGTTCCTGATTTTTTTTTCTTAGGTCATAAATGTTCTTCTCCTGAGAGAAATGAGTACAGAGATCTGAATCAGACACAAAATCTCAAACAGATCCCTAGGACAAGGCACAAATATGGTAGAGGCAAAAACAGCAGTCACGGATCTAGTGGAAGACTGAACTTCAGCTGTACATCTACATAGACTGAGTGGAAAGAGAAGGAGCAAATAATGCAGAGAGACATCTACAGATCTCAGAACAGGGGATAAGAGACTCAACATCCTCAACTTGGGCCCTCCAAGAAAAGCTTAGAAGGTCAACTAAAAACTAACATCTGAAATTAAAGATTTCAAATTCTTGAAGTTCAAACTGTTTGCAGTTATGTGATATTGTCACAACACAATACCGTTAAAATAAATATCTGAAACTAAGGGAAAGTGAATTTCATCTCAGCCAATTGTCCAGTTTCTCACTTTCTCTTGGATAGTGTTAGTTCTGTTCTGAATCTCTGTCTTCAGTGCTACGATATCCTTCCCCAGTGACTTAATGATGCCTTGCAGCTTTTGCTGTTCAAGTTTCATTTCCTCAATGTCGTTGTTTCGCTTCTTGAGGTCTTTCTGTAGGCTGTTCAGCTAGAAACACAAACAAGAATTTAAGAGTCTCCAAAGGCTGTTGTCCACAGTTCAGCCATCCTACTCTGTAAGATACCTTGTGGACAGTGTGGGATAAAGTGTATCAAAGTGATATGTAATGAAGGAACATCATAGCACTTATATACCTCTAACTCAAAAAGGAGTTTAATATGCATTTTTGTATTTTCTGTGTGTTCTGACAGAATACTTACCACACTACAAGGAAATAAAGGAATTTGCATCCAGAAGCAAGAAGGTTATGGATACTATATCCAAGCATCAGCTTTGAATAAAAATCAAGCCATGGAAAATAATTTTAAGGTGATCACTTGTCATATATGTCTAAAGATATCAAAAGTAGACTGGAAGGATGTCTAGTTTATAGCTCTTGGGTACCTTCAAAATCCCCACCTCAGTACTAAGATCTATGAAGCCAAGAAAGTCAGAACCAAGGAATCATATGGTGCTGGTCAAACTGTGAGGGCCCTTGAAGAAATTCCTGCTGTCTAAAAGACAACAGAACTGAAGACAGCACCATGACAACAGAGGGTATGAAGGAAAAGGACCTCTCTGTCTCCATATGGATACTAAAGAAATTGCAAAGAAAATATATTCCTCTATTATCTGTAGGTAACTGTAATGTCCAGCCAGTAAAAGAGCTAAAAGGTTTTATGCCTCCTTAAGAATCCTAGTAAAATCAATAAAAAATGGTGATGTGTACAAAACTCAGAGTGTTTATTGTATGGAGAGAAGCAGTAAAATTTTTTTCTTCTAACAAAGCAATGCATTAGACCTTGGGAAAAGGAGAAGGTTCATTTCCTTCCCATCAAAACAGGAACAATATTATTATTTATAATTTAAAACTATGTCAAGATGAAAGAAAGTCTACTTGAAAACACACCTCCTCTATCATCTATCTCTAATCATATCAGCAATACAATCAGCACACAGCTTCTTCTCCAATCTGATATAAGAAGGGGCTTGTTCTCATATGAAATGACACATTTTACAGACTAAATTAACAGCCTAAATTGACATGCCATTAACCAAATTCGGTCCTTGGCTATAAGCCTCCCTGTGTGGGTCCGATCCTATCACAGATTAAGAGATACCCTTTTATTCGTGACTCCAATTTCTTCTTTCAGTTGCAGGTTTAATTCATTTCCTTTAAAGAGCCGTCTCTCATACTTGGCCTTGATTTCCAGGATTTCTTTGTCTTCAGCTTCTTCAATTTGTCTCGTAATTTCTTCATGTACTTGAAGTTGCTGCCTCATACTTTCCTCTGCCTGCAGATAAAGAAAGCAAATATTAGAGAAGAAAACAGTAAGAGACCAGTAAAGAAGAGGAGAAATATTTCTTTGTAACTGTGTTTTTCCTAGGAGGATCTATATTTAGTGGACTCTTCAATTGCAGCAATATCATTTAAGGTAACATAACTTCTTAGGGGATTAAAATAACTTTAATAAATATTAAGACACATATATAAAAAAAAAATCTTTTTTAAAAACCCATTCTTCTTAGGGCTTGGATGCTTCACATTGTTAACCTGTTCCAAATATTAACATGAAGAAACTTGTTCTGGCTGCAGAAAATAGGAATATGAGAAACACTTGATCTTTTAAAATTGCACCAGTCTTTGTCTGCCTCTCTTCTCAACATTCATTCCTTGCATTCTTTCCAAATTGGTATTGCAACATAGGGCTGCAAACAGCAATGCTAATAGAATTTATTGTCTTTAGATATAGAAGTATCAGTTATCTGTCTGCCCTTTGTCAAGCCAATTCTTGGACCCCAAAGTGCAGGAGTTTTTGAAGTAGACAGGTTATTTCTCTCTGTTCCTCAAATTATGCAGGCAGGAACCACAGAGACTCAGCTCTGAATTGGCCAATTTAGAAATGTTATTTCTTCACTAAAACAAGGTGATTGAATCTCTCTTTCTTCAATTACAGCAAATGTATCATCTAACCCACATTAATAAACAGGAATTATTGGATCTAGGAGAAAGAAGGTGAAGCTGAGAATGCCCAAAGATATTAATCTTAGCAGGTTAATTACAAAACGTTTGAAGCCTCAAAAAACTGGTTGCTCAGCTGGGTTTTCCTCGTTACTATTCTACCTGTCAACCTATTTCCCCAAGGTTACAAACAGATTAGCATTTGCATGAAGGGACCCAATCTTTCCTGTCCTAGGGAACATTTTATCACAGTTGGAGAGAAACTTAGTCAATAATTCAAACTGCAACTCAAGTTTCCTACCTCTTTCAGCAGAACAGATTTCTCATTAAGTTTTTCCTCATAGTATTCTGTTAGCTCCTTCACAGCCTTGCTTTTGCTTTCCTCCAAACTGTGCAATTGTTTCTCACATTCCTCCTGTGTCCTCTTGGATTTCACTTCCAGCTCCTGGTATTTCTCATTTTCCATTAAGAGTTTTTGATTACTGTCAGATTCTGGTAACAGGAAATATATGGAAGGGATAAAAATAACAGAAAAGATAGGTATATTCTATGATTCTACAGTCATCAGTGTTTTACTCTCTACTGTTTTTTTGGCAGCTGGTTGCAATAAATTATATTAGAAGCACTTGATCACTTTTGTCATCAGACATACAAGGGTTTTAGACTCTGTGTCCGTACAAAATTTTACACCAGAAAAACATCTCTTGAGTTTCCTGCTCTTCCTTTCACTTACCAGTTCACTAATACCGACCGACTCAAAGTTGTCATTAATCTTTCCCCGTTGTGTCTCTGAATATTCTGCTATGTCCCTGCTTGCTGCTTAGGGATGGAATGTTGTTCTGTTCCAGCTTGAACAAGTCTAAAGCCTACACCAAAATCTCCTACCCTGCCTTTACAGCAAATTAATAACAACTGATTTAGGCGTTCCCTGAGGTGACAGTCATGACAGTGCCGTATAAGCACAGTGAGCTATAAGATATTTACTTATCTCAAAACCCAAGACATCTAAGATACAGTGCCCATATGCATGGGCATGTGTGTGGTGTAGTTTAGTCAAATGTCTGGTCTGCAATACCTATGTGACATACATGCATTTTTCCCTTGTACTACAGTAATCCCTCCCTGTCACATTACTTGCTATGAATCTAACACATTTCCTTCAGATTGTAGTTAGAAACACTTGTTATAGTCTAACCTAGCTGTTGCACCTCCCTAGCCTGCTTATTCATCAGCTCAGACAGTTGAAACTGGTGTTGTAGCTCCTGTTTTTCTTTCTCTGACTGTAAAATCTGGAAAATAAAAAGAAAAATCAATTTTAATTTGAAACCAGGCAAAGCAGAGTCCAATTGTTTGTGCTCTTGCCCATGGTGGGGAATGAATACACAACAGAATTTATGCTTAGCATCTCTCACCAAAATTCAGATGCCATATTACTAAGCCAAGCTTCCCCAGATATTAGTTTGTTCCAACAAGTTACAAACCTATGGAAAGCTAAAGGAAAGGAGTAGATGGAGTTCATAAAATAGAGAGTACTGTATAATCCTAATCTAACAAGAAAAGTTTGTGCATTACAGAAGTCTATACTTCATGTGTGCCTGCTGGAGGGCAATTTGTAGTTCCACAAATTGTTGTACAGATGTTGAAGTTCAAGCTGCTTCCTGTCTCACAGCAACCTTGAGGTCCTAAAACACAGACATTTGCACAGAATGACATAAAACCTTAGCAAAAGTGAGTTTTGAATGCCATTTTTTGGAATGAATGGCTACCCCTACAAATGACTTAATTTTCTAAAAAAGCACAAAGAACTGGAACAAGAAATGGCTGAGAATTTCCCCAGAAAATTTGGGAATTGTACCATAAGTACATTTTTTTCAGTTTCTTCTCTTAACAGCTGTATGGGCCTTGCATAAGCAGAAATACTCAATGTGCCTGATGGAAAGATTCGCTTCAAGCCTGTCCAAATCTGTTGTTTAGTTTAATCTTAACACATACTGATACTTGGACAGGAAGTACAACTTACCTGCCTAGAAAACTTTTATTCACCTTCAAAGGCATTTGCTTGCAAGCCTACAATCAACAAGCCTACAGAAGTTTCAATGTAGCTGAAATTATTTTAGCTTCATAGCCAAGGGCTACCTAGGAAAAGACATGAAGAACTGCAGGAGAAAATCATCACTGGTAGAGGAATCTATAAGAATTGAAATGGCTTTTGTGTAAAAGGTTAAGTTGTATAGAAATGAGGAAAAGTTGAAAGGTTAAACTCAGGTTACTTAAATGCAAAAACCATAACAAGAAAAGCTAAAGAATCTGAGAAACTACTCGAAGAAAACATAAAGATGAATAAATAAACTTCCTTAAAAGAAAAAAAAAAAGAAGAAAAACATGTCAGAACATTTATAAGGCTAAAAGACAAATGGAGTGCTTGAAAATGATAGGACCATAAGATAATGAAAGTTGTAAGTAACTTTCATACTGGAATCCTTTACGTGGAGGTAAACTGAAATATTGCTTGACAGGATTACATACAACTCAACAAAATAAGCAGTAACAAATCACCAGGACAGGATAATATTCATCCAAAAGCCTTTTTTGAGCTGGAACATGAGGTTGACAGAATTTAATAATGATATATAATGTCTCACTTCGAGCCAACTTGCTACCAGAGAAATTGCTATTGGATCACTTGCCTTCTAACTCTAAAAACAGTCCAGAAATATATCAAATTACAGGTCAGAAATCTGGTGTGTGCAGCAGACAGATAGACAGAATAGAATTAACAGACACAGATGAATAAGACACTGGGAAGAATTATCATGGTTTCCCTGAAAGAGAAATCCTGCTGCACGGCCACAGAAAAATCAATAAACTCGTGAACAGAAGAAATCCAGGGAATATATTTTACTTCTGTTTTCAAAAAGCATACAAGACACCTCAAAAGACATTCTTTAAAAAGCTGAATGGTCAGGGATAAAGAATGCAGCATTAAGAAGAATAGTTGTTAGTTTCTACAACAGCTGTAACCTTATATGTGACTGAACTTTTGAGGCATGGTCCCATTTTGACTCAAGGGTGATATAACTTACTGATCCTTGGTCTCAGACCAGGTTTTATGTGAAGATACTTACAGGCTACATAAGAGCACTCCTGCATCCCCTTGTACATTACAAGATACCTGAGTAGCTTCATGCTTTACAAATATCAAGAACACCTTTATTGGAAAGGAATGATTCCTTTTTCTGATGCTCAACGGCATTCATACATATATAATACAAGCTTGAATTCAAGTCTTCAATGAAAGATGCCCTGGTACTCGGGTCTGCTATATAAATCATACCTCATACTTGGTTTTAAGTGAGTCTATTTCCTGAGAGAAATTCTCTTCTAATTCCTTTATTTTTTCATTGCAGTATATGTCCTTGAGACGTAGCTGGTAATCAATTTCTATCTGTAGCTGTTTCACACGAATCTGCAGGTCTAGCATTGCCTGACTCTGTTAGGACATGGAAGACAAGATAGTATTAACAGATAATTTGCCATTAGCATCAGCTTGTTAAGGATGTTTTATTTACATGCATATATCTATGTAAGATAGCGTTTGCAGAGAATGTTCAGACAGACCAAGAAGAAGTTCCAGAAGTAAGGTTCCATTGTTATTTATTGTACAAGATGGTTTATAGAAACCAGCTTCAGACTTCCCTACCATGTTAAAATTGCTTTCAAGATACTGGGGAAAGTATTAGAATATTTGACTTCCCTCCAGCCTCACTGTTCATACAATACAATACAATTGCATATTAACAAGTGGCTGCAGCTACTTGCTGTAACTTCTTTTTATGACAAAAGCCATGCAAGGCCTCTTAAGCAGAAGGCCATATAGGAACAGCTAATCACAAGTATCATGCAAACGTAATTCATAAGCTGTACGTTAGGAATCCTATGGTTCATGTTCACGTTACTCCTCCTACCTTCGCTTCCATGTCTGATCTCATGATAAGCACTTCCTCAGCGTACTTAACTTCCCTTTTCCATTTTGGTATTATACTTCCTTCATCACACACTTTCCAGATAAATATAGAGCCATCCTCTGAGGCAGTCAGCAGAAATAGGTCGTCATTTGTTACAGACATCTTAGAGATACAACAAAAAAACAGTAGAGACAAGGAAGAATAGAGACACAGTTTGATTTTATACCAATTTATACCCATTTTTTCTCCCACCCATGTACTCCTTGTCATTTCTTACACAGCAAGTGAAAAGTGGAAACAATAACAAAGTCTCTCTACCAACATTTTGATTGTGTCTACCTTTATTCAGACAATGGGAAAGGGAAGGGAAGGGAAGGGAAGGGAAGGGAAGGGAAGGGAAGGGAAGGGAAGGGAAGGGAAGGGAAGGGAAGGGAAGGGAAGGGAAGGGAAGGGAAAGCACACCAGATCTGCTTCTGCTCTCAAAGCTATAGGGAGATTTTTAAAAACTTGGAATAGAAAAGACTTTCTAGATAGTTATAGCACAGGATATTTATATGACAATTCCAAAGGCATCTCACTTTTTTTCTTTGACTTGTTTGAGTATCAGATGTCTAAACATTTACTTTTGAATCTGCAAATAAGCCCACCAAGAACTATCTAGTAATAACTGCTGTCACCTCCTCCAGACCTCCTGTGACTCCATGGCCTGGCACAAAGTACCTCAGATCTGACATGGCTTATGGGTGAGGTGAAAGTAGAGTTGCAACAACTGAAGTTCATAGCTTAATGTTGGGCTGTGCAGTTTTAAGTCAAGGTGCTCTATTTAACGGTGATTAAATAAGACAAAACGTGTGGCTTCTTGAAAAGAAAGTGCACGTTTCTCCTGTATTCTCACAAGAGGTTTTCAAGCCTACACAACTTTCTCTTACTCTTTCCAGAAAGAGCTATACCAAAGTTCTCCATCAGGGATATGGTGGTGGACATTGTTTAGCCAACAACAGCTTATTCAGTGACATCTATTTCTAGAGACAGGACTTCTGCGAATGCTGTAATATTCATTCTCCACATGCAGGCTCAACCTTAGTTTTAACATATTATGCTGTGAAATGAGAAGGAGAATCAGCACTGGAGGAGACATGTGCAGATGGTATCACAGGAAAAAGAAAGGACTCTGTGTTACCTTTGTAACAGCACCTGCATGGGCTCGATACTCTCTGAAATCCCTTGTCAAAGGTAACGGATACTTCATAGCCCGAATTGTCCCCAGAGATGTACCAACAAATATCATGTGCTCAGAATGAGAAATAACTACTGCAGTATAAACAACACCAAAAGCAGACACTTCGACCTGGATCTAAAAAAAAACCCAAACAAACCACCTCAGAAAACTTTCACATTACACTATAGTTCCCCAGTACTATTTGATTACTTCTTGCGTGAGCAAACAATGCAGTTAAAAGAATCTATATGTCTATAGGAACAGTATATGTGTGTATATATATATATGGACAGTAATTAGTATCAAACTTTATAGATATACACTCTTAAAACTTCAAGCAGAGTTTCTCACATTGATCACTTCTGAAAGATGTTATGGTTATCACATACAATTTACTACTTTCTGAACCAAAAAAAAAGCACTTAGCTTACAGTGGCAGATGGAATACACTTGTATTTCAGCAAAAGAGTTGACAAAATATTGCCAAGTTATTTTGTTAGCTGGATTAGAAGATTTCTAGGTAAATCCAGATAAATTCACAAAACCACAAAACTACAACAAAATTTCAGGTTTCATGGTAAAGGATTTAAGGGCACAAGAAAAGTGTCAGTAAATCCATCAAAACCTGACTGATTCCTAATTACCAAATGGATGGTAAGGAAATCAAAGCACTAGTCTCCTCCCCAGAGAAGTTAATAAAATCCCAGAGTGCCTGGTAGCTCACCGTAGAGTCTGAAATTTCTTTGAGAGTTTGGTCAGATCCAACAGCAAAGATGGTTTTGTCATCAGATGACAGGGCAATGCTGCTGTAGATGCAGGACCTGAGCACACACTCCGACTCCCTTTTACCTGTCAACAAGTTCCACTCATACACAGCACCATGTGTGTCACAGGAAACAAGTTTAGTATCATTTGCACTCCATTTAACTGCATGTATCTGGCAAAAGGAAAATACACCAAGGAGCACGATGTGTAAGTTATAGACATAGAGTGTAATTTTACTTGTAAATCCATGATGATTTTGGAATCATACTTGTCTTACTTAAAACCCCCTAGATGTTTCTGAATTAATAGCATTTTAGCATTAAAAAAAATCATTAAGACCTACTTTATCAGCACACTGTTGGGAAAAAGCTCATTTCAATAGTGAGTAGTACATTTTATTCTTATAACTTCTTGCTGAGATATTTTTCCTGGTTGAGCTACCTGTCAATCATTCACCCTCAATTTAATGACAGACTTTTTAGATGTACCTAGTGCACATGTACATTGACTTCTGACCAAAAAAAAAAAGAAGACTTTTGTATTTCAGTTCTTAGTTTTGGGGCCTATTTGTGATCCAAAGTTGTACTTTACCTTTTTCAAAATGCATCTTCCCATGAAGTTCATACTGTAATGAGATCTATTCATTATTCATACTCTATGAGTTCCACTAGGATTTGTTTACTAACCTTCCCACTATGTCCTTTCAGATTATTAATATTCTCAAAGGTGATGCTGGAATAAATTTCAATCACATTTCCATTAACTGCAGCAAAAAGATCGCCTCCATTACTGAATGAGCACTACAGAAAGAACATAACCACCCATTACTAAAGATGCAGTGGATAAAAACATTCATGCATTGAATTTCAATGACATGGTATAACATCAGAATGTTACACAAAAAGCAAAGTCCATGACATAATTAGCCTCTTACTGCTTTCTTAATTGTTACTTTCCTCTGTAAAACTCAGTCTTAAATATCCTAAATCCTACTTGGATCTATTGGAGAGGTTTCTATCTTCTGTCATGTTCTTCACCACTTTCCTGCCTACAACTCCCCAATGTCACTTTTGCATCACTCCTTACCTCTCTACAGTTTCTCACAGCCAACTCCTTGAAAACATGCATGTCCTCATACAGCAGACTTATAAATCGCAGCTTCTCAGCAAACCCAACCAAACAGAAAAGGCCAGTGGGATGAAGTGATACTGTGTATGCTTCCTCCCGATATTCCTTATACAGCTCCAAAGTTCTGAAAGAGAAAACCATTGTGCAGTGTGGAATAGTACAAACCAGATCAGAGACCCCTCTGCAGCCCGTGGCGAGAATGCAGCTGTGCCCCTGCAACCCATGGAGGGCAATGGCAGGCCTGAGAGCCAGCAGCAGCTTCGAGTGAGTGTGCCCGGACGGGCAAGAGACTGTGTGAGGAGGCGGCCATGGTGCAGGCCGTGCTGGAGAGCCTGTGCACCGCAGAGCAGACCCACACAAGAAGCAGAGAGGAGCTGTAGCTTTTGGGATAAATGCATATCGGAGCAGCCCGTGCAGGGCTGCCATGTGTGTGAGGTACCCCACGGACTTGCAGGGAGGACTGGCGCAGAGCCCACCTGCCCTGAGGACAGACAAATGACAGAAGCCATCAGGAACAGACTGACTGAAACCCCCACTCTCTGCCCCCCTGGGCCGTTCATGGGAAGAGGAGGTAAAAACGCCGGTATTGGGACTCTGAGCCTGGGAAGAGGGGAGAGGTGAGGAGAAGGTGGCCTTAAAGGGCTGGTCAGACTCTTCAGCATTGTACCACTCTGTGTTGTTTTAATTTGTTCATGTTTTGGGGGTTTATGGTTATGCTTTAGTTAGTGGTGGATTATTTTTTTTTCTATTTTCTTCCCCAAGCCGAGTAGCCTGGTCTGTTTTGTCTTGGACCCTAAGCGGCAATTAAGCTCTCCCTTCCCTTTAGCAATCCTCAGGTCTTTGGTAGTTGAGGCTGATCATGGTCTTTTGCTCCCTGATGGGCCTAAACCACGACAACAAAAAAAGCAAGAGGTAATAACAAACATCTTACTTTCTCTTGTAATTCCAGATGCGTACAGATCTATCCAGGGAACAAGTAGCAAGAATGGGTTTCCAAATACAGATGTCCAGACCAGTAATGGAAGCAGAATGCAATGGGAAATTCAGATACACAAAATAAGCTGTCTTCTCCTGTGAGAATGTTAAAAAAAATCACAACTATTTTCATAGCAGGCAGTAGGTCAGGTAAGAAATCTCTCACAGCTCTTTGCATGCAGTAATCAAATAGATTTGAGGAAAACACTTCATCCCTTCAATACAGCACTCTGAATATACCAGTGTTAAAAACATGACAATGTTAGAATTGGTTTTAACTCTACCATTAATAATCAAGAAAAATGATGCAAGGAAGATTTAAGCTTCCTAGTTCTCAGAGAATTATGTCACGCTCTCACCAGTGTCAGTCTCCAAAGAAATGCAAGTTAGATAAATAGATAAATCTGGACCTGCAAGAATTCAATTAACACCTTGTCATTGGACAAATAGTCAAAAAGAAACAAGTGCTGAGTGGTAAGCAAGTTAACCAGGATGTTTAGCTAGTACATGTTGGAAGGGAAGCACCGATAAAATTTTAGGCTGCTTGCATTAAAAGAACCTGTAACTACAAACCCCCTCCCTGTAAAGATTGTTCCGTATGCCTGTACACCAATGAGATATTTAAATCCCTGCAAGTCTATTTCATGATTACACATTTATCTCTTATTTAATTTCTTCAAAGTAGAGATATTTGTCTTTCACAAAGAGGTTTCACTTCTAACTAGGAGTTCAACAGCTATTATTTCAGAGTAACATGAGAGTCCTGTGGCCATTCTAGCTTTATTATTCCATTAAAGTTTCTACATGTTACAGTGAAGCATAAAGTACTAGTTAGATTAAAAATCTCTCCATTAAAGCCTTATGTGATTCAGCACTGACACATACCCTTAAACAGTTCTAACACTGTCCTCTAGCATTCTGATGAATAACATCAGGTATTCATATGGAGGGATGCTTGAGCAAGGGACTATTTCAATGCAGCTCTGAGAAGCATACAGAGCACTTTGTATCATAAGCTTGAAGGGTTGAGATGCTATTTGATGGATTTTATGAGAATGTATCATAGAAATCAACACTGAATACTATGTGCCATTACAAAGTACCTACCCCTTACAAGACACGATGGCTGTGGAATGTAAGATTGCACTCACCTCTGTAAGACTGGTGGAGTCCTTAGTAAACATGTAAAGCTGATTTTTATCTGTGTTAACCACCATAGTTTCCTCAGAGGGGCTGAAGCATATCCATATAATATCCTGTTTGCTTGACTTTTTTGGCTCAGTGCTGAGTGGGTCCTGAGGAAGCTGCACAAGAAATTCATCCCATGGAGTATTTCAGGTCTCTATGTTTTAATAATATGTTCACTCACACACAAGCTTTTGCTGTAATGATACTCCAATAAGCATATTCATAGTCTCAGTAAGACAACTTGGATATTTAATAGTACATTACTACTGTGAGGCAGTGAATAGAGGACAAGACAATCTAACTGTATCAATAGCATTACAGCTGAAAAAAGTATCAGAGGACATTTCAGCAGTAATTTTAAGTCTATAACAATTGTAGCAGAAAAAAAACTAATTAAAAAAAAATATCTGGCAAGTGTCAGAATGAGAACTGCCTGAAAATTGTGATCTCAGAGTAAGAGTGTATCATTGAGGCTGATAACTGTCTTACTACAGGATCTCATGCATAGGGGAGATCTGACCTTTTAGGGCCCAGAGTATGAAGGCTTGACCAGGTCATCAGAGTTAATTGTTCTTCTGCAGAGATTGCAGTAAGTTAATACATACAGCTCACTAAAGAAGAGTTAGAAATCTTACTAGATTACTTGAGAGTAAGAGTGCACAAGACTCATGACAGCTTTAATAAATATCAGAGGGGAGAAAAACTTTACCATGGAAAAAGCACAAGAAGCCCAGTTCTTCAAAACTGATGTAGATTCATACTTTGGCTCCAAAAGTTTATATAAATAAAAGTTTCTTAAAGGTTTCCCTCCAGTTTAGTAGCTTGCAAGCACATTTTATGTGTGGGGAACATGCAGAGCTGCCTTGCAAAAGGACATCTGTTACTGACTTTCAGAGTGAACTCTGGCAATTCCCTCCCTTTCAGCACCACCAGGACAGTTTGCTGATGCTTACAATGTAATTTAGAGATGTGCTAAAAATTATTAATGACTGAATCTGAAGCACCTTCACTCCTCTAAACATGCCTCTGCTTCATAATTGCTTGGAAAAGCTTTTTTTCTCCCTACCCAGATTTCTTTACTCTCTTTGTAGACTTGCTTTTCCTTGGTCTTCTCAAACAGAACAACAACTCCTGGGCTAGGTGAACATGCAAAGCCTTTGGAATAAGCTGCAACTGCAGATATTTGAGGTAAACAATCCCGTTGTGAACCACTGTCTTCAGAGGCCAGTGCATAGGAGATATCAGAACTGCAAGCAAGAAATGCATAAAGACTTAAGAATGAAGAAGGACAAAACAAAAATGCTTATCAGCAGCAATAACTGGACAAGAAGGAAATAAGTTAATGACCTTCAACTATTCTGCATGAAACTATTAGCAACAGTATTTAACAGATTTACCTCTCAAATTCTTTTGTTGTTTCATCATCTAGTTCACTGGGGTTTTTTCTGTACTCTACACTTGTCTCCCAGCGCAGCTCTCCAGTTTCAAACAAGAAAAGTTTGCCTGTGTCAGTGCCACATATAACTTCCTCCTCAGCCAGCCAGGCATGGCACAAATAGTTCTGCGGCTCACTCTTTTCTAAATTCATCTGCTTCAAAGTTCCTTCACTGTACTTAAAAAGTTTAAAAAAGCCATTTCCAGTGATACAAACCTGTGTATTGTCTTGAGGACTAAAGCTCACCTACGGAACAAAAGGGAGAGAAATTCTTTTCTACAACTGTGTTCACAAAGAAACAATTACAGTATCTATTCTGATGACTTTCAGTACCAGAAGCAGGAAAACAGGGGAAGAAGGTTCATAGGAACACATACAAATACAGAAGACAAAGAAACAACCATCATAACTACAGACTACAGTTTCCCTCCTTCTGTGTATATCAATTTCACATGATGCTCCACTTTATTAAGCTAAGACACTATCTGAATTACATTGCAATACCAAAGTTGTGTCAGCCCTTCAGGATTAAATGACAAAACTAAGGCCAAAACACCTCTCTACTGCTGACTAGCACGTTCTTTCTAGTGGCAAGCTTCCTGAAAAGGAGATCCATTCATTCTTTAAGGCTTGTAATACATGCTGTAATTCTGCATTTCAGACAAATTTTATCCATTATGTATATTAATTCACATAATTAGGTGTTTCACAGTATCATAGAATAGTAGGGGTTGGAAGGGAGCTCTAGAGATCATCCAGTCCAAACCCCTGCTAAAGCGTGTTCCCCTCCATCAGGTCACACAGGAACGTGTCTAGGTAGGTTTTGAAAGCCTCCAGAGAAGGAGCCTCCACACCCTCCCTTGGCAGCCTGGACCAGGGCTCCCTCACCTCAGCAGCAAACAAGCTTTTTCTTATGTGTAAGTGAAGCTTTTTGTGGGTTTTTTCGCGTCCCAGCCTATGTCCATTGCCCCTTGACAAGAAAAAAAGTGTCACTCTATCCTCCTGACATCCACCCTTTAGGTACTTGTAACCGTTAACGAGGTTCCCCCCTGAGTCTTCTCTCTTTTCCAGGCTGAACAGTCCCAGGTCCTGCAGCCTTTCCTCATATGAAAGATGTTCTGGTCATTTGTAATGACTGATGTGAAAAGAAAGATGTACCAGGTCACCTTGGCAGCCCTAAACTTGTGAATATTGGTGAAAACAGTGGAATAGCCACCTCAATACCCAACATGAAGGATAGCAGGGGTAGTCACACCTAATTTTTCATGCTTAAAGGAACTTTAGACAGCAATTGTCTTTACAATCACTCTTCCCTCTTTAGGAATTGAGCTCATGAAGTCAGTAATTCATCCAACTTCTGCTTATAGCTGTACCTCAGAAAAAAAAAAGGCAGCTAGGGTCCAACAAACCCATATACAGGAAGCCTCTTATCTGCCTGCAAGAAAGAGACTATGAAAGGGTAACCAAAGCAGGGTGCAGGAATTGTTTGGGTGCCATCAGCCTGCTCACTCTTCCTAGGCTACTCCTTTGATCTGCACACAGAACAGTCTGCAGGAAGGAAAAGGTGCACGAGCATGCTGAGAGCTTCCAAGATGTGTATCATGCTTGTTGAGCACAGACAGCTTATTTAATGAGTGGTTCTGCAGGTAAACAAGGGATACATTGCATACTCACTGGACCACTGTACTGGCCCCATACCATAGATCTTATGTAAGAGATACAGACATGAGAATGTCCATTATGGGTCAAAGCAAAAATGTATTTAGCCCAGTCTCCTACTGCTAGGGAAGGCCAACAGCTGAGGGCAAGAAAGGCCGCAGAAACTGTACTAAATCTACAGCGTTCGGCTCTCTCCTCACTTGCCTGGGACAGAAACCACGTGGCCCCAGGCAAGTTTACCGGGCACACATCCTGCAGACTCAACTTGCCATCAGCCACTCGCTGAAGTTCGATTCTTTTCTCCACCTTTTCAAAACGGCGCAGCGGGCTCCCAAAGAGACGGTCAGCAGAGGAGCACCCCGGCTGAACGGGCGCGGCTCTGACAAGGCGCCTGTGAGACGCCGCAGCCGTTACCTGGCAGAAGCCGCTGCCCGCCGCCTCCATGCGAACCTCCGCCATCAGCCGCTGCTTGTCCCACAGCCAGTAGGTGAGGTGCCCGCCGGGGGGGGCCGTGGCGGCCGCCAGGTACCGGCAGTCCGGGGAAAAGGCCAGGGACACCGCCACCCGCTGCGGCAGCTGAGCGGCCGCCAGCGTCCTCCGCCGCCGCGCCGGCACCGACAGCTCGTACACCGTTAGGACAGGCTGGTCCTGCACCGCCTCCGAGGCTGCCAGGAACCGCCGGTTGGGGCTGACGGCCAGCGCCTGCACGCCGCGGCTCTTCTTTGTGCCTGCGAGGAGGAGGAGAGGGGTCAAGGCGGGCCGGGGCCGGGGCAGGGGCAGGGACAGGGGCAGGGGCAGGGACAGGGGCAGGGGCAGGGAGAGGGGCAG
>WBNH01005336.1:148667-327064 GCA_013401255.1 Urocolius indicus
CAGGGGCAGGGACAGGGACAGGGGCGGGCAGGGGCAGGGGAAGGGACAGGGGCGGGTAGGGGCAGGGGAAGGGACAGGGGAAGGGACAGGGGCAGGGGCAGAGGCAGGGACAGGGGCAGGGGCAGGCAGGGGGATCAGCGCCACAGCCACCTGGGATGAACTTGTGCCACTTGTGCTCGAGGTGGAGCCGGACGCAGCCCGCTCCCACCGCGTGCAGCACCACCTGCTCCTCCAAGAAGCAGACGCCGCCGGCCACCCGCGGCCGGCATCCGAAGACAGCCACGGGCTGAGCCGCCACCTCCGCAGCCGCCGCCGCCGCCGCCGCCGCCATCGCCGCCATGGCCATGCTGATTGGTGCTGGTGCTGGTGCTGGTGCTGATGCTGCCGCCGTCGCCGTGGCAACCGCGGCCCCGGCAGCCCCGGAAGCGGCGGCGGCGCGCGCACGCGGCCGGAAGTGGCCCCGGCGGTACGGGCACGGGCAGCGGCAGCATGGCGCGGCGCGGCTCCTTCTCGGACTCCGGCTCCGACTCGGAGGACTCTTCTCTCTCGGACTCGGAGGTGAGCGAGCCCGTGGCGGCGGCGGGGCCGGCGGTCAGGCTTTCCCGCGGCAGCCGCCGAGTCCGGGCCGTCCGGTGTCTCCGCCGGGCGGGGCGGCTCGGCGCGGCCTGACCGTGCCCTCTCCGTAGCTCCAGGAGGCCTTCTCGAGGGGCGAGCTGAAGCCGGGGCTTAACGTGGTGCTGGAGGAGCGGCCGAAGCGGCGCAACGACACGGTGAGCGGGGCCGGCGGGGCGGGGTGGCACGAGGAGCCCCCGCTGGGGTCTGGGCCACGGGGCAGGCCTCGCCTGCGGCTGGGCTGTGCTGCCTGTGTCGTTTGGGGTATCGTCCTGAGGCCTTGGAGGAGCCGCCGGCCGTGTGACCTGCATGTTCTGCCGGGCCAGCCGTTGGGAAGTTGGCGGTGTGCAGAGCTGTGCTCCTTTCCCAGGACGGCCTGAAGCAGTGCCTCGCCGAATTCAAGCAGCAACTGGCGTGGGTGGAAAGGCTGGATGTGACTTCGGGCCAAGTCGTGGACCCTGTTTCACAGAGTGCTTCCAACAAAGATGCTGTTGATCCCGAGAATGATTTCCAGAGAGAAATGAGCTTGTAAGTGTCAAAAAGGGAGATTTCTTGTGGAGTTGAGTTTGGCAGGTGTGCTGCAGACTGCCACGCTGGCTGTCACCAGTATCATGTCACTCTTCAGCCACGTATTTTACATGTGATGGCTCTGAATGTTTTCCAAATTAACTATAAATTATTGCTAGTATATTGAACTTGTGTGACTGGAAGCAATTGCCCTTCATCCTTTGCTGTGAAGCTTATTGTAAAGTTACGTGGTTGCCACACTTATGACTTTAACACGATACAGGTTTTTCCTTGTGAGTTTGTTTTGCAGTTCTGTTGTTTTGCCTTGCCTTTTGTAATCCACATATAAAACTGTAACTGGAAGCTAGATAAAGGTACATGCATGTATGTGAGCCTTAACACTATACTGATACTGAAATTGCTTTAGTAGCACTGACTGCTTTAGGGCACAGCAGGTTTCTGTAATTCTAGATCAATGCTTGTTACATCCCATTATCAGCCAGCTGATGTGAGCAGAATTTGTGTCAGGGCTGTGAGAGGCCCGATATCCAAGTGACAGAGCTGATGCTGTGCTGTCTTCCTAGTTACCGGCAGGCTCAGGCAGCGGTGCTGGAAGCCCTCCCGAAGCTGCGTAAGCTTCAAGTTCCCACTAGAAGGCCAGATGATTACTTTGCAGAGATGGCTAAATCAGACCAACAGATGCAGAAGGTATGTGCAATGAATAATGGGCTTTTTTTTTCTCCGTGTTACCCGTTGGTTTTAGCTAGTGTTAGGGATGAACTTTGAAGTGTGTTATGTGAATGCTTACCGTTGTCTCTTTGACAGGTGCCTGTGACAATGTTTGTGTTTGAAATGTTGTTTGTGGCAGGAAATTTCTTGCTGTTTAGGTGTTTCGGTGCAATGTGGGGATTTCCATAACAGGTTGGAACGTAAAGTAGAAAAGCATGATTTGTATTCCATCCTGAATGTATTTAATATCAAAAATGGGGACCTTTTCTCCATATTTGTGACAGTGGTGGTAAAGTTGGCTGTGTTTGTGCTCTTTGGCTTAAGACTTGCAGTCAGCTGTGGCATTAACGTGAGCTTTTTTACCTCGTTTCACCCTTTTTCCCTAGTTATCCCTTATCAACCTTTGTGTATGCCTTTAGTGTTTTGGTTCTTTGTGATTTTAAACTGTATCATTGAATTAACCTATCGGGGTAGTAAGTCAGATGTATGTAGGAAATAATTTCCCAAACTTGCTTCTTGAGTGTGGTCTTTGCTCAAAAATGGAACCCTAGTTGTTCTTCTAGTTTTGAAAAAAAAAAAAGACTACATCATGTAAGTTAAGCAAATAAGAGCTGGAGTCTAATTTGGAGGTTCACCTATGACTTGGTCACTGTTTTGATAGAGAAAATGAAGATTAGTTAGCTTGTGCTGAGGATTAAATCAATTCAGCACATTACTGTTACCTTAATTTGCCAGCTTCTGTTTGAAGAACAGAGTTTTTAGCTCCTAGTGGAGTCACAGAGTGATTTCAGAAGACCTGTGTTGGAATCTTTGAAATTTATTGAAGTTTGGCATCCTTATAGAAATCTTTGGGAATGAAAAATATACTTTCTATTGCATGGGAGGCTTGTTGACTCTTCTTCTGTGCTTTACTTTTAATAATGAAAACAAACAACCTAACAAGTCTTCCACATATACCCCAGTAGGCTGACAAGATACTCTTGTTTAGCAGTTCCATTAGAGCCCATTAGAAGGCTTTGCCTTGTTTCTGTGTGAGTTTTTTGTCTTTTTAACCCAATTTTCTCTACAGATCAGTTTGGGAGTTCCTATAGTCACTGTTCCAGCTTCAAGTTAAAAGAGTGTTGTGCCTTATAAAGCATGATTTGATTGAAAGTTGTTTTCATTTTTACACTCATTGATAGTTCACATAACTATTGATTTCAGGATTGCACAGAAATAATTAAAAAAAATCATATTTTCTTTTGAGTTGCTGATACATTTTGTTTTTTCTATTCCATAATAAGATTCGACAGAAGCTTAAGAGTAAACAGGAAGCAATGGAGAGGTCTGAGAGAGCAAAACAGCTCCGTGCAATGAGAAAATACGGCAAGAAGGTGAGGAGCTGCAAAAGGGGCCTATCTATGACAAGATTTTAGAGCCTGAGGGTAGAACTTGGAAAGTGAAAGCCCAAGAGTCTGGGGGGAATATATGGAATCTGTCTAGCCTTCTGTCTATGTGCTTTGAAGGAAGGCAGCAAAATATGGGATATCTTAAAAACAAACAAAAAAAAATGAAATTGAGACACTGTACAAGAAACCATACTAACATTCTGCTTCTAATCTCAGGTGCAAACTGAGATTCTGCAGAGGAGACAGAAGGAGAAAAAGAATATGTTGAATGCAGTCAAGAAATACCAGAAAGGTAAAGTTAACTTGCCTAAGAGAGCAAAGATGTAATGAGAATACTGATGTGTGAGCAGCCTAAGGCAGTGTGATGTGTGGTGTCAGCCTGCACTGCAGGGCAGTGAGCTTGAAAGGCTACTGCTGTGCAGAATCATGTGCCAGTGGCAGTGAAAGTCTTCCCAAGTAGCTGTTCTTTGGTGAGGGTGACTTCTTGCTATTATTTGCTTATACTGAAAATGCCCGTTTTCTGTGGTGGTAGCTGAGCAACTGTCTTTGCTCTTACAGGTCTCACTGACAAGCTGGATTTTCTAGATGACGAGCAGCCATTGTCTCAGGGGAATAAAAAAGGCACTGCAAGTCAACAGATAAAGAAGGGGTGAGACTGAAAAAAAAAAGAAGATATTTAAATGCAGAATTTATTGTTTTAAATTGTCTTTTAGGAGATAATTTTGTAGAACAGGAAAGCTGTTCTAATTAACATTGCTAAAATCAGACTGAGGTGGCTTTCTAACACTAGAGAGGAGGAAAACTGTGTCCAGAACGCAACAAAATCTGAAATATGCTAATTTCTGTCACTGCAATAAGAGGGAGGAGGTTTATGATGGCTGATGGGAGTCTTGTCAGCAGATCCATGTAACTTCTTGAGGGCTACCTGAGGAAAGTAATGTAGGTGATGATGCCATTTGGTTGTTTTTCAGACCAAATGCCAAAAGACGATACAAGAATCAGAAGTTTGGGTTTGGTGGGAAGAAGAAGGGCTCAAAGTGGAACACAAAGGAGAGTTTTAATGATGTATCCAGCTTCCGATCAAAAGTGGCTCACAACAAAGGCCCAAGAAAAGGCGGAAAAAAGGCCCTCAATGTAAGTAAAATGTGTCATGCAAATGATCCTGCTTGGCTAGGTAGCCAGTCCCTGATCTGGGAGAGCTGAGAACGTGATGGGTGCTGACATGTGGTGACAGTGTCTGCCTTTGGGAGCTGCACATAAGTCAGTTGCAGACAGAGTTGAGGGCAGGGGTTTGGTGTCTGAGAAGGGAAGCGGGTTGAGCTTAGCAAATACTGTTTGTTGTTACCTGTGTCTGAAAACCTCCCTTTCCAGAGGTACTGACAAGTATCCCTTCCTTGGTATCCTCCCCAAGGTATAGAGCTAGAACAAAGATTGAAAACATGATAATAAAGATCTAAATCCCTCATTTTTTTTTTCTTCCCAGAAGAGACCTGGAAAGAGAGCAAGGCAGAAAATGAAAAGCCGAGCGCGATAAGAGGACTGTGCTCCCCAGTTGGGGTTCTGTGTTTCTTTGTATTGCAAGATGGGTTTCTGCTGTCATCAAGCAGCTAACTGTGGAGCAAGCTAGATGCTTCCCAGTGGCAAGAAAGAAAGTCAGTGGAAACTAGTGCCTTATCACTAATTCCATCCTACTGTCCATGTTGTTGGAGGATTGTTTTCTAGTTGAACCTTTGGTGTGTAAATGCATTAAATGGTTTGCACAGAACTATGTCTCATTCATGTTTAGAGTGGTGGCTGAAACCTAACCTTTGTTCCCTTGATTCTGGCAGCTTTTTTCACAGCTGCCAGTGACATGTACTTGATGAACTTGAGTTCTGGGTTATGTTGCTGATATCAAAATAAGAAATCGGAAGCCAGTCAAGATGCTAAAGTGTTTTTTAGAATTTTAGGGTTTGGAAACAACAGAGAGACAAATGCATCTATCTTGTACACTGGTTTATTTCTATAACTATTGTCAGGTTGCAAGTCTGGAGGTTCTCTCTTCCCTTTCCTTGCTATCTTCTCTGTCCAGATATCTACCAGACTCACCTAATAATAAGCAGGGCCTAAGACATTAGATGTCATTAACTGCTTCTAAGTTGTGTGGCTTTGCCACTCTACTACTGCAGGTTCTCAAGATTGCTCCTGCCCGTGTCCCATGGCAGCTGTTTATTTAGTGATCTCTGTTCTCCGGTGTGGGAAGTGGAGTCTGCGATCGGTACGATCCACAGGAACCTGAGAAAGAAAAATGATGTGTCATGTCATGTGCTTTTATTAGCGTTAGTAGCGGTAGTAGTAGTCCCTCCTGAGAAGTGCTGCATTATGTTCTTGCTGCTGAGAAATGTCCAAGTGAAATGAGTAGGGTACCACTTAATTCACTGCTTCGTTAAGGTAGAACCCAGTGAAAAGGGAAAACATCAAGTATGAAAGCATTGTGAGTCCTGACTCCTTAAATCTGACAAATTTAATTGCCTCTTTTCCTCCAGGCTATTCCTATCACCAGTATCTTAAGAGTGTAAAGCTCTGCTGGGATATCTGTCTCTAGCCTTGTCATGAGTAACTAGTTCACCTGAAGTGTAATATGAAAAGTTGCAGAAGACTGTTGTGTTTTCTTATCTTAGTTTTCTTTGTAATGGGCCAAAATGAATCAGGATCTCCTTTGCCTTTCTTGAAGTACCAATTACAAAGTCAGACATCATCACAGCTATTCAGATATGATTGATGTCTCAGCTTGTTAATAAGATTTCTTTTCCTCCTGTTTATTCATGCTTCACCAAATGAATCCTCACTGGTGTGTTCTGCCTCAGGTGTACTTAGCTGATTATTAATTTTATGGTTCTGCTGGCAATTTGTTTGGAAGATACTATACAGCAGCACGTTTCTTTTCACACTACTCAGGTATGTCACTTCACATTGCTCACTAAGCCATTTCTCGCGGCTGAATGCTTTAATAAAACAGCTGTGACTATGTATATGACACTTGGCAATATGCTTGGGGTCAACTGTCATTGTAGATATTTTGCATGCAAGTTTCTTGGAGGAAGTCTGTTGTTTCTGTGTCCACAAACATACCAGTGTGAAGTGTGCTCTTGGATGTAAATTTTTAAAACCTACTGTCTGTGAACAGCTCTGCTCATTCTTAGTCATTCCTGTTTTCCATATTGTTCATGCAAGAAAATAATTTGTGATTATCTTTTAGTGTGAACTTCTCTGAATTCTGAAAAGAGCTGCCCTTAACCACCCTACTCACCAAAGGTGTTGTGTTCCAGCCAATTTCTTGGCTTTCAGTTTGTGGCTCTGAATATTTCTTTGTTGGCTCCAGTGCTGCCTGGTGAATGAGATTCAGAAACTTGTCTGTTGGTTTAAGAGACACAAATACAAGTTATAGAAAGCACGTTTAAAAAACAGTCACCTGTGGATATGTGTTAGAACGGGACATCCTAACGCTGTCCAGGCAATAGCAAGAAAGCCAAGGTTGGAGGCAACTTCTGGTGTGTCTATGAATGATCTTGGAAGAGAATGCAGGGTGACATTTCTACAGAAATGAAGTTTCAGGATTTCCCTGCCTATGCTGTCCTGTTAATTTTGTCATCACTTTCTACTGAGCTGCGGTATCTTACTTTTCTTGTACCACATCTAATACCAACCAGTGCTCCACGTTAGCTTTCAACTTCCTCAGTTGCCTGAGACCTGCTGCCTTTCCCTGCTTTAGTTTTCTTTGCTCCCTTAATCCTTGACTAGAGCAGGCCAACCTTAACTGGCCATTAAGGTTTTTAGACAAAATTGGCATGTTGGAAATAAGGGAGCAGTTGCTGTGAGTTCCTGACTCAGCAGCTGTCAGCAGTTTACTGTGGTGTAGTGGGGAGGTAGAACCTGCAGTGACAGAGAGGTAGAATCTGCAGGCAACATCTATGTGCAAAACATGCTTCTAGATGTTTTTTGATTTGCCCTTAGAGAGGTCTGGAGTCTCAAGCAGAATTTTATAGTATGATAACTGAAAGCAAAAATAAAAGCATAATTGAGTGAATGCAAGCTTATGCTGCTGCTGAAAACTAATGAAAACGGACCTTAAAGTGGAAAAACCCTGCCCTACACTTAACAGAAATCATGGATGAGTATTGTCACAGGGGTCTTTCCACCTATGTCACTTTTTAGACTAATGGGAATTAAAAAAAACCTTATTAGTCATTTTCTTACGTGATTATCACAAGCTGTTCAGACATTTCTTACCATCTGCCGGCTCTTCTACAGCATCATGCCACGACATAGGCTTTCTGGTGATTGTGTGAACTGGAAAGAAATGATACAGGTGAAGGACTTTAATGTGAATCACAGCCAGGTATAGGATTACCTATCACTGCACATGTTCTTTTTGACTATTCCCCAGTCTGGGCTCATCTACTTCACTGAAGTTGTAAAGGAGGAACATTATGTGAGCCGTGAGTTGAAACACTCAACTACCTAGAAAGGAAAAGGAGTTAACCATAGAATAATAAAATGGTAGGGCTTGAAGGGACTTTTAGAGATCATCTAGTCCCACCCCCCTGCTAAAAACAAGTCCACCTAGCTCAGGTCGCATAGGAACACGTCCAGGCAGGTCTTGAAGACCTCCAAGGAAAGAGACTCCACACCCTCCCTGAGCAGCCTGTGCCAGGGCTCCATCACCTGAGCAGTGAAATAGTTTTTTCTTGTATTTAAATGGAACTTTTTATGTTCCAGCTTCATCCCATTACCTCTTGTCCTGTTGCTAGATACTATAGAAAAAGGGGATGCCCCCACCTCCTGACACCCACCATTTAAGTATTTATAAATAATAAGATTCCCCCCTCAGTCTTCTCCAGACTAAACAGCCCCAGTTCCCGCAGCCTTTCCTCATATGAAAGATGTTCCAGTCCCCTGATCATCTTGGTGACCCTGTGCTGGACTCTCTCCAGAAATTGTCTCTCTTGAGCTGAGGAGCCCAAAACTGGACACAGGGCTCTAGATGAGGCCTCACCAGGGCAGAGCAGAGGGGGAGAAAAACCTCCCTTGATCTGCTGGCTACACTCCTGATGCTAAAGGCATTAAGGCTAAAAAGCATAAAAGGCATAAAGGCTAAAAGCATGTTAAAGGCCCTTCTACTAGATGCTGCCTGCATTCATCACAGCAGTTCTGCCCCCCCCAAGTGATGGCCTGCAGAGGGACAAGTTCAGGAAATTATTATCCTTGGGTTGGGTTGTGGTTTACTGTAAAACCTAGACCTGAGGGAATCTGTTCCTCCTCTGCCAGCAAGAGATTATGACATTTTACGACTGTGAATGACCAGGTAGAGATCAGCCCAGAGGCTAAAGAAACGTTCTGTCGTCCTGGGGCTCTCTACCCCCTCTTAACTCCCTGTTCCCTCAGGATCTGTGGGTTTCAGCTCAATAGTTGCCTCAGTCCATGTTTCCTAAGGCACCATCTGATCCGGGCCAAGGGATGGTGTGTCCGTGCGGTCTGTGAGCGAGCAGGTTAGTTCCTTAGGCAAAAGGAAAGCCCGCTGCTTGTTCCTTCCACATCTGACCCTCTCCCTGGCCCCTGCTGTTGTTCAAGGGCGCAGCAGCGCTGCCGGGCCTTCGCTCCCTCCCCTCAGCATGGCGGCTCGGGGCGCTGCTCCTCTTGCCCTCGGCCCTTCACGCCAGTTCTCCGTGACTGTGGGGCTCACCGCGGCGCAGCGGGTTCAGGTCGAACTGCGTGTGCAGCCTGTGGCACTGCAGCTCCTTCCGCACCCGCTCGCACAGGAGCCGGTTCAGCTGCACCGGGTCCAGCGGCTCCTTCGCCCCGCCGCGGGCGGCCATGGCTGCGCGGGGCCTCGCGGCGTCCCGTCGCCTGGCAACGCCTCACGTGGTGCCGCATGCGGCTGCTGATTGGTGCTGCGGCTCCTCCTCCTCTGGCCGAGCCGTTCCCGCTTCCTATTGGCCGCGGAGTTAAAGCCCCCGGCGCGGATTGGCGGCGGCGGCACGCGGCGCGTTTGAACGGCCGGCGGAGCGATGGAGGCGGCGGAGCTGCGCTGCACCGTGGCCGTGGAGCAGCCGCTGCCGGGGGCGCAGGCTCCGCGGCGCCGCGTGCTGCGAGGCGCGCTGGTGCTGCTGGGCCGCAACGAGCTGCGCCAGCCCGTGCTGCGAGTGCTCGGCGGCGGAGCGGCGGCGCCGACGCTGAGCTTTGTGCTGGCCGCTGACGCCGTGCGGGTCTTCAAGCGGTTCGCGGGTGAAGGGCGAGCGGCGGTGCGGCTGGGGCCGGGCGGCGCTCAGGTCCTGCTCTCCGACTGCCCCCCGGACGCGCTGCGCCGGTTCCTCCGCCTGCTGCGGCTGAAAGTCGCCGCTGGGCCGCGGGGCGCGCCGCGCGAACCTCGCCTGCTGGACCGGCGCCCGGCGTCCTTCGCCGTCATCAGTCCGCTGCAGGAGCGAGATCTGCTGTGCGCCCCGCGCCGTCCCCGCGGCGGCGAAGCGCGGGGGGAGCGCCCGGCGGAGGTGAGTCCGTGGGGCGAGGACGGGGGGCTTCGGCTGCCGGCCCCGGTGACCAGCCCTGTCCTCACAGCGCAACGCTGCCCGTCCCGCAGGTACCCCGCGCGGAGAGGCGGCCGTCGGCGAGGCTGTCGGCGGAGCAGGAGGCGGTGCTGGGCGCCGTGCGGAGCGGGAAGAGCGTCTTCTTCACTGGCTGTGCGGGTGAGGGGCACGGCACGGGATGCGATGGCACGGGATGCGATGGCTGTCACTGAGTNGAGTCCGTGGGGCGAGGATGGGGGCTTCGGCTGCCGGCCCCGGTGACCAGCCCTGTCCTCACAGCGCAACGCTGCCCGTCCCGCAGGTACCCCGCGCGGAGAGGCGGCCGTCGGCGAGGCTGTCGGCGGAACAGGAGGCGGTGCTGGGCGCCGTGCGGAGCGGGAAGAGCGTCTTCTTCACTGGCTGTGCGGGTGAGGGGCACGGCACGGGATGCGATGGCACGGGATGCGATGGCTGTCACTGAGTAAAATCCTTGGGTCTCGCCGCTGACCTCCTACTTCTCCCTCTATCAAGGGACCGGGAAGTCGTTCCTGCTGAAGAAGATCGTGGGCTCGCTCCCTCCAAAGAGCACCTATGCGACAGCCAGCACCGGAGTGGCCGCTTGCCACATTGGTGGCACCACTCTCCATGCCTTTGCAGGTAATGGTCTGCCCAACAGCGAGGGGCTGGGAGCTCTCCCTCCCTTCCCAAAGAATCAGAAGCTTCCTAAAGCTTTGTTTCCTGCTCCCCTGCCAGGGATCGGCTCTGGGAAGGCACCGCTGGAGCAGTGTATTCAGCTGGCAGAGAGGCCTGGCGTGCGGCAGCATTGGCTGGCCTGCCAGCACTTGATTATTGATGAGATCTCCATGGTGGATGGCAGATTCTTTGACAAGCTGGAGGCAGTGTCAAGGTAAGCAATTATCAGGTGAAACTGTGCTCTAGTTATGTGAACTGGTTACAAGGCAACCAGTGGCACAGGACTGGAAGGAAGCATGAAAACATAACCAGCATCTGGGCAGACTTTTATTCTGAGATGTCTGATCTCCTCTCCCTTCCCCAGCTGTTCTGGTTGCTGTTTCCCTCTCTGGAGCCAACTGTTGCCTCTAGTGCCGAGTTCAGAATGTGGCTTTATTTGGTGCCCAGTAGCTCTCACTTGCAGAGAGAAGCAGCTGTAGTATAACAACTATCAAAGAATCCAGATGAGCAAAGCAAATGTAATGTCTTGCAATAGCATTGCTTAATTATTTGAGCTCTTTTGATGCAGCTGAGGATAATAGTATTTTACCACAGTTGGTATATACTTGAATGTACTGATAGACTAAGAAGTAACTGCTGAGACCTGAATACGTCGAGCTCCTGGGGAACACTCAAATATTCCCCCCACCCTCCTTTCAGGGCAGTCAGAAAACGGGATGAGCCTTTTGGAGGAATTCAGCTAATCATCTGTGGGGACTTCTTGCAGCTACCCCCAGTTTGCAAGGCTAATGAAGAAACCAAATTCTGCTTCCAGGTACAAAACTGTCCATAAATTCACTCTTATACTTAAAGTCTGCCTCCCTCTTAAAAGAGAATTATTTGACAGGCAAAAAGCTGGAGGAAATGCATCCACATAAACATGGAGCTGACTGAAGTGCGGAGACAGACTGACCAGACCTTTGTCTCACTCCTGAGTGCCATCCGTTTAGGCAGGTGAGGAGAAACTTGGCTCTCTGTAATCCCTGCTCCCCACTGTTGGAGCAGAGGAAACAGCNCGGTGACCAGCCCTGTCCTCACAGCGCAACGCTGCCCGTCCCGCAGGTACCCCGCGCGGAGAGGCGGCCGTCGGCGAGGCTGTCGGCGGAACAGGAGGCGGTGCTGGGCGCCGTGCGGAGCGGGAAGAGCGTCTTCTTCACTGGCTGTGCGGGTGAGGGGCACGGCACGGGATGCGATGGCACGGGATGCGATGGCTGTCACTGAGTAAAATCCTTGGGTCTCGCCGCTGACCTCCTACTTCTCCCTCTATCAAGGGACCGGGAAGTCGTTCCTGCTGAAGAAGATCGTGGGCTCGCTCCCTCCAAAGAGCACCTATGCGACAGCCAGCACCGGAGTGGCCGCTTGCCACATTGGTGGCACCACTCTCCATGCCTTTGCAGGTAATGGTCTGCCCAACAGCGAGGGGCTGGGAGCTCTCCCTCCCTTCCCAAAGAATCAGAAGCTTCCTAAAGCTTTGTTTCCTGCTCCCCTGCCAGGGATCGGCTCTGGGAAGGCACCGCTGGAGCAGTGTATTCAGCTGGCAGAGAGGCCTGGCGTGCGGCAGCATTGGCTGGCCTGCCAGCACTTGATTATTGATGAGATCTCCATGGTGGATGGCAGATTCTTTGACAAGCTGGAGGCAGTGTCAAGGTAAGCAATTATCAGGTGAAACTGTGCTCTAGTTATGTGAACTGGTTACAAGGCAACCAGTGGCACAGGACTGGAAGGAAGCATGAAAACATAACCAGCATCTGGGCAGACTTTTATTCTGAGATGTCTGATCTCCTCTCCCTTCCCCAGCTGTTCTGGTTGCTGTTTCCCTCTCTGGAGCCAACTGTTGCCTCTAGTGCCGAGTTCAGAATGTGGCTTTATTTGGTGCCCAGTAGCTCTCACTTGCAGAGAGAAGCAGCTGTAGTATAACAACTATCAAAGAATCCAGATGAGCAAAGCAAATGTAATGTCTTGCAATAGCATTGCTTAATTATTTGAGCTCTTTTGATGCAGCTGAGGATAATAGTATTTTACCACAGTTGGTATATACTTGAATGTACTGATAGACTAAGAAGTAACTGCTGAGACCTGAATACGTCGAGCTCCTGGGGAACACTCAAATATTCCCCCCACCCTCCTTTCAGGGCAGTCAGAAAACGGGATGAGCCTTTTGGAGGAATTCAGCTAATCATCTGTGGGGACTTCTTGCAGCTACCCCCAGTTTGCAAGGCTAATGAAGAAACCAAATTCTGCTTCCAGGTACAAAACTGTCCATAAATTCACTCTTATACTTAAAGTCTGCCTCCCTCTTAAAAGAGAATTATTTGACAGGCAAAAAGCTGGAGGAAATGCATCCACATAAACATGGAGCTGACTGAAGTGCGGAGACAGACTGACCAGACCTTTGTCTCACTCCTGAGTGCCATCCGTTTAGGCAGGTGAGGAGAAACTTGGCTCTCTGTAATCCCTGCTCCCCACTGTTGGAGCAGAGGAAACAGCAGTTTGTCACTTCTCTGTGCCTTGTCAGAAATGTGTGGCAGAGGTTCATAGCTATGAATGCTTTAGTTAACATCAGGGTTTCATATATGCTGCTCTGATAAGGAAAGGCTCTTTCTAGGGTTCCCTCTTTACAGTTTCAGTGGATCCCAAGCTGGCAGCGTTCCCACTGGCACATACTTGTGCTGCTCTCCAATTTTACTTAGTTATCTTTCTCTATCCTGTCTAGAGGCTTGGGGCTTACACAACCTGATCTGGCTGAGTGGATGTTACTGCTGCTCAAGACCTGTACCCAATCATTTTTAATAATAAAGCCCTTATCCTGGTTACCAGGTGCACAGAGGAAGTCACCAGACAGCTGCTGCAGACCGCTACTAACAGGTCTGAGCGTGATGGGATCCTGGCTACACGGCTCTGCACCCATAAAGATGATGTAGAAATAACTAATGAGAGACGCTTGCAAGAGCTATCAGGTAAATTCCTTGGAGGAAACTGCTGGCTTTGGAGGCTGAGCTCTGAATGGATGTGAGTGGGATACTGTGGTGTCAGGAGGAACCAGTGTTCTGTCATGCACAGCAGCACCAATTCAAGCTGTGTGTGTTGGAGTCAGATCTTATTTACTGCTGGCCTTTGACTCATGAGCCTTCTTATGCTCCAGGAGTTATGTTGGGAAGGGAGGCAATAGCGAGCCTTCTGCTGATAGATGTGACAAGATTTGTCTGAAGATGTCCTACCAGCAGAACAGAATAGATGTAAAAAGAGAGATTGCTATTGAAAATAAATGCTGAGCCTCCTACAGTGCTATGGCATATGTTCAGTGGTTGCAGTTTGTCACCCCTTTCTTTCCTCAATAGGAGAAGTTCACGCTTTTGACGCTTTGGACAGTGACCCAATGTTAGTGAAGTTAATTGATGCTCAGTGTCCTGTTGGTGGTAGAGTTGAGCTAAAGCTCGGAGCTCAGGTGGGTGTGTGGATGTACATTTATGAAAGACTAGCAGATCAAACGGTGTAAGAAAAATAAAGGAATATCAGATAAATGTATAGAAAGCAGATTCTGTATAGAATGGCTTTGCCAGGCTAACAGAAGATTCTACTCCAATCTTTGTATCCTTTCTGCTTGGAATTTTATCTAGACAGATAATCGGTTTGTTTTGAGTGCAGGTCCATGTCTTATGGGCAGTGGTTACTGCTGTGACTTTGATACACATTTTCAATGAGGTTTAGAAGCTTCCAGTTAGCAGAAAGCACAGGCAGGCCTTACCTGCAGTCTCAGCTCCAGATAGGGCAGCCCTCCCAACCTCTAAGGGTATGGCACAGCTTGCCAAACTTGCAGGACTGAGCACCTTGCTGTGAGCTGTCAGAGTGGAAAAGATGAAGAATTGTGCTTAGCAGCAACACTATTTATCATGGGAAGCTGATCCTTAGTTGTTCCCAGAGTGTATGATATGTCTAGGCTAGTTGCTGTTTGGGGAAGAGGAATCTCTACCGTGGATCTGAGCTCACCATTGTGGACAGAGGCAGCTTAAGTGCTGCAGAATGATGTAGTTGAGAATCCTGGGAAGGAAAGGCTGTGAAATATTTTCTGTCAAAATCAAGACAGTGCTTTATCCTGCAATAGGATGACATGGCTGTGGCCGTATCAGCCTGCTGAGCTTATGTTTCCTGGCTAGAAGCTTAGCTGCAGGTGGCTGAACAAGCTGTAAAGCCAGTGCCCTAAGAAATTTTTCTTTTTCTCTGTAGGTGATGCTAGCAAAGAATCTGGATGTGTCTCAAGGGCTGGTGAATGGGGCTCGAGGAGTTGTTGTTGGATTTGAAAGTGAACAGAAGGGTAAGTAAGTTTTTTAATCTTTTGTTGAAGGAAGAGGAAATAAGTTCTCTTTGATGGCTGATGACTTGTTAATTTTGTTTACTCTTTGGTAAGAATAATTTGAGACAAAGCAGGGAGAAGGTGTTCCTGCAGTGAGAGGCTTTGAGGCTATCATGAGCTGTGATGTCATGTGCTGCATCAGCTATAGTTATCGGTTTGCTTTTCTTTATTCTCTAGATGTGTGTACTCATCTGCTTTCCTGCCTGTTTTGTTGAAGCAAGTCTTGGTGGTTTTTGTTTGTCTCTTCTGAAAACAACGTTCTGCTACCTACAATGTGTATTTCTCTCTGCATCTCAACAGGCAAATTACCTGAGTTTAATTCTGCTTAAGTAGATCTCGGACATCATTTCAGGACACCCTGTTTGCTGTGTGTGGGTTTAGTGTTTTAGGTGTTTGTTTTGGTATGGGGTTTTCATTTTTAATACAGCCCAAAAACTCATGAGATTGATATGAGGAAGGAGGAAAAAAAAAAAAAAGTGGTTCTCAGTCTACTGGCTGCTGAGTGTCAGGAATACATCCCTGTTTCTCTCCCCTTGCTGCAGGGCTACCTAAGGTGAGGTTTCTCTGCGGGGTCACACAGGTCATCAAAATGGAGAAATGGGTCTTCAAAGGACTGTCAGGAGTTCATCTGAGTCGTCAACAGCTGCCTTTAAAATTAGCATGGGCCATTTCCATTCACAAGAGTCAAGTGAGTATTCTTATACAGCTATCTATAGACTTTTACACCATCATAAGCTTTATTTCCTCATCACCATACATTGCTGGTAAAACAGGAGGGAAAACTGAAAGGCCTTTGTTAGGGGATACCTCTAGTATATGTGTGTCTAACTGCAGAGAAGGCAGCACCTCGTCTTGTGATGCTTGTCTGTAGGGTCAAGGATGGGCTAGCAACACTGCTAGTGTTTCCACAACGTGCTGCCATCTGTATAGTTGATGTTAGACTAAAGAGCAGCATTATTTACCTGCTATGGGCTGATCTGGGCAGTGTTTCAGCATTAGTATACCCGAGAAAGCTGCAGGAGTCACAGCTGTGCTCTTAGGGCTGGACTACTCCTTTGGTGATGTGTGGTAAGTTTTTTTTCAATGTAGCCAATACAGTTCCTACCTTTCCAGAGGACTTAATACACTTTGATAAATACTTGTCTTGGTATTAGAACTGTGAGTTTGTTCCCACGTCACTGCTTAAACCAGGCCACATTGTAAATTCTGCTGCCTCCTGAGATGCATCTTGGTGCAGACAGGGCTCAGCAGCCCTGACCCAAACTGTCTCAGATGGTCTGCCTGAGAGTGGTGGCTGCTCCAGTTAACAACTAGAAAGTGAAAACAACATGATTTCTTTCCATCCTGTGTTGATTATATCGCATTTGTAGGGTTTCACACAAAAAGAAGCTTACTGGAGTGAGTTAGTAAATCCAACTGCCTGTGAGCAATTTCATGATAGGGGAAAACAGTCCTTTACTTTATATTGATTCCCATCTTTTAATCAGTTACATAGGCAAATAAGTTTTCATCTTTGTTTTTTATTTTGTCAAGCCCATACACCAAGGATGGTATCTTTGATAGACTCACAAGACAGGTTAGTGTACTTTTTTTTGTCGGTTTGTTCTGTAACAGTGTTCTCTGTGTCTTTGATAGGGCATGTCTTTAGATTGTGTGGAAATCTCCCTGTCTCGAGTCTTTGAAAGTGGGCAGGCTTACGTAGCCCTTTCCCGAGCCCGTAGCCTTGCAGGTCTCCGTGTTCTGGATTTTGATCCTAAAGTAGTGAGAGCTGATCCTTCTGTGCTGCAGTTCTACAGACACCTGAGACGTCATCAACTGCTAACCCAGGTAAAGAAAAATCCTGTGCTAGTCTTGTGCAACCAAAATGAGATCACAGAATCTTAAGGGTTGGAAGGGACTTTGAAACATCATCCAGTCCAATGCCCTTGCCAGAGCAGGGCCATGTTTGTGCTGAGATACTATTTTCTTTTTCCTAAGCAGGGTCATTCAAAATAAAACTTGTAGTGGCAGGAAAGATGAAACTGCAGAGAGGGAATGTAGTGGGGCAGCTCTGGGTGGCAAAATATTTACTGTAGTATTGGCATTGTATAACACTGCCTGTCCCTGTGGAGGAAAGGATCGCTTGGGATTCTTTAATCCTCCTCTCAACAGTAAGGACTGAAGGGGAAGTGGGCACACAAGAGATTCCTTCCATTGTGGTTTGGTTATTTTTCTCCTCTCTTCCCAGGATTCACTGCACACCCATTCAGGTTCTGATGAGAAGGAGAATTGGAAATGCAGCTGAGAATGCCCTTCTGGCCTCTGTGAGGCATCAACAGACTGCTGAGTTGCAGCAAGCTCGCACTGAGAATATTTTGTAACATGCAAGAAGTCATAGGATTCTTTTTTAGATGTGTTTGCTTCATCCATCTCACTCTGAATGTGTAGAGTTATCTCTGTCTTGTGCCTCTGAAGTCTGGGAAGCTTCTGTAGCCCCTTTCTGGGCCCACAGCCACAGATGCAACTCTGGCAAACGAAACAGCAGAACAAGGACATTCCTGAGGGGCCTTCCTATGTTTTTATCCTGTCTGCCTGGTTGTATTTTATTTTCCACATATATGTAGATTGACACTTGTGCCTCTTTCTTCAAGTATACCATGGCTGAGAGATGGAAAGTGTCCTCTTTGCCAGGATGGATTGGGCCTGTTCACAAGAGCTGATGACACAAGGGAAAGCAGTGCTAAGGATCTGGAATACATGCTTGATTCTACTCTAAGCCAGGAGCTGGGCTATCACTTTAAAGCCTGTGGGGGTGTTCTTGCCTTACTGATGCATGACACCATGAGGCTTTGCATAATTTCTCCCACAAGCAGAACTGTAAGAGTTATACATAGCCAGTTATTAGTAAAAAGACTATTTATCAACATCTATTGCATACAATAAGATGATGTGATTTTAATTTTTTAACCTTCCAACATGAGCTGCTGCTGTTTAAAAATAGGAGGAATTCCTACATCTTATACCCATAATTAGGGAACCACAGGAACTCATGAAGATCCATTACCCAATTAGCAAGAAAAGAGTGAGAGGAGGTGGGTGCTGGTGGGAGCTTCTCTTGTTTAAATGCATGAGGCTTGCTCAAATGGGAGCAAGTTTCTGCTGGATACAGTGCATCTGACTAATAAGGTGGAAGTTGAATGGGGAATAATGGTCAAGGATGTGTGAAATGAGCTGTAATTTCACCTGTTTCAGCAAAAGCAGAAATGAGTGGAACTGATCTACTGTCTTTTTGAAGCTTTAATAAAGGAGAAGCTTTGGTCTTTATATTTTATCTCATTGCTTAAAGCTTAAGTGACTTGTATATTTTCAGATGCTTAACATGCAGGAATAATGTGAAAAATCAACATCCAGCTGGAACTCATCTCCTGCAGGGAAGTCTCTCTGCAACAAAGCCTCTGCAGTTTGAACAAGTTGAAGGCTGTTTCTTGGCAGCTGCTTTCCTTAAAGCCAGGGAAGGATGTTGACTAGCCAGCAGTTAACATAACAGAAAACAGATTTTAGTAAGATTTCAAAATATATGTTTTGAAGTGAGGTTTGTGTGTGTTTTCTGGGCTTGGAGAGCAGAGTACTGGAGTAAGTGCTAGTAGAAGACAGAAGTGTGATAATTATTTGGAGGTGTTTAATTAAGAATTTTTAAATGTATTAGCACATTGTTTTTTCAAAAATGTCAGAGAGGGGGAAGCTGGAATTACCTGAAGCTGTGACGGGAGCTTGTGGCCAGTGTGAACCTTCTCTTCTAACTGGAGGCTGTTCCTGGCACTACCTGTGTTCATTCAGACCCTGCATATCTGTGTGAGTTTGCTGGTTTTTAAACACCACCTTCCACTTATTTGGGCTGGACTTTAGCTGTTTGTCCACCTTGTGGAGGAACTGAAACATGACCTTCCTATGCTCACAGCCCTGGGAAGGAGGGTGCTGACATGCCAAGGCATTGTTGCTGATGTGGATGAACATTGAGGTGTGATTCCTTGGCCTGCAGCTTCCAGAGCCTCCACCAGACCTGGGAGAGGGCCTGACTCCATTGCAGCTCTGCACTCACAGCAGAGCTGCTGCAGGTGTCCATACCCTGGCTGCAGGCTCTGTTCCACAGTTGGGGTGACTATGAGCATGGGAGTGCTCAGGTTCAGCTGTTTACTCCTGTGGTGGCACATGTGGAGTGCAGGTGTAGCAGGCTGGCCCCAGCCATTCCTTGGACAACTCTTGTTCCCTCAGCTGCACATCAGCCCTACCCTGCTGTGTGTCCCCATCACACACCACTCTTGTCCTTTCCTCATACTGCTGTTCTGTGGTGTGTGCCATGGCTGAGCTGCTGTGTTGAGCCACTCATACTTCCTGAATTGCTCCAGCTGGGCCTTACCATTTGTCCTCCATGTTTGTTGGGAGTTGAGGTTTTTTAGTTCTGTTGACCTTGTGCTACAGACTATTTGCTGACATCTTCCCTTCATGCCCTGGTGCAGGTAGGGTAGGCTGTGTCAGGGGCAAGGCTGTCTGAGCAACTGGGAGAGCTCAAGGGGTAACTTAACAGCCCTTATAATTTGTCCAGTGGGCTGAGGCCATTTTGCACTCTCATTTTAGAAATGGGATGCTGTAGTATGAGAGCTTTGTGTTGCATCAGATGTTGAAGTATGAGGTCTGAAATGCTTGAAGCGTTACAGTGAATTTTACTGTTGGGGTAAACGGGTAGGAAGAATATGCCAGGCACTTCCAGTCATATGCAATACATTGATTTATTGACAGTATGTAAGAGTAATGAGATAATGAAGATTCAAATCCTTCAACGTACCTTAAGTTCCTTTTATCTTAGTGACAAGATAACTTCAAGTGTTAGAGGGTTGATTATGTACAATGCAAATAAACATGCAGTTGTGATCTTGTGAAGTAACTCACTTCATTGCAGCTTTCATGGGTTTAGAGACTGAAATATTTCAGGTTGATTGGGAGTTCTTTGGTGACAAGTTGAGATAAAACCCTAAGCAGAAATTAATGCTGGAAAAGGTGATAAATATTTCATGTTAATATTAAATGTAAATGAAATATTGTTGTTGTTTTCTTGGAGGTGGAGCAGTGGGAACAGAACAGCAGTGTCTTTTGAAGGTTTGCAACTGTCCTGAGGCTAAAAGGGATCTATATGTGTAAATTTTGGATGTTCTGACTTCCAGCTAAACCAGATGTAGGAATGAGGGCTGAGGCTGAAGATTGCTATTAAAATCCTAAAATAAGCAATCAGGACAAATCTGAGCTGCCAGGTTATGTCATGGCTTTCTTGCAGTCAGGATTGTATGAGGCCTTTTTTTTTTAACAGAATAATGCTTCCTTACATATGGAGTCAAAATCTTATTGTACAATAAAGATGCCATCTTCCAAACAGTCCTTGATGTGTTAATTGTTCTCAGAGAGGGATATTAATTAGTCTGTAGCTATAAGCAAGTACACCAACACAGGATTTGAAAAAAAAACTCAACTTTTTAAAGTGCACTGGCTGTATTGGAGAAACAGAGCCACTCATCCTCTTTATTAGAAGAAGAATCTGAAGACCAAGCAACTTTTTACATGAGGCCACTGCAAGGCATTTTCAACATGTCTGGTGATGCTTTCACCTCCTGAAGCATGATGGTCTTAGGTTGTATTATTTTAGGGACAAGTCACATGGCTTGTGACAGAGCAAGTACACATTTTCTCTCAGCTTCTGCAGCTTCTAGCTCATGATTTTCCCCAGTTGGAATCAGCTGTGTCGGGGGGGCAGCTCTGACCTCTCCTCACACAAATTCCAGCAAGCACATGGGCACAGGTCCCTGATACACCGAATGTGTCAGCTTCCTATAAATCTGCTTCTCTAGCCTTTCCTGTCAATGCTTGTAATGTTTTTGGGATTAGATATGCTGAGAGACAGAGGTGAGGCTTGAGGTGCTGTGGTAGGTAAAACGGGAAATGGGTGGTAAAGGATCTGCCATTGCTGTGTGACAAGTGGGACGCAGAAGTAGGAGGTGATCTGCAGTACAGCTGGAGTCCAGCAAAAGTGAGAGGCATGCCAAGAGGGTAATGCAGTGGACAGCTGGGGTTTCATTCTTATGCTAGAATAAATATGAGGAAATTATTACTTTTTCTTCAGTTTATGATTGTGGAGAAAAAGTATTTAAACATGGCTCTTGCCTTAACTGCAGCTGTAGTTAAGTGAATTAAACTATGAGTTTGATTCATAATTGGTATTTCTGTTACCACAAAGCATACCCATTCTCTTTTCAAATACATTAAGCCATAAGAAACTGTTTCATATGAGCTAAAGCTTCATAATACATTTATGTGTTATTGGAAGCATAATTCACATGCAGAGTGTTATTAAAACCTCACTAGCTTCCAATTTAAATCTTTGTACAGTGATTTAACTCCCTTCTCATTCTTTCATGACATTTTCATAGTAATTAAACACAAATGTGTCCTCACAGTCTGTAGCCAGAAGTCCTGTGGTATGCAGGAAAGGCAGCAATAGTCCTGTTGGTCTCAGATGCTGTAATAAGATTGTGTCCATGAATTAGATCTTCCTATCCAGAATTGCTCTGAATAGATCAAACAAATGCTACTCTTAAGTAATGGAAATACAGTACATTATAGGCTATGCTGTGAATGCTAATAATGTAATTTTTCTCAGATATTAAAAGTTTCTCATTTTGCATTATGCTCCTCCGTGACATGCAATTGTCTTCTGCTGCTGAATCTAAGCAGCTCTATTATTAGCATGAGGAAAGACCTAAATTACTAGAGATTGCATTTGGAGGTGTAAAACCTTTATCTCACTATTTCCTGTACAATTCTCTTATGCTTGTTTCTATTACAGATTATAAGGATGTTGGATGGAATTTTTTTAGCTAAGCTACTGACTAGTATATATTTTATGAAATCTGCTTATAAAAACCAAATAAGTCAATAAGAAGTCTAAGAGTAAACTTTTTCACTTATAGTTATTGAATACTGCACCATCCATCTGAATTTGGTTTTATTTCCTTAAATCTGTCACGGTGTTGATAGTGCAGGTTGAGAGATGTGACACACAACCTACGAGAGGCCTTCTGGCATAGCAGCTGGAGGCTAGATAGGCACCAAGAGCATCTTAAATGCTACCACCTGCCTATGTGTGAGCAACTGAATTAAGCCCATAATGTTCCAAATGTAACGTAACACATTTTTACAAAATTGTTTATTACAATCTTTTTTTGCAGGAAGGTAGAACTATGGTAGAGATGCCTCTCTCAGAAACTTGATTAAGCTTTCATTATATTTTTTTTTTGTCATATGAAGTTTAACATTTTAGCTTTTTTCCTCTTATTTCTTAAAGTGTATGTTTTTTATCAACAAGTAGTTGAATATGTATATGAATCACACCTTCCATCTTCTCTTCCTAAGGCACTAGGTTATAACAGTTTTCTGTAGGTGCATAATGTTATTCTTTTTATATAATTTTTTTTCTTCCCAAATTATTATTAACACCCTGAGAATTATAGGGGGATTTACCAGACTTCCAGGGAATTAGTTCAGGTCTTCAAAAATTCTGGATCCTGTTTACTTATTGAAAGATCTGTGGTTCCCTGTCATCACATATCAGCTTAGAGAGGATATAATGTATTTTGCAGATGATGTCAGACATTAAAGTAAAAACATAAGTAAAGCTTCTTAAGATTATTCCAGTAGCTAATAATAATTCACAAAAATGAGCAATACATATCTTTTAATATCTCCAGATGAATGCTGGACAGACTTATTTAATACAATTAATTAGACAGAAAAGCATTTATGTGGATTAATATAAGAATAATTTGGTTTAAAAGCTAGCTTTTAGAATTTGTAGCTTGTCTTGGAAGTTGTACATAATGATTATCTTGGTCTTCAAGTCGTTCTGTGAAAACATTCCAGGTAAGCTACCTTCATGATTAGTGGGACACCTTGTAATAAAATATTTGAACATAATACCAGGCACTTTCAATTGACACTTTGCAATACAAAGTAAATTTTTAAAATACATCTTGAATCTTGAGCAGCGAGCTAGTATTTAATTGCCAGAATTTCAATGCATAATGCATTAGGCAGAGGGATGTTACCAGAATAAATTTAATATTAAGGAAATTTTGAAATGGTTTGCTTTTTACATGTCTTCAGGTGAAAGAGACCTTACAATGACTTTAACCACCATTTTACTTGTGATAGTAGCAATCTGTGGCTAGTTTCATATAACATCCAAACTGAAAATAGACCACATTAGATAATTCAGGTCAAAATTACAAACTTTAATAAAATATCCTTTTGTCTTCATTAGGTATTGTTGTCAGCTAAACTTTTGGGAAAACATTATGTATCTCCTCTAAAAAGAAAGAAAAAATACTCAGTCTACAAACAATTTCAAGTTCATGTTGGATATGGAATATTACTTTTGACAGATTGCTGCGTAGTCTTGTGCACTCTTGGATCTCAAAAGAGTACAAGGTCAAAAAGTTTGTTTCTGATGACCTGTTTATTTTACTAGAAATACTGTCAAAAGAAATGGTAATCAGATTTTGATACTTGTCCTGGGAGTGTCATCAATGGCCTCCATAAAATATAATACATCAGAAACATCAGGCAAAAAGTCAGAAGGGTAATGTTTATTCTATAGTTCTATAAGGCATAGATCATTTTACAGTTTTTGGGATCAGGACAGTAATATGAAAAAGAAGTATGAACCCCTTGACAATGTCAGCTATGGGTTTCAGACGTTCTTAAAAAAAACAAACAAGGAGACGAGTGTGTGTGCAAAAATCCCCAAACCAAACAACAAAAACATTTCTGGCCATCAGTGTGACTCGAGAGGCATTTTGCTGTCAATGGAAATATTGACTAGAGAGAATATCAGGCATGAAGTCTGTACTTGATATTGCTTTTCCAGCAGCAGAAGGTGGCCCCTGAAGAAAGAATTCAGCACTGTAACAAATTGTTAACAGTTCCAAGCAGGATGCTGGGAGCAAGACATCAAACTAAGGTGAAATCTTTGTGAATACCTGAAGATGAAGAAAGCATATTTCATTTGAAGGACTCAGCCTAGAGCCAGAGAAATTGAATTATTTGGAATACATCCACTTTGAGGCAGGCAGACAAGGCAGATCCAGAATAGGTATCAAGTAGATTTCCAAATTCCATACACCTGTGGGCCTTTGTGATAGTGAAGAGAACTAGTACTGTCGAAAAGGTCTGAAAGACCAGTGGAAGTATCAAGAAGTGTCAGTGCTATCCTTTAGCCCCATTTTACTGTAGAATGACTAGAAGTGTAGCAATAGAGATAGTGATGCCTGGGAAAAAGGACTAGGAGCAGTACTGAGGCAACACCAGTTCAGTAGAGCTTGCAGTGCTTTGATGGCCACAGAATGGATATAATCTCAAATCACAAAGGAGCTGCTGGCTGGGCTTTCTGCTGCAGAATAAGTTTGTCAGTTCACCTCAGGGCATCAGATGGACATGGAATCTCTTAAGAAGCCACTAGGAAGCATTATGGTGAAGCTAGTCCTGAAGGCATATGAACTGTTTTTAGATTAATTCCAGTCCAATAAGGTGATGATAAGGTACTCCCCTAAAAGTCATGACTAGGAACCCATACATTACATGTGCTGTCCAGGCTGCAGTGTAGACGTCATTTTGTAACAGATGAAAATTACCAATGTGCTTTAGTGTATCTTTTTTTTAAATCATAGTTTCATTGAATTGGTTGGAAAAGACCTTTAAGATCATCAAGTCCAACCACCACCCTAATAGTGCTAAGCTCCCTACTCAACCATGTCCCTCAGCACCTCATCTATGCATCTGTTAAATATCTCCAGGGATGGTGACTCCACCACCTACCTGGGCAGCTTGTTCCAGTGTTTAACAGCCCACTCAGTGAAAAAGTTCTTCCTAATCTCCAAACTAAACCTCCCATGGTGCAGCTTGAAGCCATTTTCTCTTGTCCTACCGTTCATTACTTGGGAGAAGAGACTGATCTCCACCTCACTACAACCTCCTTTCATCTCCTGTTGCCACTGAGACAGTGGACCAAAGGATGTTATCAGCAGACCATCCTTCAAATACTGGCTTGCTGCTCCCAGGCTTATCTCTGGCAAGCTTGGTTTTGCACCTTTTCCACTTCAAATCTAGTTTAAAGCTCTCTCAATGAGCCCTACTAACTCTTGTCCTATATTTCTTTTCCTGTTTGTGACAGGTGTATCCATTTTTTAAGTACATTTTAAGTACATTTAAGTACATTTTGCTACAATGGACTCTGAAGCAGGGTAAAAAGGATATTTCCAGGACATGTAAGAAGTAATAAAAGACAGGTGCTACATGTAGTTGAAGAAAATAGAAGATATGATGACGATATGTCCATGGGCTGATTGTGTATTAATAGCTTTCAGTCCCAACAAATGGAAAAAGTCATAAAAAACTCGATAAAACTTACCCAAAGGGAAGAGGTAATAATTAGTATGGAGCCTAAACAGAGGAAAGGACATTGTGAAGGAAACGAGTTTAGATTCTGCAATGCTTCCTTTTCTTCAAATAGATCTAGTTTATTTTGCAAGTGTGGAGCCCTTTCATTTCTTTTCAGAGCACAGTTGATGGAGTGTATTTTGTCTTTACCTCTTGGTTCATAAAGAACTCATCTTGATGTTGCTGAAATATTTGCTGTCAGTCAAGGGGGAATTCTTTGCTTAGCATGCTAACAGGGGAGACAGCAATTTTATATCTGCTTTCTGTCCTTTCTCTAGGGTTTGGATGGAGATTCCTTGTTTATTTTGGAGTTCCAGTCAGAGACACGTCCGTATTTCAAGGAGAATTAACTTGTGCTAAGCCCCCATACCAGTATGCCCCCTATAGTGAAAAGAAAGCTGCACTTTTTCCCAAGATTTGTTTTTTGCATTTTCAAACAATTAAGGGGAAGAACTGTTACCTAAATATTTTGATAGAAAATGCTATCCAGGGAATACACTTTAAAACCAATCTCTTCTTTTGGAGGGAAGAGAAGATTATCTGATGTTATTGAACTTCAAACTGAAACAGCTGCTGTTCTATTCACTTCTTAAAAAGAGTGGGATTTTTTTCTGACTCTAAAACATGCAGTTTCATTAAAAAGAAGATAATTGATGATAAAAACAAGGGGAGAGTGCACATTTTGATCTTATGTGCTGTGTGACATACCATCAGAAGAAAGCTGCATTGCCTACTTTAGTTGCATAAACCTTGATAGCTGTTATTTTCTATAAGATTAAAAAAAAATCAGTTCTACAACTTACAAGCAGTATGGAGGCTTAATTGTTTCCTTATGCTCCATTCTACAAAGATACTTAACATTAAAAATCAATTAGCTACTACTGTGCCAGACTGTTCCTTAATATGGAATGTCTGCTGTGCCTTAATATTTGCTTTGAACAGGTATTTTCACAGAGCTAACTCATAATATCTTACAGTCTCAGAGCACTTCCAAATAAACATTTTGATACTTAGGCCCTTGACTGTCTCTTGGAGCTCCTTTGTGAAAGGTTTCCTTCGTAACCTCTCAGGGAATATGACATGCATCTGGACTTGTACAGATGCCAGTGTGAAACAAGTCATGTGGAATGCCTGAAGGGTGTAATAAATACTGCATGCAACGCAAATTCTGTTGACAGAGATATCCGACAGAGGGTGCAATTCTTATGTATTTGAAGGACTTCGTATGGAAATGAGCTACTACTAGTGCTGCAGGCATTGCCATATTGCATCAGACAATCAGGTTTGATTTCTTGCCCTCAGCAATGCCTACTCTTTTATAATTTAGTTATTCAGAGAATGAAGGACTATCCTTCTGTGAATATGCCCATCTAAGTCCCTCAGAGAGAAGGGATACTTGCTCAGGGTATATTCCTCGTTGATTTTTGCTTTTGCAAGATATAACCTCTTTCCCTGAAGGATGACAGTAGTGTATTCTTGAAATACATGCATCAACACAGCTATGACAAGTCTAATTTCTGCACTTCAATTAAAAGAAGGCCAAAAAAAGTAGAAAGAAAAGAAGGCAGAAAAAAAACAAAAACCAAAAAAGGTCTGCACATATTTTGTGGCCAAAAAAAGTAGAAAGAAAAGAAGGCAGAAAAAAAACAAAAAACAAAAAAGGTCTGCACATATTTTGTGCCCAAATACACCAGCAGAAGAGAAGCATAATTTTCTTATCACATTTCAGTTTTAAAAGCAGCAGTTATTTATGGCTCAGTGATAGTTAAACACCTCCTGAAGCATCAATGGGAGTTTTGCACAAGCGTTTGCATGCAGTTTTATGATCTACAGTAAATATTAATTGCCCGCAAACTTTAAAGGCACCACAGTTCTCTTTTGTTCTAGAGAAAGTGGTGTATTTAAGTATCCTTACTTATTTATCTTTACTTATAGTCCATTTCATCCAAATTTATATCAAAGCATTTGAGAAGCTATAGGGACAATAATTAGACTACCAGAATCTATTTTTTTATTGCAGTTTTCACTAACAGCTGTTTGAAAACAGTAATAGCCAATGAAAATAAGGAAAGACATGTGGAACTTAAGGACCACTAAATACACCATTGATTAAATTCACAACAAGATCATTTCTTGTTCAGGAAAACTTGCTCAGCCAGCTGCAGAAAAGAGGAAAAGACAAAGATTTCCACTCCAGCTTTATTTTGTACTCAGTACTGAAATTTTGTGCGTTTCGTTCTCAGGTTTAGCAGTATGTTTAGACTAAAGTGTTATTGGAATCTGTATTATTTAACGCCTGATCTGGAAAGAAAATCACAACACATTTCCACAGAAATCAGCCCAGCAGTGGAAACTTAGATGCAGCTTATTTGCATAAATACAGGCAAAACTCAACACATCTACATGCAGCAGCAGGAGTAACTTTAAAATAACATATTCACAAACTGATCAGTTCTGGTAATAACTGATTGACCAGCATTAATGTATAACACAGCAAAGCAATTATATACACATACCCATCCCCTCTACACAGAACCAAAAATGTTGTCATTTGCAGTGTATGAGACTGGATTAGACATCGGTGTGATGAGAAGAACTGTTTAATCGGGACTTTGGCACACTAAATTTATCACAATATTTGGGATTCGGTGACTAGGGAGCCATTAAAGATTATCTTTCCTGAAGGACCTGAAAATTGCATGTTTTGTCCACTTACTTTCCTGTAAGTCTTTTCTTCTGAATGTCCTATTTACCTTTTGGAATCTCCTTGTTTTTCTCTCCGTCCAGCCTCCCACTGGAAGTTTATCTTGGAGTTGTTCTCCTGGGTTAAATACGTTGCCTCCATCTATTTCTCTAGCCAGATGAAAGCCTCTACTTATCTAAAGTCATTTTAGGCTGTATTGACTTGTGCCTTTTACTCTCTACAATACACTGCCTGCAGTCAGAAGGCAGCTACAATCAGGGAGGCATTGGGAGTTTGCTGAGTGAAAGGTTTACAGTGTGGGTCATGCTAAAAAAAAAAATAAAAATCAATGTTTTGTGTGGATGTCCAGTGATTCTTATAGGTTCTGAGAGCATCTCACTTTCCAGATGTTTATGGCCCAGCTTTTCTTACGAAGTGATAGAAAAGGTTGGAAACGCTCTTATCTTAAAGAAATCAGAAGAACTACAAACTAGTTGTGTCTCCCAATTTCAGGTTCTGTATCCAGGATACTTTGTTATTACTGCATACTGGTTATGGCCCAGTTCACTCAGACTATTTCTGCATTTCCAGAAGCACAAAAAAACCCAGAGAAAGAGCAGCAGAGCAGAGCTTAGGGCAATACCTGCTCTTCCATGATTTTGAGAATGGTAAAGAAAAAGTTAAAAAAGAGTCTAAGCACTGAATCTCTGCAGTCTGACAAAATAGTCTGAAATATATGGCTTCATTTTCACATGTTTGCGGAGGCTGTTGATCTAGTACTGAGCCTGTGGTTTGACACAACTAGGAATGTGCTAATTTATAAACTGAAAGTGCTTGTAATTTTTTGTTAGTGTTTAATATACAAGTATTTATTTCCTCCTTCATGATTACCAAAAATAACAAGCTTTTTCACATTTCCTTTTTGGTTCCTTGGGAAAAGAGTAGAGGGTGGCACATTTTTAGTATTTAGTAAATGTTTAATATTTCAATACTGTATACACTGCATAATGACTATCACTAGGATAGCCTTGATAGAGCTGTAGCTGTCAGTGAGTGAGGCAGTTATGAAGTGAGGGTGTAGAAATACTCTTGAACCAAGATTCTACAATAAACTGTCATATTTATAGTACTAGAAAGAATATATTTAATAGAAAAAATATAATTTCTTATATTTATGCAGGTTTGCAAACAGCCAAACAGTCAAGTTACAGGGCTGTGCATGTGGGTATCTGCTTGTGCTTTATCTTCTGCAGCAGTAGAGGGATTCCTACACCATCCATTTGCAGAGATGGGTTCTACTAGTTGGAGAAGATAATAACCTTCCTTTGGGTACTCCCATCAAGCATCTCTTCAGCAGCCACCCTAAAACCCTGCTCTGAAATGCTACTGCACCACTTACAACTTCTTTCCTTCTCCCAAATACCCGTTGCTCATGGATTCTTAGAGTGCAGAGTTTGATGCCTTTCTGAGGAATGACACATGGAGAAGATGGTTTTGTTGGCTTCAACTTGTTTTCCCAAAATGCTTGACTCTTATTGTGATCTATTCTTTCATCCCACTGGTAGATTTTCTGTGCCTTGGGAGAGTCTTTAAATCAAATAACCTGATCTGATGTGCTGATCGACCATTCCACTTGGCTTCATTTGGCATTGTGAGTGCCCAGCACTACTGAAAATCAGTCTCTAGGTGTGTAACTGGTAACATATGTTCTTTGTTAGCACTGGCTATGGCTCACTTGTATTGATTTGCTGCTTTAGGAGCTTTGAACTTTCTTAGGTCAGTGAATCACAATTAATTTCCCATTGGAGTTTAAGACTATAAGGGGAAAAGCTTTGTTTTGTGAGAGACAAAGGGAAAGGATATACTGAGTTTGAGTTCCCAGTTGTTTTACCCTTCCCTTTCAGTTACCTTCTAAGTTAGTGAAAGTAATTTCTACCTCTGAAGGGTAAAAGCCAACTGTTAAGCAGAGTAAGTGAAATACTTTAAACTTTGTTTCCATGATGTCCTGGGTCACTCACCACCAGTATTTGTACAGACCTATTGAATTTGAATTCAAAGGACTGATTGTGTTCAATTAGCTAGATGACCATCACATGTGACCTGTAACCTCAGGCTGAACAAGATACTTTCTAAACCATATTTGCTTAATTGTGTAACTGCTCGTATGAACAAAGATCAATGGCATTCTGCAGGGGGCAGGCCTAACATGTCAAGAATATCTCTGCAGTTCTGTAGTGAGGTGAAATGAGCTGAAAATTATCGGTATGAATAAGCTTCCTGAGCCAGATACACAAGACTTCTAGAAAGCTACCAGCTTGCTTTGAGAAATTGTTTCTTTGCAATTTATGATACTGAACTTTTGTCTCTGTTCAGTCTGGTAAGTGGAGATAGCTGAGGGTGCTGGCTGTAGCTATCTGTGCTCGTTCCTAGAGGCCAGCATATCTCAGAAATCTGGAAATTCAATGAAGGAACAAGGGTTATGAGATAAAAAATGTTCTTACCAAGTGGCCAAAAATGAAGATGATACTGATAAGAGCAGAGGGCACTCAAGCATTATCATTTTACAAGGATTTTTTGAACTCTGAATTCAGCATGAGGAGGGATATTAATGAGTGCAAATTACCACAACTTTGGGACAGACAAGAGATCCCACTGAAATTAACCCAACTTGCTGATCTCTGAAGAGATCTTTTTAATACAGCATCAAACCAGTTGTCTAGCAGATGATTTCCTTTAGAGCAACCTATTCACCCAGTTATACAACTGATATGTGCTTTCAGGTAAACTGCCAATAACACAAAAGACGAGAATATAGCAGGGCATGGCTAGCCTTCCAAGGGTCTTGTGAGCAAAGGCTGCTTGTGAGGCATGCCAGTGAAGCATGTTTGTCTGCCCATCTTGGCTATATTCCCTTGCAATCCAGCACCATTGTTTCTGCAGGAATTGTTTTGTCATGCCACATAACCGCAGTATTTCTATCACATAGCACAGAGGATGTAAACTAATGGGATTTTACATTCTCTCAATATGGTGTTACTGAATCGGGAGAACCACAGTGAAAAAGCATTGGGGCAACTGTTTGTAGCTGTATAAAAGAGATGGTGGGATACATAATAGCTGTAATGATTATCTGCTTAGCATACACTAACATAATTCTTAACAACTTTGTCCTACGATGAAGGTAGGTTAAATGATGTTGCAAACATTACTCAGAGAGAGAGATGGCACTGCAGTCCCCTAGCTGTGAATGCCAGTAAGGACAAACAGTGTGTGTAGAAGCTGAGAAAAAAAATCCAACCTTTAATTGCTATCTTATCCTTGATATTTATTTATTTCAGCTCAGAGATGAAACAAAGCTGAACAAAGAAAACTTCAGAATGGAATAATACCAGCATGGATTCAAATGAGTCACATAAAAGGTGACTTGAGGTTCCTACACTATAGAAACATATTAGGAAAAAATTGCTCCATTTCTGCCTCCCTCTTAATCTCCCCAAATATATTTTATTAACACTATAAGGGCTTTCTATAGTAGCATCATGTGACTTGTGATTACCTTTTGGAAGAAAAAGCTACAGAAAACTCAAGTCAGAACCTGAAATTGGTGTATCAAGTACAATCGTCAGACTATTTTTTTGTCCTTCATGATTGTTTGTAGTGGTAATGGTAAAAACCCCATGGCACTCCCAAAGTAATTAATGTAATTAATATGCTATAAAAACAACTAATTAAACTTTGCCAGGAGAGACATCTCTGTGTCTTTTGTCTCTCTTTTGCAGTCAAGTTTTCAGACTGGCAGATCTTGAAGACAATTTATATGAAAGAAATTGGGAAAGATTCTCTTATTTAGCAGGTACATCTGGCAGAGAGAGTGAAAAAGTTCTTAAGTTTATTTTTCCACTTACATTTTAGCTACTGCATGAACCAAAATAAGGTGAGTTAGAGGCTAGTCTGCAGTATGGCTGACTCCCCAGTGATTTTCTGTGAGTGGTTTCATGGTTATGATCATCATTCAGCACAACAAATGCAGCCCCAGATGTGCCAACACTGACCCTTCCTCTCTATGACAGGAACCAGGTAGGCTTGTTGAATCTGTTCTAAATGATTCACTTATAGAGGACATTTCCCTCGTGTGTGGTTGAAGCATCTCATTATCTTTAGAGTGGCAAGTGAGAGAATGAAGTGGCCTTGCTATGTACACCAAAGTTGCCTTTGCTAAACATGTGCAGTTTCTGAACTTGAATTTGAAAGAAGAGTCTCTCACAGTATCTACAGGAAAGTGGTCAGCTGATGGCATCATCAACATAAATACCTAAAGTAGTTTCCAATTATCCACCTTGATTTTCTAGCATCTACTTCAAAATTAAAGGTGAAATGAGATACCAAATGCAGTCTCAGCAGTAAGCAATAAATGGGAATGGATTTATGTAAATCTGATATGATGGAAAGAGAAAGCCAATGCACACAGAGAGAGACAGGAAAGGAAAAGAGATCCTGGTTGGAGGAAGTGACACAAATGAGCTGCTTGTGCCAAATCTGGAACTGGGAGATGCCAGATTACACACAATCAAGGCCTAGAGCCACACAGATAGATGCCTGATTCTGGATGTGCAACGTGAGTCACATCCCCAAATACTTTTGAAAATCTAGTCTCAAAAATGCTTAAATGTTTACAGCTCTTGTAGAACGTGTAAGCTTCCCATAGCAACTGAAGAAGTGAACAGGTAGGATGCCACAAATACATTTGCTTTAGCAAAATAGCTGCAGAATAGCAGCTCTGGCCAAATTAGTCACAGCTGCCTTGTGATCACCTAGGAAAGGGTGGGGTGCTTTCCTTTCTACTAAATGCTTAACAGGAAGGTTGACCTTCATGTCCAAACACAGCTTCAATGCAGGTGAGAGAGCTGCTTTTCAAGGAGATGGTTTTTCACCCAGGGTTAGCGTTAAGGAGTGCAAGTTTATCTAATGGCAGAGAAGTGTGGAAGGAGTAAGGTGTGCTCATTAAGATTGGTTCACAAACTGAGTTGTATTGATGAGATGTTATTAGTAGAGTATCTGTTTTCAGAACATAATATGTGCAGTGCTGGCTTGCTAATGCTAGCACTTGGAAATGTGTTTACCTGTGTGGGCTTTGCTGTCTCTAAAAGCAGGCCTGGTGCTTCATGATACCTGCATGTTCGGGATGGTGAGTGCATGCTGTATTTATTTCCTTTTTTGGGATGATTTTTTTTCTCTTCATACTTATAAGAATTATCTTTGTTTTAAATTATTAAGCTAATGTGGACCTTGAAATGTTATGAGGAATAGTTTAAATATTTGTGTAGTGTTTGCTTTGAAGATGTAGAATACTATTTAAATTCTAAGATTTAAATATGGACGGTGAAGAAAGTGCTGCTGATTGAATTTTCTCTGGCAGTATGTTAGATAACACTGTGTCTATTATTTAAGGGTAAAATGAAAGCCATGGAAAATTCTTCCAAAGTATGAAAAGTAGAGGAAATTTCTTAATGAATTTGTAGAAAATAATATGCCTGTTTATTTTCTGGATACTTAAAAACCTCTAGGGCTCATTATTAATTAGTAGACTTGTATGGATTTTGTAAGGGATTGTGATGAGAATAGTGGGCAAAGCCCATCAGTTGTCTTAGGACTCTCTCATGTGTCACTACTGCTGCCAGGAGTGATTGACACTTTGTAGGTTTTTTGTTGTTTTAAATTTTGATCCAGGTATGCAAAACAAATGGGATAATAAAGGTTTTGTTTGTTTATGTGCACTACAGCTCAGAAGACAAGGAAATACGACAGACAGACCTTAGATGAAAAGGCTGTGATTTTTCCTCTGAGGCAAATACTGTTCTATAGAACTCCATAGCTTAGGTATGAATGGGTGAAGGCGTTCTCCTAAATACAATATCAAGGCTCACAAAAAAATCCCAGCTTCTTTCAGTGAGAATCCAAGTATATAGATTTTGGTGTCTTATGTGGTAGGCATAAAACCCATGCTGCAAATTTCCTTCATTAATAAATAATTATATTGGAAAGTTAATAGTGTATGTACATAAAGATTGTTGTCTTTCTAGTTTTTCCTCTTTAAACAGTGACCATTTAGAAGTCTGCCTGAATAATAGTATTGATGACTCTTTGGCAGACTGTGCAATAAATGTGTAAAATGTTTTCTCTGTTGGCTTCCTATGTAGATACATTTCAGAAAGCTAAAAGCTTTAAATATGAAATACCTTTTTCTGACTTGAGTGGGCCACTTTTTTTTGGGTACTTGTCTCATGTGCTGGTACATTTTTAAACTATCTACATGATAGTTTACGTCAGTTTGGTTCTGTGATTTACTATTTCAACATAAAGATGGAAGGAAATATATTTATTTTTTTTTGTTTCAGCAGGAAGCTTTGTTTCACATAACAGTATTTTACTACACTTCATCTGACATAATATAATCCTTGGCACTCATTCCGAGCAAGATGCTGTAAGGATGTTTTAAAGGGAAAAATATATTCTCAAAGGGAGCAGTTATTCAAAAGTGAATGAAAAGCCAATGCATAGTTGTGTAGGATTTCTGTCTCCTTTTCCTTTACCGTTCCCAAGAGATTTTACAAACATATTTTGATAGAACATACTTATCAGTACTGTGAAACACAGAATGCTTATACCTTGCCAAAAATGTGATGTAATAAGTGCAGAAGCTGTCAGTAACAAGATGTATTTTCTATTCTGGGAGACTCTTTAAATCATGAAAAGGAGTAAAAAATCTAAATTTTTGATTCCGTGCAGGCCTAGGCATAACTTAAGCATGATTTTTGCTGATTAGCTAGAAAAACAGATTCAACCTCTAAGAGTGTGCTGGATTTGGACGATATGTAGCTGATGTAAGAGTGTTGTTGCATCAAAACATCCAGGGATGGCTAGCTCTGTTGGAATGCATTACATTTGCTAGCAAAGCCAGGTATGGAAATAAGGAGAACTATGTATAGCATGTACATATTTTGTACTTGGTAAGCTGATCCTTGATCTTTATATGTTGGATACTTTTTCTACAATCAGACTTACCCTCTAACTTGCTCTGCTCTGCACTTGGCAGGTTGGTAGTCATGTCTTTTATCAAGTTTCATCAAGAGATATCTAAAAAAGGTGGTCAGCGTTAGTTCATTTTATGTAGAAATTTGTTCAGAAACTGATTGAAAGAGGCTGCTCCATAGCCTGGAGCAATGACAGGAGAGTATTGTTGTGGTAGATAGGCAATGGTGCAATCGTGGTTTTTTTTTCCCCCCAAAGTCTTGACTGATATTGATTACATGAGTATTTGAGTGCTTTCCAGACTTTGAGTGACTTCTATGTCACATGTGTTTCTTTGCCAGCTGAAGCTAACAATAAAAGCTCCTATTGGAAGCACTTGTAGGAGGAGGATAACACTGTCCAAGTCTCATTGATGCATGTAGGTGACTTATTCACTTTACTCTGAAAAATTAAGCTAGGATGTGTTTCTAAGTTTCAAACTCACTTGATAATTCAAAAGTCTGCAGAAACACTCAACCACCTTAATTTGCTACAAAGAACAATGATAGATATGAAGAGGATGTGAATTTGATTTCTGTTCTTCCTTGGCTTATTCTGATGCAAGCTATTGTTTACTCTCCAGCATCACATTGCATGATGAGCAGTAGACAACACTGTGCCGTTTAATTGCTGCAAGTGAATTTTAGTTTTCTGTATTCACATTAACATGGTTAGGCAATTAATTAGCTCTGTTTGCAGTCCCATCACAGTTTGCAGACTCACTTGTACAAATATTTATGTTCTGGTGTGCGTTGAAAAAATGATGCATTGAGATTGATGTGATGAAGACCTTTGAGAGTTAAATGTATATAACAAATATGTTTAATGGCAAAAATGAGACAGGATTTTGCAATAAACCCTCTTCAAGGCTATACAAGGAAAAATGAATTGATGAATAGTAACTATTAGGAGCTAGCCTTGGTTTGCTACAGGTGTAACACTCATGTGGAATGCAATGCAACTGTTTTTAATCCTGGGTAAGAAGTACTCTATAAATTGCTTTACTGATGGATGGCCCTCAGTTAAAAAAGAAGTTGTTAAGGTAGAAGTCAAATCAAGTTGGCAATAGCTTTTATAGGCTTCAATGATAATCAGCCTTCAACTTCAGAGGTTTAGCTGAAGGTGTTGGTACAGAATCACGGGGTGTTTGAGGGCTGCCAGCCTGTGCTGCCAGAGCTGGTCAGGATGTAAATGAAGCAGTTCACATAACTGACAACCATGTAGCAGCAGTAGTGAACGCTAGTGACCTTCAGTGTTCTGCTGCTCGGGGTGGAGCTAGGCCAGAGTATTTTTGACCTAGACTGTTCTTGAGACATGAAAATTAATTTGCATTCATATTCCTATGTTTCCCAGGGAAGATGACAAAAAGATAATAAGTTTCAAGGAATAACAGTTCTAGTGAAGGAATTCACTCTTCTCTGAGGAATTAGCTATATGTACATGATGAATTGCTACCACACCAGGACTGTGGGCAATGGTACTTAGAAAGTCCAGCTGATATAATAAGAGCAACTTAAGGAATTTTGAAAAGTGAAATGGAAAATGTGTGGAAACAATATGAACATCACCTTAGTGACAGGAAGCAGGCTAAAACATTACAAAAGGGTGGTATATCCCTCCTGCTCATGTTGCATTGTGTTTGGCTAGTCAAAGGCAATAGTATTGGCATGTTTTGTATTCCCCCCAACTCTGCAGAAATCCTTATGAAACTCAAGGATCCTTTTTGAAGCATGACACTGACTACTGAAAGTTTTTACCTTAAACACACTCATTTGTATCTGTGGTTTATTGTCTAATAATTATGAATATTTTAGTGGACAACATTACCTGTTTCCAACTCTTAACAGAAGTGGGAAATTCAGGTATACTTCATTCCAACAAGAAATAGTAGACTGGTTCTTGGTCCATGTTCAACGGGCTACTGGTATTTACTGTAGGATACCTAATATCTATTTTTTCCTTTATTCTTTTTCTTCTTTAAACTGATTTCAAAGTTAAATAAGACAGGCCTACATGATCCTTCTCATTTCAGTGTGTCCCAGACAGTGTTTGCTTTATGATCTTCTACCTATGTAACATAACATGGTCCATCCCATCGAATGCCTATGATTCTTATAAAAATAAATTGATTGGGCCAGAGGTAACGTGAGAATACAAATGCAATGTCTGATTTAATTATTACAATTATCTAGGTTTGCAAGCTGTTTGAAAATTAAAATATACATAAAGTTTGGATAAATCAAGCTGAGTTCATAGCTTTTTGTGCTATCAGAATGCTGCACTTTAGATGAGTAGAAAGGAAAGGAGAGCAGTAAGGTTACAAAGGGCAAGTGAGAAAGCTCTGACTTGGAAAAGTAATTCAATCTTCTCACCCAGAGCATCTCTGTTAAGCAGAAGCTATGAATTGCACTGTTGTAGTTCTAAATGGTATATAAGAACTGCAGTGAGCTGTTGTACACAACCAAATACCATGAAGGGGAAGGGAGGTCAGTGTATGTGCTTGGGTGCCTCTTGAATTTGTGACTTTAAAAGTGTACGTTCGTGGAATGCTGCTGTATGCACACTGCTAAGCAAAAGTCCTCTGTGGGAATTGGAAGGCTTGATGCTAACAAGTTTATTTTCCAATGTTATTTTATGTTTCATTGCCCTTTGCTGAAATCTTGATGAAAACGTACTACAGTTTTTCCATGGCAGTGGTTTGCCTTTGAACCCACAGGAAGGCAGATGTGGCTGTAGGAATTTGGGTTAGACTACTCTATCTAAAAGCACAAAATAACCATGTCACAAATGATCTGCCTTGGTGGTCACTAATGCCAGGCTCTAGAATTGTTCTTGTGCTTTGTTATTGCCAGAGTGCTGTTTGAATGCAAATTCTGTTTATTATACTTTCAGGAAGGTTTCTTCTCTCCTACTTCCAAACAGAAACAAATCTAAGTGTTCACTATTTAAGTTCTTACTTCATTAAGTAACTAAGCCATTAAAAATATGAATACCATACAATGATTTTGAAGGCTAACATGAAGAAATTTCTATGTTCACAGCCATAGAAAAGAAGCTAGTAATACGAGCTTTTTACGTGCATCTGTGAGAATGTTATATAGTGGGTATATCGTTATATATCCACATTGATGTCTAATCATGTTGTAGATCATTCAATAATATCAACTCTTTTGGATCCTGCTCTACTTATGAGTTGCAATGTCCATGTAAGAATATCTAATGCAAAATTTTCCAATCCAAGGTGAACAAAGAAATGATTTTAGCTTGTCATGACATGCACTTAGTAATATTTCTGTTATGTGATTTTTTTTTTTTGTCCCATGAACTTCAAATTTCTAGATATTTTTCATTAAAAAAACCCTAAAGCTTTACAGAATATTTTCTTCCATAGTTCTCTTGCTGTTTGCAGAACTACATTAGTTGCACTGTTGTGCAGATGTCAAGCTTTCAGAGCTTTTAGTGTATCTTCTGTGTACTGTGTTGCTCCATGTAGCCATAGGAAGCCTGTTCAGTCCCTGCACTGTGCTATGAGTATTTCATAGCCGACCAAAAACCTGTTATTATGCCATTTCTTTTTTTGTTACAATTATTTTCCTGTCTCTTTACTGATGACAGATGGGGTTTTAACTGTGATTCTGTTGTGGTTTCTTTCTTATTCTCTTAAATCTGTGCATCAAACTTTTTATTTTTTAAAAATACTGAGTCTTGTGAGGCAGTTCACCATCCTGGTCATATTGCTGTGGTCCTGCTAAAAGCTCAATAGTAAAATGCATTCTACTTATTTCCCAAAGTTGACAAGGAGACACTTATCCAGCAGTGCTGGCTGAAACCAGTCTACTTGAACTAAGAATAACAGACATTTAGACCAGCTTTTTTTTTTTTTTCTTTTTGTCTTTGTAGCTATTATATCCCATTCCATGATGCCTTCATGTCTATTTTGCATCCAATTTTCTATCTGTCTGCTAAGGTTGTATTTTATATATAATATATATTATATATCTGAGCATTAAACATTTAGCTGCCTTGTAATGTATGCTCTTCTCTTACATGCAAATTGTCATCTAGTGAATTATTGTGCAACTTCTTTATATGGCACTGTCATGTTAGGAGGGTACAGAGTGGTCTGGCACTTGCATTCTAACTCTCCTCATCAAGGTTGGAGGTTAGGTGTGGCTAGGTTTAAATTCTGAGTGATGCCCTATTTGCCACAGTCAATCCAGTCATGTTCACCATCTGTGAACTATCACAATTCTGGGTACACTGATAGTGGGCTGCACTTTCGGTCCAGTTGTGCTCATGAACTAGCACTGCCACACTCTAGGGCTTGGTTGTGTTCAATGACAAAGTGTAATGACTGGGTACTTAAACAGTCCAGTTCTAATCATGCAACAGATAGACATATTCTGAAGGATTGCTGGTGATGATGACCGTCTGCAAAAAACTACATACCATACATATATATGAGTGATACAGCATACAAAGTTACAGACAATACAACCTGGCTAGAAAATGTTAGAGTAACTCTCTAGAGTGATTTCTAAGTTTCTCAGAGAAGCACTTAGTTAAGTTTACCCAAGGTGTCCCAAGGATGGAGAGAAGAAAGGCTCAGTCCATTGACTGATCCCAGGAGCCAGAGGTAGTCAGTGATGGAGCTTCCCTTGACTCGATCACAATGATGTCTTCCCCCAATATCCCCTCTTTCTTTAGCCATTGTTATACTTTTTTTCTTACCTTCAAGGTGGAGTTTGAATGACTCCAGTCATAAATATCTTTCTTATGATTGCTGTGAAATTCTCTTGCCTTGCATTTAAAGCTATAGTTTATAAAAAAATCAGGGCACAGACTCAAGGAGAAGTCGTTGCACCTTGGAGGCAGGTAGCCTTCAGGATGGAGATGTGTTTTGGTATTATAATAACATTATAATGAGCAAAGTTCACACAAAGGACAGCATGTTGTCAAGATTTGATGGACCATTGGCTCAGGGTACCAAAAGTGCTGTTTATCGGTTTTAGAGGACCATCTGATTCCAGTAGCTCATCACAGAGGCTGACTGCAGAGTCTCCACTCTGCTCCGCTCTCTGTGGTATTTTGCAGGGAGTTGCTGTGTAGTGGATTCCTCACATACCAGCAGCAGCTGTATCCACCCTGAAAGCCTTTTTGATTTTATACCTTTCAATAATTGGCGAACAAGGCTATACTTTTAATGCAAGATTTAGTCTTTTTATTTTCCAGGCCACTTCAGTAATTATTCCACAGGCACTCTTGTTCCCCTTATCACTTGTAGCTCAGGTGACCCTTTACTGAGAACACTTTCCACTATCCCAGTTCTCTCCATAATTCCTATGAGTGCTTCCCTGCCTTTGGGTTTTCTTCCTAACCCACTCTTTGTTTACTATCCGCTTTTTCAATCTCCAGTTTTGTTCTTCTGTAGTTTTTTAGATTCAGTGAATTGATTCTCTGCTTTAGTTATGCTCTTCACTTGGGATGTGAGCTTTGCTTATTTTTTGATTGAAACTTTTTGTTGTAATTCTCATGATTTGTGGCATGTTAAGCAAATCTAAACAATCACTGTCCTGTCCCTGCAGCTTTTGCTCTTACTGAAAATTAATCCTGAAGAGTTTAGATTACTTCAGGCTTTAACAGACCCACAGTTTTATTGTCCCCATAAAAACCTGTAATGAAGTTGGTTCATCTTGTAGTATGGGAAGACAGTTTCATGCAGTTTGTCAGTCCACTGTGGCCGAGGAAAGCTATTTACAGAAAACACACCTTTTGGATAGAAAATTGATTATTTTTTTTTCTGTTTTTCTTTTTTTTTTTTTTAAACACAGATCTTCCAACTTTTTAGTTCAAATGTGCCAAATTTTGCTACATAGTGCAACTACTCTTTCAAGTATCTTTCATTTCTGCAGTTCTATGTTCTTTAACCTCCAAGAGCTTTTCAGCACATCTTTTGTGTCTATAGGACTTTAATCCATACCTACTGTTCTCAACTGAAAAGCAAATTCTCACTTTCTCATTTTGCATGCATACAGGAACACTTCCCTTCTGACACTGTGAAAACAGAGGAGAGTTAGCACCTTCAGTGCTTACCCTGTGCTATTGTTTCTTTCTCAAGCACTGTTCAGCAGCAGAGTTCCCTGTGTTACTGCTGAGGTTACCAAGTGGCACGGTGGAGAATGAATGCTACCTAAACAGCGGACCAGACAGAAGCTGTTATTGCTTTTATTGATGGCATTACCTGAGTTCAGGAGCCCTCTCTGTCTCTGAAGTGTAGCATTAAGATGCCTTCTACTGCAAAGGTGTCTGCCAGAACAGAGGGAACGGTTGTACTAGTCTCTGGGACAGTTGGCAGCTGTGCATTGGTCATCCCAGCTCAGGGCGTGCCTGGATCCCAGAGCAGACTATCACCAGCTTGATTTTGTAGAGGAAGAAGATGAGCTGTGTGGTTCAGTTTCACTGTTCATCTTTACACTTCTTTGTATAATGACAAATAGAGATGGCTTGGGTCAGCAGCATGTTTACCCAGGAGGGTTTTGTTTTTAAAAATACCTCTCTATTTCTTTGAAATGAATGGCTTTATTTATAACTAATTATTGGCAGTATTGTGTGCAAGAGACGGGAAACAAGGATCTTGTTATGTCTAGATATCAAGGATAATCCCAAAGAAGAATTTTGCATGGAAATTGAGTACACTGAGGCTAAAGCAGAATAATCTCTTGTGGGGGGGATGTATTTGTTTGCAGCTGAAGTGGTTCTCATGATGGCAATGCAGTTAAGAGCTTTTTGTAGTAACCAATGCTGCCCACTGTATATTTAGTAAAACTAAAGACCTTTACACCAAGTATATTCTTTGTCACCGTTATTTGCCACCATTGCTTGACTTGCTTCATGATGCTATTCAGGTAACTAATTTGCACCTTAATTAGTGCTTCTTTACAGACATGTCTTGAATAGTTAGTCACAGGTAACAGGCAACAACACAGATTTGGCATAGAAGATGGTTAAATAACCCTTTCTTAGGAGAATTCTGTGCTAGCAGTGGGAACTGCTGGATTAATCTGTCATTTACCTCACAAAAAAGCATATACTTACTGTGAAAGAGGTGGGTGATGTGACCAACTGGTAGGGTTTATTTTTTTCAATGTGTACATGATAATTTTTTTTCCTGTGCTTTTAGAATCAAATGTTCCCATAGTGACACTACAGCCTGAAAAAGAGCCGAAAGAGCTAATATAAATCTGAGCTCTAGGAGATATTTTTTTTTTTTTGTGATTTCGTTACATGCGGTATAATCAGCCACTAAATCTAGTGTCCTATGTTTCTCAACCGTTTGAGAACTGATACTGACTTCTGTGAGAAGTCACATCACTTTATAGCAAGTTTAGCAACTTCCTGAGCAGTTCTTGGTATTTTTTTTCTCAACGGAATTAATCACTATAATGTTTACTTGCATTTCAGACACAATTAGGAAACTTTTTGGCTAATATTAGGGTACCTTAATTTAGACCATTCCTGTAGATTCATATTTTTTTGGAGAATATTTTTCTGTTATTCTCACGCATAGTAGAAAATTCTTGCATGATTTCAGAAGCAAACTGCAGATGTGTCTGAAACACTTGAGCAAATGCCTCCTGAAGATGGAAAGGAAATTAATATAGAAAATTCGTGTCATGGTGAGATCTGAGCATTAAAAACGCTGTCTCTCAGTCCTGTCTCAGACTCTTTCTCTCAGACTTGCAGAACCTTGATAAAGTTTCATTTTGCCCCTTGGAAGTACACTACTACTATGAACTATAGCATGGAAACGGTAAAGCAGAAATATTGGCTTTTACTGTAGTGTTGCCTGCTTTCCAGTTGAAATTTACTCTGCCAAGCCATCTGCCCTTGCTGTAACATAATTACTATTTTCCAGCAGTTATTTTTATGATTGCATTAATATAATACTATGTGGGCAATCTCTAATGCTATTCTAACTTTTCTATGGTCAGTTATCTTTGCTACTGGTTTGGGCAGAGGGAAGCGTGGATGAAGAACAGGAGTGTGGGGAAGAATCTCTCTCTGCAGCCATTCTCAAGGTGATGCAGAATAGAATCCTTAAAACTCCAAAAGCTTTGTTCAAAGTAAAGCAGAGCTACTGTCTGAAATGTATTTAAAGCTAAATTCTCCTGCTCCTCTAGTGAACTTATTTTGGGGAAGAGTGTGTGTTTTGCGCATAAGAAAAGCTTCAAGCAATGCAAATAATGGCTGCCTTCTGAAAACCAGATAGAAATAAACTGGGCACACTGTAGAAATGTAACCATCACTAAAATCTCAAATGGGATTAAGCTTTTGCTTTGAAAATTCACAAATTTACTCTCGCTTTCTCAGGCCTTATGTTTGGGAGGCTATGTTAAAGGAGAATATCACTTCAGAAAAACAGTTTCCATTTCTGTTTGTGAAAGCAGAATTCGATAGAAATCTGTCGGCTCTTTGCCCAGGCCTAATGCCTTTACCTTTCTAATACAGAGCTGCTTCCCTTTTCAGGAACTGCTGATGCTTCACTTTGGGGGATTTAAAAATAGTAACTAAGGGAAGGAAGGAAATGCTCTCAAAGTTGCAATAGGAGTAATTTCCTGTTTGAATGTATTTTTTCTGTATTCCCTGTGCCCCCCTGCCATTATCCCAAGATCTTTAGTTCTGACTGAAACCTTATTAACATTGCAGCCCTTACACTATAGCAACAACAGCAACTGTGTGTGGTTCATGGAAGGGAGGTGTGATGGCAAAGACTGATATCCTTCTCGATTCTTTCCCAAAAGGAGAACTCTTTACTAGTTGCTGTTATATTAGCCTAAGATTTTTCTGTTTTTACAGGACTGCAGCAATGTGCAGTTCTCTTTATTGTTATCAGGAGAAGGTAGATTAATATTAAACTGACAAAGCAAATTGTTCAAGAGTACAAAGGATATGACAGAACTAGGATGTAAAAAGCAGCAGTTCCTGGCACTTCTGAACCAGTTACCTCTCAGTTGTTCGTGACCTCTCCTAACAGCCAGGTTTAGGTCTTCCTTCTAAGGAAAACTCTCTAAAGAGTGTGATTCATACCAAGAAGGACATAAATAGGCTTATGATGTAATCAGATGAGATCGCAGTAGATAGTACAGACTACTTCAATCTAGGTCCAGATGTGCAGATGCTTTGTAGTTAGAGCTAATATGAAGTTTTAGTGATCAAGATAACATCCCTTGTAAAGGACATCCTGGAATATATGGACTCAGGACAGACACATTAATTAAGTTTTTAAAGAACAGGCTAACTTGGCAGGGAGAAGCAAAGTCTATGTATCATTAACTGAACTACCTTAAAAATCAAACCCACATGTCAAAAAGACCACCAAGCAAAACCATATTGTCAGTTTACGCCTAGGTTACAGAGACACTGTCTAAGGTAGAATGACCATAATCAACAGCTTCAGAATGTGAGCCTGGTTACTTTGTATAAATAAGGCATGCCTTGCTAAGGACTGTGTTCTTGAAGGACTATAGATGGATGAGGATGGAACTTCCTGCCCCCCAGTACACCAGAGGCTGAATGATGGCCTGCTCATTTACATGCTAGGTGAAGGACTCACTAAACAGAGTAAAAATGTGTATTATCTAATGTTTTATGTATGAATACAGCACAGGAGGTACTGTTGGTTGTATTGGCTTTATGGATTTACTCCCCAGCATCTCTCTCTGCACAGACACAAATAAAGCAATATCTTGAATCTATGTGAAAATTGGCTCATTAAACACCAGGCAGAAATCCACTTTTTGGACAATACTGGGAAGAACCAAGAGCATCTGGCCTTTTCTAATGTGTAGCAGCCACTTCTGGAATGATACTTCATTAAGGAAATTAAAGGCTAGGATTAGTCCAACACAGTTAATTCTTCCTCTACCCCAAATCCAAAATTATGCACCTCTATTTTGAGAGTCTTTAACTGCAAAAGATAACTTATTTCAGATGAATAAAATGGAGGAACTGTATTTACAGCTGGCTGTTCTGTTTAGTCTTATGTAAAAAAAAAATATATATAAAAATCTAGGCTATTCATGTTCTCTGACAATTTCTGTTTGCAGGTGGACTCCAGAATTTAAATTGAACCATCTCTTAAAATCCTTAATTTACATTGTCCAGACAACTCATTGCTTCCGTAACCGCTATGCAAAATGTCTAAATAGGCATAAAGTCAATCTTAGCTCCTAGTCTATCTTTTCTTCAGAGTCAATGAAATCTTGTTCTGTACTTTCTCCAAATGCTGTTGTAAATTTTATTAAAATGGAAAGCCAGACACAGTGTTTATCTCCAACTATAAAGCATTTTCTTTATCATGTACTGCAACATTTAAAGAGACAACTGAGCTATGGGAAGACTTCTGTCACATCTTGATAAGGAAAATCCTAGAAGGCTTTGGAAATAAGAAAAATATTATAAAGCTGTGTTATGGTGTGCATGATAAATCACAGGTTATTTTTAACTTTGATGCTTTATCATAGATTAATGAAAATACTGTCATTTTGAGATTCACACAAAGTTTAGTAATAAATCTGTAGGGGAAAATGAAATGAGTGTTACTCACCTGAGGATGATTAGAACCATGCCTTTTCCAAATTGTTTTCTATTGAAAATGTCTCTGTAATTATTTTATTTCCTCCTTGGTGTTCACATACAACATAAATTGCACTTGCAAAGGAAGAGAATCAGGATGTAATGTGATTTGCAAAAACTAGTGGCTATGCTGTCAATAAGAACAGACATAGAAAAATGATATGCTGATAATAATTTTGAAAATATAGGGGCAAGAAAGCCCTTGTCTTGCACATTAATGTCAAAAATCTGCATTCTGAACACATTTCACTTGGATGTTCTTGAACAGTTTTGTCTTCAAGTTTCAATTCCTTTGCTACTAGGATGTAGGATGTGACCACAGAGCAATATTAGCAAATATCAACAGAAACTGATAAGAATATTTTTACAGAATATTTACTTTAAACTGTAGTGAAGGAAGAATTATAGTTATGAAGGTTAGTAAATGACTGTGTGATTTGAAAACATGGTAAATTTCTCCTGGAGGTACACAACTTAATTCCAGTGAAAAGTTTGCAAGTTTAATTGTGTTTTCAAAACTTGGTATTTTACACCAAAGGTCAGAGTCAAGCAAGTCCCTCACTGGCTTAGAGTGATGTATGACAGGATTAAATTGCTAAAAATCTTGGCTTTTTAAAAACAGCCAGATCACCAAATCTTTGTGTTTTACTACTAAAATGGATGAATGCATATTTCCTTCCAGTCTGGGCAAACTGTTAATGCCTTTTTGAACATTCTAAAATTACTTTTAATCAAACATCATGTTCACCAGAAGTCATAAATCATCAAAATTTAACAAACATACCACTCTTTAAATTGTACAGAGATCATTGTATATGCTTTATTTGAACCATTAAACGGATTCACCCTGAGACTTCTTATTTCTTTAGCCTTAAAATGTAGGGATGTTTAGCTGTGATGTGGTTTTTTTTTTCTTCTCAGAGTTAGCAATGACGTACATGCTTTCTTGTAGCTTCTGATTGAATAAGGATACATTGATAGAAATGGCTTGTGTTGTATCCTATCAAATGGCAGACTGGTTAGATACAGCGGTTGGTGTTAACTAGATCACAGGATCTAGTTTGTCACAGGAGAGAATCCTGCCTTTCTTTGTTGCTATTATGTATCAGCAAAAGGTTGAGTCTTGTACTCTAGGTCTAGAAATAACTGCTTTTATGTGAACTGGTGGTTTCTGAGGAGTGATATCTGGGATTGTCCTGGAAGTTAGTGCTGTTAACTGAGTGCCACTGTAACAATAAGAGATGAAATTTGTGCATCTGATTTCTGGGATAAAATAAAAATAGTATTAAATGAAAAACCCTAAGCATTCAGAAGTTTGAATTGCCAAGCTGACTTCTCTGCAGTCTTAATTTAATCCAACAATCTCCTAAACATTATGCATAGTTTTAAATAAGATTATCAATAACATGTGTTTTTTTTGTTCTAATGCTTCTGACTTGTTTATGTGCACAGGTTGGCCAGACATGGGTGGAGAGCAGATGTTTAATGTTCTGTTTGCTCCTCCTTGCCCAAGTGTGGCCCTATGCCGTGTGTTACTTTGTGGCAGTGAAAGCATTTCCTGAAGACAGGATGCCTAATTTCCTCATGGACACTATTATACTATTAATTGTAACGTGACATATCTACATTAAACATTATTACCGTTTTATAGGAAAGAAAGTGAGTCACAGGAAGAAGTGATTGAAGTGTCAATTTATCCTGATGTTCAATATAGGGTGTGTAAGAATTACTTTTTTTTCAGAGCACTTAGCATTATATATCAATTAGTATGCTAAAAACATAATGCCTATTGCCTTCAGTGGCAACTGCAAGTACTCAGGGCATTGGTGAATAAACCTTACGTTTTAAAACTGTGAGCCCAGAAAATGAGGAGAAATGTAACTAATGCCTAGCTATTAATTCAGACAGCACTGCAGAGGATTTGTTAGAGACAAGTTCAGAATTTAACTTCACAGCTGCTTTCAATGATTGAAATCATCAGACTACTTCTGCAGTTTTTCCTTAAAATTGTTTCCCATTTACTATATTGTTTTTATTTTTTTCCAGTAACTGAAGCACTGATCCTGTAGGAAACAGCATACTCATGTCATGCTGATTCACTAACATCTTTTGCAAATTCCATCTTATGAATTAGGAAAGGGAGGAAAAATGGGGGAGGAAACTCCACCCCAAAGCATCCATTCCTCACCCACACCACTGCCCAACCCGAAAAACACAGCCCCTAAATTTCCTGTGAGGGAAAAAAAAAACTGTGTGATGGTCATGTAAAAATTGAGATCTATATTCCCACTTTTTTTTAATTCTTCTGTTCAAATATCCAACTTTAATTGCTTTTTTCAATAATATCATTTGTGTTTATTTTTTGTGTTTGGAACCCTAAAGCTATGAAGTCAAGATTGTTGACTGTTCTAACACGACAATATCCAAAAGCTCTTTAAAACATTGAGTACCTTAGATCCCCTTTTTATCTTCTAGTTCATTAATAGTGTAGAAAACTGTCAGATACAAGCTTATTGTCAGTTATAAACTTGTAATGTTGTATCTGTTAATTAAAAGCATCACATGGGATATATTTTGTTAGAAGTCTGGTATGACAGCAACCCAATGTTTCAGAATCTATAAAGGCCTTTTTCTTGAGAATAGTTAGAAATGGACTCTTCAAAGTACAGCAATGTTTTGCCACTGGCAATTTTCTTGGGTGAAAGTAGCTTTAATAACAAGGTAGACATCTTCCCTTTAGATCCAGTGGAGCAAAGTCTGTTGACATTAGGACACAGCATGATGGCTAACTAGTGCCTCTAAAAGCCTCAAGAAAAATGGGTTTAGTGGAGGAGCAGGGTATCAGGTTATTTGGATTCAGAGGAGTAAAGCTCATGCCTCAAGATATGTAAGCATCTTTCACCATTTTTGTTTCTCAGGCTGTGGCTAAACAAGCCTTTAAATATGTCAAGAAGGGAATTTCACTGAGAGAATGTTAATGGAGTAGAGTTGGATTTCAGTATGATAGTTGGATAGGTTTAATAACTTGTGACTCAAGTACAGAATGAAATTTAAAATATAGAGGAATATGTGGATTGTAGTGATTTTTTTCTGACTGTCTCTGTAAATCTATCCATAAGACACTGCTGCTAACAAGAAAATGCTGCTTAGTTTTCTAGTATATAAATACTCTTTCTTTTGCTGTATGTCTAACCATTGGGGAACACAACTGAATAGAATATATCCAAGTGAGGGGGGAAAAAAATGTGTGAAGCACTTTTTTTTTTGTTCCTAAAAATCACTGTCATTGTGTTACAGATCCATTTATAGCGTGCTAAACAAAGCTAAATACGTAATGCTTAATGAAACAAGACCACAAGTTGCACTTGGTGCTAGTTTATATCCTGTGCATGCCACTAGCTTTGGTAGAGCTGGTGCAGGTGATAAATCGTTGCAGAATTGGACTGTTTATGATTTCACTTTCCTGTTTTTCCGTTGAAACCCTCTAAAACCTGAGACTGATATAATAATAACAACCCTTTGATTGCTTTTGTCTTGATGGCAGGCTGGTTTTAAATAGAAAGTTCTGGACTATAGGCCAAATTTGACTTCAAGATCTTATATTTCTGGACCTTGGCCACGTGCAGCCTCTGTTGTAGACTCTATCCTGGTTGCCTTGCTGCTGCCGCTGTCTCTTAAGAAGATATGGGGCAAAGAAGCTGTTGTTTCTGGTGGCATGGTACATTCCCCTACCTTATTGGTGGCAGAGCAGAGACTGTTCAACAGTGGCTGCTGCAGTCCCTGCTCTGAGCCCTGTGCTGCCAGCCAGAGCACTGGAAAGCCTCCAAGAACCCTCAGAGGATGTTGACAGTGTTGAGGTGTACACTGTGCCTAAAAGAATAATGTATGGGACACTGAGTAGGCAAGATGAGTGCCACGGGCTGTCTCCTATTTGCCTATTTTCCAGCCTGTGGACACACGTTCCTGTTTTTCTCACAACTTTGCCCCTCTCCAGCAAAAATAGGATTCTTGAGTTCCTACCTCATTCCCAGAATACAGATGGATTGATTTATTTACTTACTTTCCTTGCAGAGAAAATCCATTTTTTTCTAGACCAAGATAGGGTTTTGGGATTCAGAATTTTTTGGTGGTACGATGTGCAACAGGATGTTGCTGAGCAAGGTGGCTCAGGTCTGANTAAATAGTGATCGCAGAGGCGCCAGATTGGCCCAGCCGGGCTGGGGGTGGGTCTGAACCCAGGAGTCGGGGGAGAGTCTAAAAAACTTTTACCAGGTCTTCACTGCAACCCGCTCCCCCTGTTACTAAGCAAAAGCAACTCCTTGCTAAACCATGACACCTGCTCTGAGCCCTGTGCTGCCAGCCAGAGCACTGGAAAGCCTCCAAGAACCCTCAGAGGATGTTGACAGTGTTGAGGTGTACACTGTGCCTAAAAGAATAATGTATGGGACACTGAGTAGGCAAGATGAGTGCCACGGGCTGTCTCCTATTTGCCTATTTTCCAGCCTGTGGACACACGTTCCTGTTTTTCTCACAACTTTGCCCCTCTCCAGCAAAAATAGGATTCTTGAGTTCCTACCTCATTCCCAGAATACAGATGGATTGATTTATTTACTTACTTTCCTTGCAGAGAAAATCCATTTTTTTCTAGACCAAGATAGGGTTTTGGGATTCAGAATTTTTTGGTGGTACGATGTGCAACAGGATGTTGCTGAGCAAGGTGGCTCAGGTCTGACATTGCTGGGGCAAGATACGTTTAATGAGAGTGGTCAGAGAAAACACACACTTACCCCCTGGTGCCTCTCTCCTCCGATTATTTCACTCTTGCGTTAAATAAGTCTGTCTTTACTGCCATGCTTTTGAAGTTTTGAGTCTCTGCTTCTGCAGTTCAGGAGAAAGTATTCTTCAAAGTTGAAATGCTGGATTTCAATTTTCTGTTCCAATTTAGGGCCTTCAATACTGTGAGTGAAGTCATTGCTGCTTCCTTTTACTAAGCTCCTTTTATGTGAACAGCTGTATTCTGCAAAATCTCATTAGAGGGTAAATTGACATGGACGTATCCAAGTGTGAAATAATGTTTTTGTGATGTTAGAATATGTTATAAAAATAGTGGGAGTGCAAGGCATTGATTATAGGACCAAAGAATGTAAAAAGTTAATAGCGGAAAAAACAAGTACATCCTTGGCTCAAGAACTTGCAAGAAATGCCTATCAACCAACCATATTCTCTAGTCAGTGGCATTACCTGTATATGACAGTGAGTTTTCAAACACATCATTTAGCTTTTAAATGCCCTGCAGAATATTATTGGTAGGCTTTCTTCTCCTGGAGACTGCAGTAAGTTTTACATTTGTTTCTCCTACTATTTTTATAGAGGCAAAACACCTGGTGGAATGTGCACACATAGCACTCTGAAGAGTTGCTTAATCTGTTTTAATTAGAGGAAAGCTGCTTGGGAAGAGGAACGGTGTTCTCTGAGCATGTGTATTTTTGGCTGCATTTTAAATTCCATTTGTTCTGTTAAAACAAATTTATAAATAACATATCACACACACTTTTCCATCAATGTAAAATACTCTGTAGTTCACTGTTAAATGATTGCTGTTTAATAAGCAGCTGGAAAACCAGAGACCTGAAGTTCTCAGATGAGTTTGGATTGAGAATAAAATGGCAACATTCTGAAAAGATGATTGATTTATAGAGTTTGCATAGTTTTGCTTCCAGGAACTTCTACAGACCTTTGTGTTTTAATCTCTGAGTAGTCATGTATTTAAAAATATTGTGGTTTAAAAATTTTCTTTTAAATTGTAATTATTTATTGACAACAATATGTGCTTTACATAATAGGCATATACTGCAGATATAGAACAGACAATATATTTTATGTCCTCTAGATGTAGAATAACATTGTGTTTACCTATTCAATGATTTGTCTTGTGTTAGAGAATAATAGGAACTGTTAGATCTGGCCAACGCTTTGTCTTTTTTTTTCTTTAAAGAATGTTTTGGAATGGATGTGAGTGTTTGTATGTGTGTATTAGAAAGGGATGGTGGAGGGGGGAAGAAGGGGGCTCAAGAACATACACAGTCTGAAAGTGCTGTGTGGCTATGCTAAATTGTTACCATGGTAGTAAATAATAGCAGAGTGATGAACTGAATCTCTAATAGCATTAATGGTGCTGAGCAGTCCTTGTCTGTTGCCAGTGAAACATGCAAAAGTATTCCACAACTAAAGCTTCTAATTTAAAAAAAGAAATGCTGCATGGTTGTGCTGCAGCTGAATAAAACATAATGAATTGTGATGAGAATGAAGCTGGGTAGAGCAGTATATAGTTCTCATCAGGCTCTTTCACTATGTGTATATGGCATACTTGTTTTAAGCTGTAAGGATTTTTCTGAAAAGTAAAGGTAGAATTCAGGATGTATCAAGGCCCATGTGTTCTCATCACTCTAGATTCCAGAGTGTAGCAGTTCACCTCTGAAATGAAGCACACTACCTTGATTTAACCTTTTGTCTTACCTGAAAAATCAGGCTTGTGACAGGGCTTAAATTAAAATTACATATAACATTTGGAGAACCTGATAAGATTTCTTGTTCAAATCATAGTCCACTCTCTGTCTATAATCTCATCTTCTGCATTTGCCATGACATTGGGCTACTGAGTAGCTTATATTGCTTACTTAATGGTGAGTTACATGAAGTAAGGAAAAATTGATACAGAAGGTTCTGAAAATGAGATTTCTGGATAACAGTAGATCTGTTACGCCACGACTGGCTCAGGTTGCACCTGAAGGATGAGGAATGCCATCTTTTGTCATCCTTGTTTGATAAGCAAAGGTAAAAATAGTTTCTTTGATTTTTGGTTCGTTTTCACTAGATGAGACAGTGTACAATTTCAACAGTTAGTGAGAAGATGATAGCTTTCAGACTTTCTGTAAGCATGCCTTTTAAAAATACAGAGTGTGGAACTAACTAACTTAATGTTTAAATCTGTTACTCATTTGTGAGGTTTGTGATTTGAAGTTGTTATTATAGGTGAAAGTACAGTTTCAGCAGTTACGTGATGTCCATTCACCTAACAAACCAGCGTGCAGTATTCATAGTACAGCTTAGCCCAGCATAACTAGCCATATTGGCAGCAAAGAGAAACTCTTACTTGAATGCTGCTATTGTGTAACTTTATTAATCTTTGCAAAGTAAGATTTAATCAGCCTTCTCCACGAAGAATTGATTTATTGTGGCAGAAGTCAATATTTAAGACCTGGAAATCAGAAGGTTTGCTGCCCAACCAACCATTTTTTCCCCCAAGGTTGCATCTCCCTAGGAATGTGCTAGAAGGGTTTGAACCGGATGGCAAATGTGCAAGGTCTTTGTCTTTAGAACTAGAAGTAATGACTTTGCATGGTCTGTGCTGATGACTCAGACTTGAAAGGCAGTTTCATACTGCCTTTGACATCCCCCCGCTAGGCACAAACAACCATGTTGAGTTTGAAAAGAAAGTTGCAGGCATGACTGAAACTTGTGTGAGCTACATTTGACCTAAAGTTGATGTCAAGAACGTTTTAAACTCAAGTAAAACGTTTCATGAGGTTCATGAGAAAGGTGTGCTTGCAATGTTTGTTTATGGAGTGGATGCATTTATCCATGTAGTTTCTGTGTGGTGAAATTAACTCAGCCTGGGCTTTCTGCAGATCTTTACAGTGATCTCAACTATAGTCACACCTTCAGTGCTTGTCCCCAGGGGCAAATAAAGTGAAATCTCGTATTCCTCCTTAAAGAAAAGTGCGTATTTGTCAGAAAGGCAAAGGGTTTCGGTTTTCTCTGGTTCTGGAAGAGAAAAAAATCAAGCTTCACCTTCAGTTGCAGGGCACAAACACAGTTTCACATGGCTTCCTGATAAGCACCAGCAGAGCGTTTTCTGAAACAAGAGCTGCTGCTGTAACAGAGTCTGTGTCTCTGCACACTATGAGCAAATCATGGGCATATTTCAAGCACTTTTGGTATTCCAGAAAATCTATTTGACTGTATTTCACTAAGAAAATTTAGAGAGGCTTTCTTTACTTGCCTGTTGGACAAGCTAAGAAATTACTTTTGTTATGCTCTTAAAAAGATATCATAGAAGCGTCCCAGCAAGCAAGTGAATGTGAGGTGTTTGGATTGTGGTGAGCAACTGAGGGTGAGGGAAGTAATAGTGAAGTATCTTTAAGACAAATGTCCATTTACAGAAAGTCTAAATGTTAAAGGTCACCATACTTTGTCTGATGTGGTGTTTAGAAACAAAGTGTATCAGAGAAATGCTTACAAGAAGATGCTAACATCTCTGCCTTTCCTTAAGGAATATGATTCCCTAAAATCCCTCCATGTTTTGGACATATTGAAATGATTGACCTTTTCAGGACACTTTCTCCCCAGTCTTATTCCTTTTGTTCTTTACAGAGTTGGGAAGGCAGCTGTTGGGAAGAGGATGGAATGTTTTTAATTTGTCTCAAATGGAAAAGTTTTCCTATGTCCACCAGACAGATGAAAGGAATAATTTTAGTCCCAGAAAAACTAGATGTTCACTGATAGACAGAAACATAGATTTTTCTTTTAAATTAGTTGAAAAAAGTAAAATTGTGCATCTTAATCATTAAAAAACAGAGCTTTGTTACAGAACTGCTTCTGAATAACTAATCCTTACAGAGGTATAAACTGCAATATGGAATGATGTAACATTGGTGGTAGCTTCTAATAATAAAAGACTGTAGGTCCCTCTTTCACCAGGTCTTCCATTGATTTTTGTATTTAGACATTTCTTTGTTAGACAACTCACAGTTAGAAGCTTCAATAAGGGTTTTTTTAATTAGTCTTCCCAACAACACTACTGTTTTCAGCTCAAGAGCTTTAACTTGAGGCTGTAGTTGAGCAAAAAGGTGACTTTCCAGTGGTGAGAGCTACTGAGGAGTTTGCAGAACCTATGTAAAACTGTGGTGTCCTGAGGGGTAGTGCAAAGGCCAAACAAAAATTGGCATCATCTTTGGAAGTGTACAGGAAGGCAGCCAAGCAGTGTCAGACTGAAAAAGCCATCCCAGTCGCTTCCTATTCTGCTCTTGGGGATGACTTGCATCTGCACAGAATGAGGACAGCTAATTCCTTTAGTTTTCACCTACTGTCTTGATGGATTGGGTCTGGATAGAAGAGCCTTGCCAGACAGGGACAATATAGGTTATGAAAAAAGCAGCACGGTACTAGCCCCTTCTGTAGTCCACTTATTAGGAGTTCTGTGGTAAGCAGTTTCAGAACATTAACTGGAGTGTATTGGCTGCATCTAAACAGGTACCCTGAGTCGCTACAGGGGATGAAGACATCCACTACAAGGAATTTATTAAGGGCGCGGGAAAGCTTTGGTGTGTATTAAAGCAGCAGGAGTGAAGCAATGGAGCACACAAGGAACACAGGGAAGGTGCCAAGTACAGAAAATGAAAAGGGTTCCAAGATGTAGCGATGAGAAGTATTAGGGAAGTGTAAAAGGGGGAGAGAGGCTACAGGAGAAGTGACAAATATGAAGCAAAACCTTTATAGAGTATGACAGGTAAGAATTTTATGAGATAATGTGAAAGATTTCTTCAATAGCTGAATATATTAATCTGCAGTTATTCCCACTGCAGCATAAGAAAGTACAAAGAAAGTTCAGAGTGCCTTTATCAGACTTGCACAAACAAACAAGCCCAAACAAACCAACCTACGCTTTCCATTCCCTGTCTTGTATGCCAGCCCTTTACACAAAAAGGCACACACAGCACAACACAAGCACCTCTGGTGGGATATTTGTGCTGGCTGCTGATTCTCTCTCCTAGGGAAGCACCTGCAGCCCTCAGACAAAGGAAAGTCTGCTGTACAATGAAAAGAGCTGAACACAGTGTGATATTTCACACTAACAAGCTGTGTAAGGATTTTTAGAGCCCAAATAATAGCGAGAGTTCAGACTTTTCTGACCAACTAGCACCAGCTGTCTCCTGAGAGCATTTAGAGAGTTGCATGGGGATTAATTACAAACATGCTGCTTGATTTCCAACGTTTGCAAAACATGTGCAAGGTACAGATTGCCATTTGTACGTAGAGTATTGCACGAGAGCGTCCTGGAGCTTACAAAAATACAAGCTGGAGCCATGAATCAAATTCGGTCATGTGACAGAGGGGAGGTACTGGGCTGGCTCCCAGCCAGTGGTAGGAGCTGATGGGTGGAACAAACGGGGCATAAAAAGACTAATATGACTAACGGATCCTGGATGCGTGGTACCCTTATTTGGATCTACAGGAATGTAGGCTTTAGCAGTTCTGCAGCTCACCAGCCTCTTGCCTGACACTGGAACTGCTGCTCACAAAGTAGAATCCTGCTGCTCTGTGGTAGGAAGGATAGAGAAAGAACATGGCCTGCATTTTGAAGGTAAATCGCTGTCTGTTGCTTGAATGCATTGTTAGAGAGCCCCTCGCTGCTCAGAGGCATGGATTCGGTATGGACCTTTTGCATCTTTGTTGTCTTTTCGAATACTGGCTTTGTTTGGCAAATGGATAAGGAGCGATTCTGCAAGGTACAGCTGTGCTCTGCTTCCCTCTGCCATTCTTTTCCTCTTTCCCTGCATTGTCAGAACTGTGAGCTAGCGGGAAGGGAACTGTGTAGTGAATAACAGGAGGGGGGTGAGGGGCTCTGATTTGTCTGGGCTGACTTCGTCTGAGTGGAATTCCTTCAGGAGCAATAGCATTTGGGCAACAGACTTTCAGTACAAAGGACAAGACAGGGGAAACTGTTTTTTTTTTTTTCCTGACTGTGCAGTATTTACTGCTTTTAAAGCAAAGGTTGCAGATGTACACGGCTGTCCCAGATGCTCCTTAAGCACACACTCCCCTGCTGAATTTACCCAAGATCCACATGCTCCACACAATTACACTTAATATTTAGTTGCATTTGCTAATTAAGCAACCTATTTGATAGAGGGTTCTCCCCCCTCCACGCCAGCAAATACCACTGGAAACTTACCATGTGATCATATGGTTTCTCTAGCCTGCTTTCCTCACCGAGATAAAAGTGTTTACAGTGAGCATGTCACCGAGATGGAGGGGAGCATCACTAGCACTAAGTATTGAATGGAAGGGGAGGAGGCGGAAGTGCAGTCAGTTGAGAACAAACAGCGTTTGTTTCCTTGCACTGTTGTCACTTGCAGGGAGTGACTCTCCTGTGCCTGGCTTGAAAGTGGTTTGTGTCAGATTATTTAGCTATTTGCCTTGCTCCTTTCTGTGTATATTTTGAATACATTTGCACTCTGTTCCTTTTAGTAAATAAAAATGATCTCTGAATGCTTTTTTATTTTTAGTCTGGTTAACAAAGGGTTTATTAAGCTAAACTTTGTGATGGCCTCTCACAGCAGTTGCCTTCAGTATATCAGCAAAGTGAATAAATTGCAAAGCTTTAAACCAATAGCCACATAAAAAACATTCCCGTGTCTCCTTGAATCCAGTTCTTGTAACTTTTTTGTGTTCAACATTAAAAATAACTTTTTATCTGGCTACAGTATTTTCCCTTTTCATTCACTGCTGATGGGTCTGTGGTACTTGACATTATTTGAGTTTTCTGAGCATGTAGAGTGTGGCAGCTTGTATTAATAATTAGGGTGAAGTCTACTTCAAGTGCAGAAACTTTGTTAACTATCAGGTTCTGCTTGGAGATGATAGTAACAAAATCCTCTAAGCAGACAGCACTGACACAATTGAGAGTAAAGTTGTGTCTTACAATTAGGAGATAGGAGGACTGTGAAAGGAGTCTGATTTCACAATGATAAGCATGTGCACTCCTTTTTAAACAGTCCATGAATGATTTAGCTTGGATCTGCAAGTGATACAGAAGACAATGTCTTCACTTGTTTTTGACTATGTGGACAGATCACATGCAAAATCTTCACTCTGGTCCTAACAGCTAAATAAGAATAATCTTTTACAAGAAAATGCTTATGTCTCTTTCCCCCTTTCAGTTGTTTCCTCACATAGTGTGGTGACATGGCCTGCCACAAGCATGACTTCTGCAGGACTTTTCTCTTAGAGTTTGAATTATAACACAGTAAACACTTTCTCTTTGCCCAGGCCTGGGGCTCCATTTGGTTGTAATTCTGATGATTAGATCAATAGGTAAGTTGATATTCCTTGACAGAGCCCTCTGCCAGCTTAATTCTTAATCTTGTTATTACAGGCAGGTGCAAGGATAAAAAGTGAAAGTGATATGTAAAGATTAGTTTTGCAGGCTGGACTTCTTCAGGCAGACATCCCAGAGGAGTAATTTAAATGTCTAGATCAAGACACTTTACGGTGTATAAGTTTTCATTTTATGTAATGCCTGTTGGTACTCCTCAAGCTTTTACCATAACAAGGAAATTCAGAATATGTATGTATTTTGATGTGACACCAGGCTAATTCCTTCCTGAAACTACAAACCTGTTTGCTATACCCTTCTCTTAGGTTTGTCCTGATTCTTTTGTTTGTTCAGTCAGTAGCCTAGATTAAACATAAAATAAATGAATAAATCCATGCCATAGGTATATATTTTAACTAGGTGGTGGCACAGCAGATGGTAAGCCTTAACAACCAACCATGAGCCCTTGTCACTTCAGCCCCGAGTGCCTCTGTGGCTCTGCCTCGTGGCTTGCCCTGCCACTGCTCCTAGATTTTAAAGTTCTTCTTCTCTTCTTGCTCATTTCTCTCCCTCATGAAGATATTGGGACTAGTGGAATGTTGGAGTTCTCTAGGTGTGATATCTTAATATAAATGAGATTGGATAGAGATCTCTGTGAAGTGCTAAGAACAGAGGTGGCTATTAATTATTAACTGGAGTTACTTAGAGTGTTTAAGAATGTGTTAGAAAAAGTGTACAACCTTCAGATACCAAGACCTCTTTTTACTATGAGTACTACAAGAAATAATCTCTCTGTGTGAGACCCTTGCATAAATGCTTGGGAAGATGATTCTGCCTAGGGCACTTGCCCTTCTCTGTGGTGGTTGTTGTGCTCTCTCCCTAGATAAGACTGGCAGGGCTGTCAGTGATCATGGCTTCAGCAACTTTGTTCCACTACTGATTAGGAGAAATTCTCATTAAAACCAGTGAAACGCTCCTGAGCCATTCTCTCTTTAGTTGAGGAAATGCAGAGAAAGAGCTGAGTCCTAAGATGCAGGATATGTTTTTATGTTTTCCATCATGTCTTTAAAAACTGTGGCAGAATAGTTGAGTGAAATGTTTGCATTCCTTGGAAGCAAACAGTTGATCTTATGCTTGTTACTAGGGTAGCTACATGCCACCTTGCTGATTACTAGATTAGCAGTGATTAACTATTTGTATAGTAGCTATTATCGCTAAAGATATTGAACTCCCTAACTTTCACCTTTTCACTTTCACTGACCCTATAAAATGATTACAGATGTTATTAAATAAATTATTTCACTGAAACAGTAGTTTTTGCATAATTGAAAAATGATACTTCAATGTACTTGTCTTACAATAGACACAACATGAACGTTAACGATACTCTGTGAAGTGTTGATACTCTTCACTGAGAACTGGACCACGATATTTTAAAGCAAACAGAACTGGTAGCTTAGTTCATGCATGCTGCACTTTGCAGGGGATTATGCCTTCCTGTATTTTCAAACTCCTCTTTTTCAATGGATGCTTAGAAGAAGATGGTGGAGATGGATCATGTTGGCATCAAAGTACAATTTTAACATTATAGACTTCATGTGGCAGAATTAGATTAAAAAAAAACCCAAACTTTGTGCAATGGGCCCATCCAGTGAGGACTAAGTGTGAAATCTAGTAAGAGGTTTCCTTCTGTTTTGTGTGCTCTGTATTTACTGTGTGGTGAACAAAAGAGATTTCATGTACTTATAGGCTTGATGTGACCTTCTACCAGCAGAGAACACAAGTGAGTTGAAGTTTTCAAGTGAAATTCTGTGCTCTAAATGGTATTATTTATATAATGCGAGACAATGTTCTTATTACTACAGCTGATTGTGAGTAGTTCTCTCAAAATAAGCAAGTGACTAACTAAAATCCGTGGCTTCTTGAATATGTCTTTTTTTTTTCTAATTCAAAGACTGAAAGAACTACTTTGCAAAATGTAATTTATAGGTTTCAGCCAAACAAAGTTCCTCAGCGCACCTTGTCAGTTTTCTGCAGGATGCTTTCAAAAATGACCACACGTGTTCACCTACCATTATTTTGCATGTTCCCCTCCCTGGTTATTTCAACTGGTTTAATCAAATCTATAGGTTACATTTTCCTCTTAGGTCACACGCTAAACTGGTTTTGGCAAGAATTTTCTTTGAGAGTTGTCTGAAGACCCAAATCAGATGCAGGCATTGAACACTCAGACACTGCAGTAATCTAGATAACATTACTATCTGTAGACATATTCTCCATCTGCACTTTTGAGACTAAAATAACAAAGCTGATCTCATGATATTAAAGTTTCCACCCTGGCACATCACTGTTCAGAGGGGAGAGGCAGAAGGTCCAAAAGGATCTATCTAGTCCTGGTGTTTGGATGCTTTGTCATTCTGAATATATATATGTTATTTTAACCCATTAGAACATCATCAGAAGCACATTCCTTAGTTCAGCTCTTTTTCCAGAGTAGACTTTGTGTCTCACCATAATTTCAGTTGCTGCTAGGGATTTGCAGGATGCAGGGCCTTCCATAGAGATGACCTCTATATCCTGCTTGGATCAGGTCCAAGGTAACTCATATACTGCCTTGACTGTTCAACTGACTGCAGCAATGTTTATGCATGACATCCATCCATTCTCCCATGCTGAGAATTGTGCTTGGGTCCTGTTTGATTCTCATGCTGTGCTCCTTCCTCTGATGTGACAAGAGAGATTGATCCTAGGGAAAGGAAACAAAGATGACTTCCTCTCCTCATGGGAGGATGCCCATCTGATGGGTTATCTCCCAGCAATGTCTAAATTTGCTGCAAGGTCACACTAATGCGAGCTTCTCAGACTGTCTTCATCTGATGGTTAACGGTTTTGTGGGCTGCAGTATTTCTAGTGTGATGAATCATTCCTAGGAGTTTGGGGTTATATCTCTAGGGATGGAAGGTGAATACACAAAAGTGCCCCTTACGAGGTATGCACAAATGAGTTGGGAATTAATAGGCAGATAAAACAAGTAGGTAGAGAAGAATTAGGATTTCTGAGGCACTAACTCTGTTTCTTGTTGGATCACTCTGTCCTCTTTGCTGTGATTGATATATACATTTTTTTGCCCTCCTCCTTCTGCACTGCCAAATAAAACTAGCAAAACTCTGTAGTTAGTTTTCTCTGATGCTCCTTCTACGTTGGATATTTCTATTTAAAAGAGATTTCTTAAAATCATTCTGTTTTTAACTAAGAGACTTGTGTTGTTCTATGTTGTTTACCTCTAAATAGCTCCAAAGTGAATGAAGTTGCATTAATTAATCCGGCAATGTGCAGAGCTAGGATTTGCTGTAACATGGTCCAGTGGTGCTTAATTACCATGTAAGATTTTTATGGAGTGTAGTACATGGAAATTTGTAATGTGTCTTTTATTGTGTTGGCTTCTTGAAGATTTAAGGAAAATTAAATTCTGAGTAGTATAAAAACACTTTTCATTCTTGCTTGCAATGATCTTAAACTAATTATACTTCAAGGATAATATACTAGCCCCCTCCCAGGTGGAAGGAGATGACAGTCTAATCCTACAAGAAGACTTGCTGCGATTGTCTTGGTTTAGCTACATGGGCATCAATATCAAATTCATTCAATCTCCAGTGTAAGCATGCTTCAGTTGGTTTAAAACTGGTTTCCTCTCTGAATTCATTAGAGGTGTGAAAACTAAAATCTCAAAACCAGCATCAAATTAAGAGCTCTTGCATATTTAAAAGATTTACATTTAAGTAGTTGTGTGATAAAGCAGTAATGGGGGAAAGATTTTTTTGTTTTGTAGTTTTTCTTTAAGCAATGAAGCATGTGTCATCCAGATGTTTTAGGCTTCCCTCCCTGCCAGGGATACACAGTTGTTGTGCATATTATCACAGTTACGGAATTGCATATTAAAGGTAATTTTCTCAAAAGTCAGCCCCTTTTCAGACTTGTGTGTGAGCTTCAGTGGTCTGTCTTGTTCATTTTTTTTTCAGTCATGAATGCCAGAAAACTTGGCATGTCTAGAAGGACATAAAGCATCATAGGAACCAGCACATTCTTATACATTGACATAACATATCAAACCCTTGAGATATAGCACAGATGTGCTCTTACTTATTTCTAGTGAGATGGCAGCCAAAAGGAAAGCGTGTTTTGTGACCGTAGCTAAACACTCATGATTACTTTAAGGGGGACTGGAAAACAGTTTTAAAATATCATAGAATGGTAGGGTTGGAAGGGACCTTTAGAGATCATCTAGTCCAACCTCCCTGCAGAAGCAGGTCCACCTAGATCAGGTCACACAGGAACACATGCAGGCAGGTCTTGAAGACTTCCAGAGAAGGAGCCTCCACACCCACCCTGGGTGGCCTGTGCCAAGGCTCCCTCGCCCTCAAAGTAAAATATTTTTTTCTTATATTTAAATGGAACATTTTGTGTTCCAGCTTCATCCCATCACCCCTTGTCCTGTTGCTAGCTACAATAGAAAAAAAGAGATGCACCAACCTCCTGACACCCACCATTTAGGTATTTGTAAATATTAATCAGATCCCCCTTCAGTGTCTTAGATCCCATTTTCTACTTTCTGTTTTACTTTTTAGGTTTTTGTTGTAACTGTCATAACATCTGAGCAGTTAATTTGAAAAGGCAAAGCTTTCAGAATTATTTTCTGTTTCTGTGCCATGTTTCTGGAATTATCTGTGCACCTTCCACGTGTAGTGCTGGACGTGGTGATCTGTCCAAGTTTTGTTCTTTCATCTTTTCCCAAAGAAGCAGTATCTGTGTGGCAGGTTGAATTTCTCTTTTTAAGATGGATTTTTTTGTGTGTAACTTAAAGAGAAGGAAATGTCAAATGCTCTCCCATGAAATGAGAGGTGAATGTCTTCATCTTCCTGGTGGTTATCAGCTGAATATAATTTCTGGACCCACCTCTTCCCCACAGCAGTTTTTACTGTAAAATGAAGAGCTTTTTTTTTTTGCAAAAAAAAAAAAAAAAAGACTGTAAATTTATTTTAGACTTTTAGTTTTACTTTCAGATATTAAACTGATAATTTATTTGTGGTTGTTATCCATGATGCTTTCCTAATAATTTCTTCTGCCTATTATTTGCTCTCCATCCATGGTCTGCTTCATAGCATAGAAGGTTAGAAGTGTGCAGATGCACAACAAAGAAGAGGTAGAAGTATATTTTATCTTGCTAGCATTGAAGACCTCTCTCCTGGGGCTAAGAAGAATTGATCTTTGTGGGGATCTGTAAACAAAGTGAGTAAAGGTGCTATATTTATGGGATGCATTCCCAAGAAATGAAGCAAAATGCTGCCTTAAGCCTTGTCATCTCTTAAAGCTGAGGGAGCAGTTGTCTCATTGTTGTGAGCATCAAATACCCCTGTGGGATGAATTCACTATTCCTGTTGAAGGAAAAACTGCATCTACTGCGTTTTGTGTGGTAGTTCTTGTAAATAACCTAAGCCCTGCTGGGATAAGAAGAGCACTGCTTTTCCTGTGGGTTCATTGGTTTCTGCAGAATGGGAACTTTGACTAAAAAGCAACAAGGCATAATTGTAATGGATGTTGTGTTCCTGAGTGTGAGGACAGAATAAAACATGATTGGATGAGGTATGAATTGCTGCATGTCATCTCTGCACTCCTCTCTCCCTCTTCAGGAACACTCAGTGTTTATGCAAATATTGCCTTTATATTGTTACAAATAAGATTTTGATAGCAGTGTTAAAAGTTCTGTGGAGTAAGATATGCTTCTACTGGTAGATTCATATGCTTTTCAGCAGCCATACAGCTATACTATTTTTATTTGTTTTTAAAAAATCAGTCAACCAACTGAAATTGTTACCAGTACAAAACTTATATAAATGGAATATGTATTTAAAATAATGACAGTTTATTTTACTTCTGGTCATTTTAGCAGAAGCATCTGATGACGACACCAAGCTGGGCAGGAGTGTAGACCTGCTTGAGGGAGGAAAGACTCTTCAGAGGGACCTAGACAAGCTGGATCTAAGGGCCAAGGCAAATCACATGAGGTTTAACAAGGACAAGTGCTGGGTTCTGCACTTGGGCCACAACAACCCCTGACAGTGCTACAGGCTTGGGGCAGAGGGGCTTGAGAGTTGTATTGCAGAAAAGGACCTGGGGGTGTTAATCAACAGCAGCTGAACTTGAGCCAGCAGGGTGCCCAGGCTGCCAAGAAGGCCAATGGCATCCTAGCCTGTATCATAAGTAGTGTGACCCGCAGGGCCAATGAAGTGATTTGTCACTGGTAAGGCTGCACCTCAACTGCTGTGTTCAGTTCTGGGCCACTCACTACAAGAGGGACGTTGAGGTGCTAGACCATGTCCAGAGACAGGCAACAAAGCTGGTGAAGAGTCTAGAGAATAGATATTATGAGAAATAGCTGAAGGAGTTGGATGTGTTTAGTCTGAAGAAGAGGAGACTGAGAGCAGATATAATCACTCTAAAACTACCTGAAGGGGAGTAGTAGTGAGGTGGAGGTTGATCTCTTCTCTATAGTAACGAATGACAGGACCTGAGGAAACGGGCTCCAGTTGTGCCAGGGGAGGTTTAGATGGGACGTTAGGACAACCCAGAGGGTGGTTAAACATTGGAACGGTCTGCCCAGGGATATGGTGGGGTCCCCATCCCTAGAGATATTCAAAAGACACTTAGATGAGGTGCTGAGGGATATGGTTTAGTTTAGTGATGGGCCTGGCAGTGTAAGATTAGCGATTGGACTTAATGACTTTAAAGGTCTTTTTCAACTGTAATGAATCTGTGATCTGGAAAACATGATAATTCTCTGTTTATATATTTGAAATTGGATAAAATACCATATTGGATATTATATCTCTTTTTTTTTTAATGAGACATTCCTTGCATGTTGGTTTGGTGTAGGAGTAGATATCGTCTGTCTCTTTATAAAATTCTTTTCCTTAAAATTATATATAATCTCACTACTAGCAAAAGTTTGCCAAGCCTTTGACAAAGGATATGCCCTCCTGAGCACGTAACAGCAGGAGATGTCACTCCATGAGTTTTGATGTTTTAATTCTAAATAGGAAAATCCAGAAACCAAATACTACTATTTTTTTTTTCCTTACAAGCTTCACAATCTTTTGTTAATCATCAGTTTTTAGTTTCTTCCAAATGTATTGTTTATTTAAATTTGCACTTAATTTTCTTTTTGCAATGATGGGATAATGCTACATTTAATAAAGAATAATGTGTATTTATTAGCTCTTTAATATACATATTGATGTTATTACAAACCCATTGAGGCCAGTAGAAGACTACCTGGTGTGCTTTGAATAATTATTACATTATTTTACATTAGATTATGAAATTATGTGCTTGTGCTTTGTGCATGTACTCCTCTAAATTTCTGAGATCTGTCCTTTCTTCATGAGTGGAAGTCACTTTATTTTTTTGATTAATCCAAAAAGCCTATAAGGCCTTCATGTTTTAGAGTGTTGTGTTCTGCTGTGGGATGTAGTTACACTAGAATAATGTTCCTATACAATTTTGTTTGTTCCATTTTGGCAGAGGAATATAGATTTTAATTCCATTTTATATGTCCACACTGGAGCTTATGTGATTATCAAAATTCACTATAGCTTTACTAAACTTTTCTAGCTTAGCTCTCTCTGCTGTGTGAATTAAGTTATTTACAAGTTACCATATGTCAACTCATGTATTGTAGTTTTCCTGTGTTTGCATTTGCCTGTGGCATGATAGGTAATAATTTACTGTTAACAGAAGAGAGCTTTCTATTGGTGCGTCTTACACAGAGGCCAAATAAAAGCCTTTGCATTTTAAAAGATGGAATGGAGGATTAGACTGACTCATTCTCCTGTGGGATCTGTGAGAGCTGTGGAATGTATAACGTGGGGGGAAAAAGTGGTTGAAGACACATCTTTTGTAATTGGGATGTGGTTAAGTTTGCCAAAAGAAAACCTTCTGTAACTTTTTTTCCCCCCTATATAATTAATGGGAGAATTTCAGACAGCTGTCTCTGCATGTGTCTCTATCCTTCATATTTTTTCATTTCCTTCAACAGGGCATAAAAATATTTTTACAGAAAATATAGTTTTACCCTACTGAATGTTTTTCTTGGGTAGGGAAATGAAAAAAGAGTCACTGAACATTCCAAACAAGAGAAAAGAAATGGCATCTTGAGGATCACTTCTTGAACTATATCCTTACTTTAGTGTGCATATTCTCCCAGCTAACACTAGCTGCTCTGCAGTTCACAACTTTTACTATGAAATGCCATTCATGCTGTGTTTTTCCTTTGTGTTTGCTGCCACTTGCCCACTTATATTGCATTAAACCAATTAAGGTGTCTTAGTGGTTTTTCCAAGTCACTTCAGATGAAATTGGAGAACTGTGGACCTTGAAATGCCATAGAATTGTCTCTCATCTAACCACACATCCTCTTGAGAATACTAAATATACTCTCTCCTTGTCTGTAACTACTGCCTTAACCCTGAGAACAAACCCAAATATATAATCCAAGAGGTAGATAGTCAGTTCCGGCCTCAGAGATGGCACCTCTGGAGGGCCACCTACAGCCATTCTCTTTCCCCTCTGCTGTGCCAGCATAGCTGTATGTGGGGCTGTGGTAAGACAAGTGGAAAATAGAACTGGATTAGAATAACAGTTTTTGCTTTCCAGGGGCCTATTTTGAAGATTTAATTAGTTTGTGAGTATTGACAACATTGCATTGAGTGTGGCTGAGGGGGTGGCGCAAGCATGAGAGAGTAGCCTACAAGGGGTAAGGACATCTTTACGTGGGTAATACAAAAAACTTTTTGTGCTAGTAGCAGCCCAAACTGTTAATTGTCTGCCCTTCAGTAGGAGGAGATTGATTGCCGATGTATAGGTAATAAGCTGCTGTTTCAATGCAAAGAGAAGCTACGTGGGAAGTTCTGCAACAGAAATGCAGCTTTGTTATCTGCCTGCCCCAAGTTGGCAAGTTCCCTTGTTCAGTCTGATACATTTGTGCTTTCTGAGCGCTGGAATATGGCTTTAGCATGCCTAGAATGGAAAAAGGGAAAAAGTTGTTTCCTACATTGCCAAGTTCTAATGGACATGGTTGTTGATCCTGGACACAGGTACCTCTATAATCTTTCCTAGCTTGGATCAGCTGAGCGATCTGCACGCTATCTAGCTTTGCTGCCTTTGGAGAACATCCCTGGGCCAGTTCCCTGACTGTATATGCCATCACCTCCTCATTTGCAGCCCTGCACTCCAAGTATCTCAAAATATTTGCGTTGCTTTACTTCTGTGTTTGACTATAGATAAATCTGAATTATTTAGGAAGCAGCAATGTAGTCTGATAGCCCTAATCTATAGTTTAGGTAGTAATTGTGTAGGTTTAGGCCTTTAGGCCCTCTGTTTCTTCAGATGTGGTCTCTTATTCAGCGCATGAGTATATCCCTAAAGTGTTTTCGGTTCTTTTCTGCTTCCTAACTTTGCAGATCACAGAATTTATTTCTATGGCTGTATCCCACAGATTATTTCTTTTTTAATTAAAACTATGACAACTCATAATTGTGTCAGTCAGATTTTAAAGAAGCCACTGTACTTCAGTTTGTTGTATAATGTGGACAAATAAGACTAGACAAATTTTTCCCTTGTTGGAGCCTACGAGAGCAAGAGAGAATGGTGACTGCACTGTAGTTGCTCTTTACTGAAAGAGTGATACCGAATGTGTGTCAAAGAATATTAAAATTGCATGTAGTCTTGTATCTTGCTGGCCTCTGAAGAGGTCTTGTTTTTGTTATTTCACTAAATACCATCAGTACTCTAAATTTGACCACGTGTCTAGAAGGCAGTGTGTTAGTTTACCTGCTCTCTCCTGGGGGTGCTTGTACTTTTGAGGTACATGAGGTGAAGCTCAGCTGGCATTTTATTAAAGCTTTGCTTGCATAGCTTTCTTTGCCTCTGGTGTGTCTAGTATTTCAGGTAAGGGTTGGAAAACGAATGTTTCTCAAAATTCAACTTTCAGTATTTGCTAAAACCAATGTTACGCCTGATGGCACTTAGCAATTAACCAGAAGATTGACTGTACTTTTTTCCCCACTGAGGTCTTGCATGAGACCTTATTACTACTTGCCATTCATTGATTCCAGTGGGAGAAGCTGTCTTTGTTGTACTTATTCTGAATGCAAAGTGCAAGAGCTGTTAGAACTACAGACTCCTATTTTACCTTTTACCTCTGATCATCGGTTTCAAATCTGCCTGAGGCCATTGCAATGAGGAACAACTATACAGTGAAAAGTGCATCCCCCAAAAGGCAGATACACAGGTCTTAGACACGTGGAAATGGATTGTAGCAGCTTTGTACCTTCAAAATCTGCAGGAAAACTTATCAGTGACACTGAAAAAAAGAAGAATTTTACTTTTTCTTGTGTTGTTTTTTTTTTCAGTCTGTTTGCCAAATCTTGCTCTCAAAGGGAATTCCTCAGCCCCTTGTGAGTAAGTCCAGAGAGTTGAATTTCTTTCTGTGCCTCAAAGCAAGGTACCACGGCTTGTCACAATCTGCTAATGACACCATTAAGCCACTGGTACTATATTTGTAAAGTGTCTTGTGCAGCATTGAATGAAAAATGCTCTAAAGCAATTTGTGGGAAAATGTAATCCATTTATGGAAATAAATATAATTTTAAGATGCAAAACGGCAAACTTCTCTGTAGTTTAGATAAAACTATGGGAAATCTACTGGGGGGAAGGGGTGTAAAACTTAAGTATAATGAGAACCTAAACATTCAATTGATTTAAAAACTATTTACTGGGAGGAAACACATTTATTTTCTTGTACTAAATGAAAAATGAGTTTTGAAATTGTTCATTCTTCATGGTCTGTATCTCTAGCAGCCTGAGATGTGTGATGACTACTCGTGTATCTTTACGCAGTATGGAGTATTATAAACAACTCTGCACTTTAGTAATGGTTAATTATATATTTCTCAGTATTTTATTACAAACAGCAACAAAAATGCTCATCCAAATGACATGGCTAGAATTGCTTTACTTATATAGTACTACCGTTGCTTTATATTTCCTACCATCTGTCATTGGAAAAACCTGAGATTATAGGTTCTGTATCGAATCATGGATGTGGGATTATGGATGACTGGAAAAGATAGAGCTATTTTGCAGGCTTCTGTGACTATTAGACAAGCAAAGTATGGAAGTTCTCCTCCCCTTCTACTCTGCCCTGGTGAGGCATCATCTGGAGTCCTGTGTCCAGTTCTGGGCTCCCCAGCTCAAGAGGGACAGGGAACTGCTGGAGAGAGTCCAACACAGGACCATCAAGATGATCAGGGGACTGGACCATCTTTCATATGAGGAAAGGCTGCAGGAACTGGGGCTGTTTAGTCTGGAGAAGAGGAGACTGAGGGGGGAATCTCATTAATACTTACAAATATTTAAAGGTATATGTCAGAAGGATGAGGCTTTTTTCTGTAATGTCCAGTGATAGGACTAGGGGTAATAGACAAAAGCCAGAACACAAAAACTTCCACTTAAACTTGAGGAAAAACTCCTTTCCCATAAGAGTGACAGAACACTGGCACGGGCTGCCAAGGGAAGGTGTGGAATCTCCTTCTCTGGAGGTTTTCAAAACCTGCCTGGATGCATTTCTGTGTGATCTGATCTAGGTGGACCTGCTTTGGCAGGCAGTTGAACTAGGTGATCTCTAAAGGGTCCCTTCCAATCCCCACCATTCTGTGGGTGAATATAATGGGTAACTGATTCACTGCCTAGGTGGTATACTTTAATATGAGTAAAAAGTAGAAACTATTTTTGTGCTTTAATATGTTTGTTTCCTTTCAAGGATTTAAAACTATTTTTAAATGCGGTGAGAAAGGTATTAAAAACTTCACAGAATGAACCAGATTTTGCTGATCTTGCCTGAAAAATTCTCTGCTAATATTCCATTTATGTGATTGCTAACTATGACAATAACTTAATTATTGTGATAAATATACAGTATTGGGGTGTGTGTGTGTATATATATATATAATGTACTTGCTTAATAGTTTCTTTGGGTTTGTATTTTTATTACTATTTTTTTTTGCCATGCAGTCTATGAGGAAAGGTAATGAAACATTATAATAAGGGCTGTATCCAAAGCTGTGGAAGGAAGTAATTAAACTTGATTGATGTCATTTCTTTGAAATATTATAGGAGATGCAAAGGACTAATACAAAGCAGATGTAGGCAATGCACGCTTTGAAATGCTAGGCTGCACATAGGTAGGTATTACCATTATTTAAATAAAGTTATATTAAACTGTCTTCTGAAGCCTAAGTCTGGAGATCAGGCCTAATCATAGACACTTGGATTAAGTTTTGATAAGGTGTGTCACCTCTGTTTCCTAACTTACTACGCTGCCAGTCAGAAATGAAATCCCAGAAATGCTGTCTGCATACTATCAAAAACCTGCAGAACTGGGAATTACCCAGGGCTATCCCTGAAGGTATTCTGTGATGGCCATTTTATAATCAGCTATGATAAACCCTCAGTTGGTTATTATAGGAAAAACTACATTAATAATTATTAAATTATATTTAGAAATATTACTTGAAGGCTTAAGATTTCTTATTTCTTTTTACTGTAATATTCCTATGAATTTTAAAGTCTCAGTTTTACATTGGTACCTTAAATCAGGCTTATTTCTGCAGTAAACAGGAAGGACTAAGTAAAAAAATTTGCATTAAAACCAGGCAAAACAAAGTTAGTTTTTGCAGCACGCATGCTTTATTTCTTTGTAGAACTAATGCAGGGAACCTTAGACAGAAATCTGAAATTTTGTTTTCTTACTCTTTAGTGCTTGAGAATTGTTTATTTCTTTCCACCCACCTAATGATTCTAAATAATAATAAAAAAAGTCAAATATCTGACAAGCTGCTCTGTCAGATTCTCAAATAGCTAGCTGCGAGTACATTCTTTCTTTCCAATGCCCACAATGGGGGAAAAAAAAATCTAGGAGTGAGCTGTGAAAGACAACCTTTCCTATCTGAATTTGGTTGATGATTCAAGTGCTGGTGGGCTGAGTGTAGCGGTAGGGACCAAGAAGAAAGCAGGAGCTGTCCCTGGCTGCATGTAGCTGGGGAGATAGACTTTTCCAAATGTGATTACCCACATACAGACTACAAGATGGAATCACAGAACCATAGAATGGTAGGGGTCGGAACGGACCTTTAGAGATCATCTAGTCCAACTCCCCCACTGAAGCAGGTCCACCTAGATCAGGGCACACAGGAATGTGTCCAGGTTGGGTCTTGAAGACTTCCAGAGAGGAGACTCCACACCTTCCCTGTCAGCCCATGCCAGGGCTCCCTCCCCCTCACAGTGAAATACATTTTTCTTGTGTTTAAATGGAACTTTTTGTGTTCCAGCTTTTGTCTATTACCCCTTGTCCTGTCACTAGATACAACAGGAAAAAGGGATGTCCCAATCTCTTGATACCCACCATTTATATACTAGTGAGTATTACTGAGATCCCCTCTCAATCTCCTCTTCTCCAGACTAAACAGCCCCAGTTCCTGCAGCCTTTCCTCATAAGGAAGATGCTCCAGTCCCCTGATCATCTTGGTGGCCCTGTGCTGGACTCTCTCCAGCAGTTCCCTGTCCCTCTTGAGCTGGGGAGCCCAGAACTGGACACGGGACTCCAGATGAGGCCTCATCAGGGCAGAGTAAAGTGAGATCGGAACCTGCTGGCCACACTCTTCTTGATGCATCCTAGGATACCATTGGCCTTCTTGGCCACGAGGGCACATTGCTTGCTCATTGTTAGTTAAGGACTTAAAGGTTTCCAGCTCTCTGCAGAGCTGCTTTCCAGCAGATCAATCCCCAGCCTGTACTGGTGCATGCGGTTGTTCCTTCCCAGATGCAGGACTCTGCACCTGCCTTTGTTGAACCTCACGAGATTCCTCTCTGCCCAACTCTCAAGCTATTTGAGATCCCACTGAATGACTGCACAGCCTTCTGGTGAAGATGTCTACCGTTAGGAAGAAATAACAGAATGGTAGTTTGGACTTCTTTTTCTGTTTTAATTTCATTGTTACTGAAGCGCTAAGCAAGTGTGGGTACGTAGAGTAAGATTTACTGCAGAACTGCAAGAGGGACTGCATTTTTCATTTTTTCTCGAGGTTAATTTGCATCTTAGACTGTTGGTAATTCATGCCACGGGTGGGGATTTTATGGCAGTGCATGCATAATGCAATAGGCTGCCTCACTGGGTGCTTCTGATTTCCTAGTGAGAGAATGGAAAAGTTGGCTTCTCCTTTCTATATTATAACACTGGATTTGTTTGTTTGTTTTATGTGTGTTAGCTGACAAAAAAAAGGATCCAAACAATTTTTCTCTTTGTTTTTTGTTCTGCTGAGAGAAACATTGTTCCATGAGAGCTGGCTGTGGGAGGGCTGCTTGTGTGACATCAAATGATTGCCTCCCAAGCTGTGCCCATGCTAAGGGATCTGCCTGCAGCAGTGCCCCCCTTGCCATAGGCAGGGGACTATGGTGGTGCTGCTGCCTCTCTGAAAGCCAACAATAGATTGTACCTGAGCTGACTTGAATGAGTGAGGTGCCTGAAGGCATTTCTTGTAATGACATCCTGTCATTTGGCTTAATTAAGGCCTCTCTTCAAAGGAGAGGTCTTTAACTACTGTTTGGATTTTTAGAGCTTGTCTCTTCCCTGGTAAATGTAGATGCTCAATGGAGATCAGAGCTTATCCCTGTCCTTTTTCCTGCCACAGGTGAAGAGTATCCTCGTTCCCTAGAACAAATAGCATATGTGTCTCTGTGTGTATGGGACATTGGGGTGCGTGTGTTTGTGTGCTTTCTTTCTATAGGCACTAAAATTCAAAGTGAAAAATCCCAAACTCTGAGATTTTTCCTTTGCAAAGAGTAGTGGGAGACAGATAACTACCCACTAATGTCCTAGTTCTTAGAAAAGAAAAATCTTACAAGGACAGCAAGGCTTCCTTAGCCTGGAAAAGCGAAGCCCTAGGAAGTTGCTTCTAGCAGTCTTCGACCTCCAGAAGGGTTGGAAAAGAAGGAGACAGGCTTACCTCAGAGGAACAGAGTGGAAATCTGCAGCCACAAGTTGCAACAAGGGAAACTCCAACTGAGTATAAGGAGAAAAAAATTACACCAAGATTGGAATAATACTGGCACAGGAGTGTGGCATAAACAGCCTTGGAAATGATAGAAACTCAAGAAGACAAAGCCCTGAGCAACCTGACGTGATTTTGAAATTAGACCTGCTTATGCAGGAGGTTTGACTATGTGATCTCCAGAGGTCTCCCAGTCTTAATTATTCTGTGATTTCTACAACACTGCTGCTGTTATTCATAATGTTAATTGTAGTGCACCATATGTAGCAAGTTTATTGAAATGTGTCTAATAGCTGTGTTAACAGAATCATCCTCACCTATGGGCAGGTCAGACATTCTTGGTTCTCTCTTTCATTTTGCTGAGGTGGCATAATGTTACCTCCAGAAGGTAAAAACATTGGAAGTTTAATTATTTTAAATGTAGAGGGGTAGATTGAAGAGCTGGAAATAGTGGCCCTTCAGTCGTGAAGTAGAGGAACCATTTACCTATTGGCTTAGGGCATAAATAAATTACTGATTGATTGACCTGAATGTAGCATTCTTGATCCTTTGTTAAGGTCTCTGCAATTAAATGCAGGCTTCTCTGGAAAGGAATTACAGTTTGCAACACCCTTAAGAAAGCTTGAAGGATTGTATTTGGCAGCAAAGTTGAATGTGGCAGGCTTTTTTTTTTTTTTTTCTTTCTTGGAGCCTAAATTTAATTTGTTCATGCATAATGTACTCAGTTGAGAATTTTCTCAAGTGCTGGAGTGTAACTCTTTTTTTCTTGCCTGTGTTAAACTAGAGAGAAAAATCTAGCTAAACGGATAAGCATCTAGTAATTTGATGGTTTGTGAGGTAGTGAGTGCAAACTTGCTCTGTCTCTCTTCAGCTCTTTTTGCAGTTCGTTAACTCATCTTGCCCTGTTTTCCCCAAAGACCTTATTTAAAACCTATATTCAGGGTTATTAACCTTTTCACCAAGAAAGTAAACTTTGTGTAATTACACAGGATAGACTACCTGGAATGAGGTTTATAGCTTACTACCAGTATGAAAATTCCATGGTTTCTTTTTAATATTAAAGTAAAGGAATGTTTGATACACAAGCCTTTAAGAGGGTTTTCACACCTTTCCTTGTTTCTCAAGGGTTATAGTGCAGGCACAGTAAATTTTGAATTCTGCTCAACCAAACTGTGCATGCCAAGACTGCTATTTGCATTTTACAACATTGTTTTTGCTGGAATGGTACAATGTACAATGTTGCTCATGGGCTACATCAGCTAGATATAATCATACAGGTTTCAGAGGAGTTAGAGAAATGCTTAGCTTTGTTCTCATCTTCCATTTTTCTTGAGGAGTATGATGCAAATGTAGGATTTTTTTGTTTTGTCTGTTTTTTGTTTGTTTCTTGTTTAATATGCTATTTGTTCACCATAGCTTAAAATCAACTCTCTGCTAAAATGCTTTCTGATAAAGTTATTCTAGAATGTTTGTAGGAAGCAACAGTCAGTCCAATGATGTCTGTAAAGTGAATTCATCCTAACATATTATGGTCACGATTCCTTACTTCAGTGTGGTTTTGGCCCTCCTACTAGCAGTGCTTATTTGTCATCTGGAAAAGTTCAAATGACCATCATCCATCTAACGCGTTGCCATGCTTCATCTGTTTGGATTTGAGGCTAAGCTTAGTCCAGATTCTCATAGAAACTGTATAAAGGGTGGATGTCATAGGCTTTGGATCCTCTGACTCCTGAAGTAAATGATATATGTTTGCTTTGGTATGAAGATGCAGTTTACTGCAAGCATCCCACAGCCCCAGAATCAACTTTATTACAGGGAATATTATTGCAAACCTACTATCAGTGGCAAAAGTGCACAATTTAAAATAAATTGCCATTTTCAAGACTAGCCTGGAATGTGTGTATCTGCATACATGTTTGTGTTCTGGTGGGCAGAAGATAAGGGCAGGCGTAACTACTGACTTTGTATGTCATCATCTGTCTTTCTGGATGTATTTTCTGGCTTTTCAGTACTTTCACTGGTTCCTATCTTTTTCCCGAAGATATTGTCTGATATGAATGCAATGTGTTTACATTTTTTTTTTGAGTTTGATAGGCTGGAGCCCGTAAGTGTATTACTACATATAACTAGAATAAAGCTTAATTTTCAGCAATTCAGACTTCCATATTCAAAAGAAACAAAAGATTCCAGCTTTTTCAACTGGATGTCCTTGTTTTACCTTATTGTAAATAAACAGCTCTTTCTGCCAGTATTTTGGTTTAGTTGCTGTTACTGTGCTTAACAGATCAGATTTCTTCATCTCTGGCTTAAGGTAGAACTCTCTGTTGGATTCTCTTCTCTGGAGTTGCAGCCAGACATTTAGATGCTTGTTTTCCTCTCTTATAATATCTGCTTTTAGTAAAGAATACAAATTAAAGGACAACTGAAACAGCTCTGTTGCCCTTATTAACTTACACCTAAATTAAACAATACCATTGTCTCTTTAAGCACCTTCTGGTACTTTAAGGAATAATTACTAATTTGCCAAATGTATAATGGTATAATTTGCCATTAAGCACAAGTCTGCAAGGACAGTGTCTCAGAAGGGTCTTTTTGAATAATCTGCTGGTTTTTGAGCCATTTATCTAAATATAGAATCTAAGAAAATAGGAATCTGCAGGTATTTTATTTACCTTTTTATTTTGTTAAAGGGTAAGGTTTACTTTTGTTTTGTTTTTTCCACAGCAAATGATATAACAAAAACTTCTGATCAGCCACGAGTTCAGAGTCTTAGTATCTTCTATTTGATTTTTTTGTTTGTTTGTTTAGGCTTTGGTATATTTATATGAAACCTGTGCACGGACAGCACTGCCTGCACTCAAATGGGATTAATTAGGCAGCTTTTTACTTCTTTCCTGAGCACTGTTTTTACAGGAGTATCATAGTAGAGCAACTACGATTAAAAAAAAGGTTGCTACTCTGATGATTCAAAATTGTTGAATCATCAGGATTGTCTCACTGTAGCAATGGCTTTCCAGGGCAGATATATGAAGGATTCTTTAGTTCAATAATAGCACTACTGGGAGTCCTGATGTAGGGAATTTTGTTTGCCTTAAGCATTTTACTAGCCATACAGGAATCTGAAGCCGAATTATGTAGTTGTGTTGCTTTTTGAAGTAAACTGTGTTCTACAGAAGACAGAGTGATTTTATTTTTTTATTTTTTCTTCTTTCTAATGGGAGAAGAATAGGGAGAGAATGGTGCCGGGACAGAGAAATAAGTAGAGCAGGTATTTTCAGCAGTACTGAATCACACTGCAGAGGTGTTGCAAGCAGGCTTGGTCGCTTCTATAAGCCAGGCATATTTCCATGGCATAAATGATGCAGCACAGAGGCCCTTAAAAATGTAGAAGATGATAAACTTTGTTGTTTTACATATTTTATCTGCTACCAATAACCAGATTTCTGGGTAAAGTAGCACTACTTTGTTAACATCAGCAAGGGTTCACTAGAGCAAGAAACGACAGAATTAAATTCTGCAGGGCTACTGCCCTTATTGAAGCTTCAAAGCAACAAGCTAATGCTCTGCACAGCATTTCCAAGGGAAAAAAAAAAACAACAAACTATAGCTTAATAAGATGTAGTAACAAGGCCAAGGTGGGTGGTGGTCAGTAGTCAGGAAATGTAGCAGTGGTTGCACCTGCATCTTTTATTTGGGGACATAAATGACATTTGAATAAAGAAGAATCAAATTATTGTGTGCAAATCATCATTTTACAAAACAGAAAAGAAAGTTTTTATTCTGCCTTCCTTGGAGAAAAATTGTCTTCTTGGTTCATTTGAAGAAATTACTTGAAAGTGCTGGGATCTTGAGCTTTTCACTGTAATTTAAGCATCCTATTTAAAGGCACTGCACAAACTCCCTTTCTCACACTGAATCCAAAACACTGCTCATTGCTAAGTCATAAATACATTGTAGAAACAGCAGGTAAGCTTTGAAAAAAATCTGCAAGGGAAACTAGCAAGCCTTAAGGTAATTGCAGAAGTTCAAAGACATGAAAGAACCCCTGTATTTTAGAGGATCCTTCAAAGACCAAGACAAAGCAGGAATTTTACTCTGGAAGTCCCCATGGCATGGTGCTCTCATGATGTTTCTCTGACCCTGCTGTTCAGTTCTGCTAGATATCCAAATGCATATCCTCTCTAATCTTTTCTGTCTTATCTCAGGATAGCCTATAAATTGTTAATACATTCATGATGAGCCATGAAGTAGTTACTGTGTAGAAGATTGGTGCTGTTTCAACAGCTGTGAAAATGTGTTTGTTTTGAGGGCTGCATAACTCAGAATAAATGTTTCATTAAATGTGTTATGAATGATGTATTTAACAACTAGAGCAGGTCAATAATCCTTAGAATTAAATTTAGTGTGTTTTTTTTTATTAAAGATTGCTTATTTCAGTGGTGAATAGTTTAGTAAGCATGGGGTGCCGTAGACAAATGCTTCATATGGTCTGTTATGAGTGCTTTATTAAATAACTAGTCAATAGCTGCATTTACCAAGCGAACTTAATTTATTGTATTTATTTTTTCTAAGAGTTTCACAGTTCATTATAAATGATTTATTGAGCATATGTAAACCAGTTCAGTAAGCCATGTTCTGTCTCTTAAAATGAATGCATTGCTGGTAGGGCTTGCTAACTCTGCAAATTGTGTGAGCACTGCTTAAGTTACTGAAATGTCATTAGAAATATTTATGCACAACTCCTTAAAACCTTCAGTTTGTAGGATATGGTACTTTCTGTAGTTCACACTTGCTGGTAAAAGCAGTTTGTGGGGATTTGTCCTACGTGCTGTAGTGTTGTTTTCTTAGACAACAGCAATTAATTCAACAGTGCATGTGGAAAAGATGACTATAAAACCTACTTCAGAGGAACCATCCATCCAGGAAAACAACAACATGTGGCATTATGACATTTTGAAAGTTATCCTGCTTTGTATTCTAGCTTAAGAATGGGTACTTGATAGTTTTTTAAGACCATGATTTGAAGGTGGGTTTTTACCTTTTTTTTCCATTTCACTTTTTGTATAGCATGCCTGTCAGCAAAGAAAACAAATTTTCTGCTTTAGTGACTGGAGCAGTCTTTAGTAAGAGAAAAAATAAATGTGGCATATTTCTACATTAAAGCTGATCTTTGTGGTTGTTGCTAATATTACGGATAGCTGGGCTGTGAATGTCTGAAAGGGATAGTTTGTCTGGCAGAGTTAAGCTGGTGAATGGAATAAGAACTCGGAGCAGAGAAACTATAGACAGAAACACAAGGAGAAAATGTGACTGGGAGCTGCCTGATGCCTGGTTTTGGGCCAAGGTCCTTATTCCTTTCTAGCACTCAAGGCTTTTTGATTTTCTTTCCCAGCAATGTCATGAAATTAACATGTTTAGTTTTCACTGCCTTTGTTGACCCTCAAACTATTTTGATTCTCAACCAGTTGTTCCCATCGCTGTGCCAGTGTGCCCTTATCTCACCGTGGAGGCTAGCTGGGTCTGATTAAAGCCCTATGAATAGGATTTTGTATGTGGGGCAGACATCTGCAGTAGAACTTTTAAGCATGCTGCGGATGCAAAAATCATCTTTGTGGACATAGTAAAACTCACTGAAAGGCTTGGACTGAGTCAAGGGTAAGAGACTTCAGAGCTAAGTCTGGATATTTTTAAGCATTCTGTAAAACAGGAAAAAAAAAATTCACACTTCTATTTTGATTGTTCTGCAAAGTGGTGGTATATCACACATTCATATAATTGGAAAGCTTAGCTGAAAGTACCTTCAGAATGTGCTGCTGTGTGTGGATTGTCCCTCTGGTTGTTTTGCTTTTCTTTTTTTTTTTTTTTTAAAAAAAAACAAAGCATGGTGAAAATTAATTCAGAGTTATAGTATGGAAACATAAACAAACTTCAAAATACTTTCTTAAGCACTGTATCTGAAGAGAAGATGCAAAATTGGAAGTGTAAGGCTATACTGTGTGCATGACAGAAGAAATAAGAGTGCATCTGAAAAACTTTTTCTCCTTAATTGTGCCTTGGGAGAAGAAGGAAGCATACAATTACAGTGTTGGAGGCATCGTGTGTTATCATTACTGAGGAAATGGAAAAGCAGGAGGTTGCTCACTCCTTCAGTTGAAAGTTGTCAGGTTATGTTAGAATACAAAGCATGGGTAGTCATAATGGGTCCATTTCTGAACACCACTTGGTGCTCAAAAAGTGGTTTACAATCTAGAAATTTAAGTTAAACAATGAGGTATTAGAGATTTCTTTTTGTGGTTTCACATTTCATTCTGTGGTTTCTAGACAATAAACAAACCCTCTCATAGTTGTATCAGCTAACCACTGTGTGTTTGGGAATCTTCTTAAGCAGCTTTTGCTCTCCTTTTACATTTCCTCCTATTATTTTGCATTCCCCACAAGTGTGCAGTTGCTGTACAGTGTTGCTAGTACAAATTTTTTGCACTCTTTGTAAAACTGACTCTAGACAGTGATATCCTGAATTCTACATACAGAAAAATGCTTCAAGTACAATAACATTGTAGAAGACTGGATTTCTCTTCTAAGTTAATGAGTTAGCTCAAGCAAAAAGGAGAAGAAATACTGTCTCTCACATCGACTTCTGAATTCTCCTTGAGCTCCGTTATGATGCTCAATCTCTTTGTGGCTAAGCACACCAGAAAATACTCATAATTTGAATTAATCCATGATATCCTATTCCACTCCTGGTATGCTAAAACAAAATGTCCAGCCTTACAGACAGGTCTGGTACCAAGTCTGGTAATGCAGATGCAAGGCTGGCTTGTTCTGTCCTGATTCCCTTCCCCCTGCCCCTCCCACTGGAACATAAAGGCTGTGGTAGGTGACTTGGGTGCATTCATAGTCTTTAAGACCCTTTATTTTATTCCAACATGTCAATTACTGACTGAATAGTTCAGTAATTTGGCTTGTTATCATAGAATCATGGTAGGGTTGGTATGGTCCAACACTAATTCTGTCTCTTCTCTTCCCAGCTATTTTCTACTGCTTTCTCTCTGATTCAACAAATTTGATATGCAAAACACTGAAGTAATTTTCTCTTTGGGCAGTGACAAGACAAATACTGTGAACGATGCATTGGCTGTGACAAGTATGATCTTGAGCCAGAACTCACAAAAGTCAATGAAAAGAAGCTTATTGACTGGACTGGATCTTAAACTCGATCCTCTTGCTAGCAGAAAAGGGAATGAAATCAATGAGATAAGAAGTCATGCTTGTGTGATATTGCATGAAAAAAATATTTATGCCTCATATATTAGAAAATTTGTCAGCTTATGTTATCAGCAGTCTTAACACTACTGTGTATGCACACTATTCTTCCCAATGCCTTGACATTATTTGTGTTAGATTTTCTCTTTGTATCTACAATAAGATTCCTATTTGCAACAGACCTTGTAGCTGTTTGCATTTGCAGTTTGATTTCTCAGTTGCCCTGTTCTTTCCCTAGGTCTCAAGCAAAAAAACTCTTTGTGAATCCTACTTTTTTTTAGTGTGGGAATTAACCAGGTTGGTGACTACTTGGAGAAAAGGCTTTTTGATTCCTTGTGGAAGAGACCACACAGGAGCATGGTGAACATCCATCAAGTGAAAGCTCTTGGGTCCTTTCCCATACAGTATAATGGTAAAATCTACATTGTTCTTGTCTGTCTAGATATGTATCTGTGTCACAACAGCTTCCCTTCTCCTATGGAATGGCCCAGCAGATGATTGGCAGTGGTGTTGGTCTTTCTGAGGCATGTAGGATGTGTCTCAAAGCAACTGCCATCTCTGCTTTTTGTTGGTTTGGTCTTCCGTTTGTGTGGGGTTTTTTTTTTTTTTTTGGGGGGGGGGAGGGGAGCGTGGGTTGGGTTGTTTTTTAACTCTTCTATAATCTGTCAGCCATTTTTGCTAGAAAGTCTTGGTAGCAGATAACGGATGGGAACCAGAATCCAGGCTCTGAATCTTACAAATGAAGAATATTGACTGAAAAGACTGATCAGTTTCAGAGACTGCTCCATGGATATATTTTTTTTGTGGTTGCTACTGTCCTCTTCCAGGGAGTCTGGTTAGAGACATAAGGAGGTGTCTGAGATAGTGGCTATCCAAACCCAGCATACACTGTTAATCAGGCAGCTGAAGAGAAGCCACATCCTGACTGCTGCCAGATGTTTGTCTCTGTACAGATTTTCAAGCTGTGAAACCCAGTCCCTGCCAGACTGATAAGACTAGGCATAAAATATTGGAGATGGCATCATGTTGACCCAAAGGGCAACATTTCAAAAGCTTGTCATACTCAGGATTGTAAAAACTTTTGCAAGATTGCTGGGATTCAGTCTCATTTTTGAAAAGCAATTCAAGCATTTCTGCACACAATAAGACATATACACTTGGTGCTTGATTTCTATTTCTTTGGTATTGGAGAAAATTTAGGTCATAGGAGTCTGTGTGTTCTTTTATAAGCATCCCAAGGCCTCTGAGTTGCTTTTCAAGCATCTTACCTGAAGTGGTGTTTATTTTGAAGGAGATAGTTTAAACAGGTACTTGTGGATATGTTGAAGCATTTTACAACTGCTGTGTGGGGTGCTCCGAGCAGTGAGATACGAGTCCTCCCATTCCTACTTCTGTGTAGGTGCTTCAGGGCTGTGAGCAAGGTATTGATCCATTTTACATTGTAAGCAATTCTACTCCTTCGCTTATCCAATACAATGCTTCAAACCAAATGAAGACTTCTGAATATCATTGTAATAAGGATGTAAAGTTACTAGTGCACAGGTAAGACTGACTTTGAAAGGTGAGACCAAAAGCCTACTTGGCAGAAATAAAAGACCAAAGCAAGTGTCAGACAATGCTTCCCTTGCTGTCTTCCAGCTCCCAACAATTTGGGAGGGGAAGCCTCTTGAGCTACCAGTAATTTCTGATTACTCCATAGCCCTCAATGAACTTCCACGAGCTTGTGCAGTCTTCTTGGGAGTTTTACCATGCACAGTAACAAGGGGTACTATAGCTTAAATAAGCCACGTGCACAGAAAACACCTCTAACTTGATGCCCCTTGTTTCTTTTCTTAAAAAACCCCTCCTGAGCCTCTCACTGCAAATACTATTTCCCCAGCTACTTGGGGAAGGAATATACTCAACATAGTCTTAGTACAGTCTAGAGAAGCCTACCATTACTTGAAGGGAAGTTCCTCTTTCTGTAAAAGACATAGTTTGGAAACTCTTGAGTGTGAAAAACAGTTTCATTTTCATTAGGAAGATGAAACTGTGGCATCTAATGGTTTAGATGCTTCAGTATTGGATGTAATAAATGGAGATAAATGTCAATATCTGTTGCATGTGAGCAGTGGTTCATAGCCTCCTGTTGTCTAGAAAATATATCTATTTTTATTACCACTTAAAGTTTGATTTTCTGATCTTTTTCTAAGCATTCAAAAATGTTAAGCTTTACAGACAGCACAGACACACAATTTGGCATATAAGGAAAATTAAATTCTATGAATTCAGTCTTTAGTACTGTACCAACTAGTACTGGATCAAGTCACTGGCAGAAGAATTCTTTAATGAAAAATACAGTCCAGAAACAAGAATAGTGCAGGTGTCTTTGAAATGATGTAGAAGGGCTGTAGTTACCTGAACAGATCCATCTATATACTTCAAAAAACTTCAACATCTATATACTCCAAAAAGCTCCCTTGACCACAACAAATGTTCTCCATTCCAATTTGATAATGCTGTATCATTGTGCATTTATTTGAATGCCATGGCAGGTATAGGTTTATTGAAGTATAGCTGTAGACCAAAGACAGGCATCATGTGTTCCTATCTCTGGATTGGGTCAAATGACTTCACAGTTTTTGGAATCTTCTGTCCTTGCTGGCGGACAATGCTGAGCTGAAAATAAACCCCAAACCCACCAAAAACCCCCAATATAAAATGCCCAAACATATGTCTGACTAGTTCTGAGAATACGTGATACAAGATCAGTGCAAATTAATAGCTTTTTTTTCCATCTTGTGAGCAGGCTGAAAATCTCTTTCACAGGCAGGAGTCTTTTCAGAATGGCATGGTTTAAAATAGCATAGAACATATTAAAGTTTTTCTATTACTTAACTGTTTAAACTTTTCATTGCAAAGTGTAACCTAGATTTCTTTTTTTTTTTTTTTTTGGCCTTCTCCAAAGCTTTTCTCTGCACCACATAAAATAAGTACTCAAGAAAAGCTGCTCATTAACCTGCCCATGAAATGCAGGTCTCTTTTGGAGGGTTCTGGGAGTGTCACAGGTTTTCTGATGAAGACTGGTCAGCAGGATTCTGTTTTGTACTGTAAAAAAACCTATAAGGAGCACAATAGGCTTTATTGTTTTGCTTTCACGTGGTAAGCAGAACAAAGTCCATGCTGATAATCCAGGAGCCCTTGTATATGTTGTCCTTTGAATTCAAAGCTTTTCTTTGTTGCAGTGAGTGACTCTTGGACTATCCTTTTTTTCCCCCCAGAAAAACTTATATATATGTAGGTGGATGTTGCCTCTCAAAAGCACACATAAGTAATTAACTGTAGTTTGTAGGTTTGATCAGGGCTTTGGGTTTGATGGATGTGGCATTGTTTCTATACTGTGCTTAAGAATTGTTAAAGGGCCAGTTAGGACACTTCTAAACTCATTCAGTTCACTTTCCAGGACAGAGAATCCTTAAAGATGCTCGGAGCACTAAAAAAATTCCAGTAGCTGATGTTCTGTTAACAGTCCTATTGGCCACTCTGATTTCTGAAGCTATGATCAGCATGAGATGTACGATATCCATGTGGATTTGCAGGTCAGCTGGAGCTTCGTATTCAGAGAAACTGAGCAGAGGTTGTGCAGAGCAGTTCACAGAGTGGTCTTTAATCCTTCATGTGAAACAGAATTAGAAGGTTTTACATTCCTGCTGCAGCAGGAAGGAAAATGAAGTTACGTGTATTACTTTAATTTACTATAATGTGTCTTACTTGTAAGTCTTATATTGCTTCCAGCCATTTGTAACACCAAGGGAGACCTGTCTGTAATAGCAGCTATTTTCTGTCCTAGTAGAAATTTCATAACTCTGTAGAATACTGGATATAATTCTGTTAGTCTTGACATGATGTCAGAGAAGGTCTTGATGAAGCTTATGATCAGTTATAATCACTTACAGCTCCAAGATGGCTGATTATTTATTTTTCCTCTGCAAAGTCTCGCTTTTGTTGTTTCAAGTTAAACTCTCTAAGTAGTCTGTTGCATATAGGCTTTGGAAGGAGGCTATTTTCCAGATAACTTTTGTATTTCCACTTGGCAGCTTTAATAGAACTTTTGTCCTAACAAGATCTTAAGCGTTCTCTGTAATTCTTAACAATCAAATGTTTCATTCTTTGGAGCCTTCTGACTTCCATTCAGTTTCACTGACCTAGATTTTGCTGTTTGGGATTGATTGCTGGGATGATCTAAGCTGCTGTCTACTAAAGCCTTAATTTCCCTCTTTTATTTTCTTAACTCCTTGTTTAGAGTATTGCCAGGAGAAACAAATTCAGATTTTTTTTTAACATCAGTTTTCCTTCCTGGGGAAGTGATCCAGCTTGGATTTCATTTAGAAAATAAATAAATAAAGGTGTAAGCTGAATTTGCTGAGGCAGCAATCCTACAAAAGATGTGACAGCTCTGTGCCTTGTGCTTGCAGGAGACCTGAGGCAAGGGAAATTGTTCTTCAGGCAGTCAGGATGTTAACGGGTGACAGTGTCGCTCCTGGGCTTTAAAAATGTTAGAGGAAAAAGCAGTGGGTGCTTCTTGTGTTGTGCTGTCTGTCAGTCCCCAAAGTCCTAGATGAATGTTACTGTGGATTTGGAGACATTGTAGAGGTGCTATGTATTGAAGAGAGTTTCCCCCCCCCCCCCCTTTTTAATTTTCTTTACCCCTCCTGCTTCTTTTTCTACTACTGAAGCTGTGAAGGGAATGAAAACAGCAGCTGAAACTAACAGTCACAAACTGCCTTATGTGGAGAAGCTCTGCATTTCTTCCTTTTTTTGCCTTTTATTTAGTGAGTTTTTGGTTTTTGTTGTCTTTTGTCTCGAGCTGTAAGCAAAAGCAGGAAGCCATTTTCAGAGGTATACTAAAATATTGCTATGGCTCTCAGGTGAATAAATACCTCTGCAAATAAAATTTGAAGGTTCTGAGGCCATGATTTACAGTTTGGTAAATGCATTGAATTTCTGGCTTGTGGAAAAAAGCAAGATGATAAATTCAGTAACAAAAAAAGAGCGAAGTTTCACTGCTTCTGTCAGAAATAATTTACATATGCCCTGATCTGCCTCTCAGTGTTCATATAGGGAACACTAAATGCAAATAGTACCATGGTCTGGCAGAGAGGCATGCAGTAAAGGAGGAAGGATATGGGCATGAGAGAAAGATAGGTAAATGCTTTAACTGATGGAAGCCCACTTCGGGCTTACAAGGCTGGAGATGTGATGCAGAGGAAGAACTGTTAATGGGTTAACACTTGCACACATGCTCCATTACAATTCATTCCTGTTCAGGAAGATGATCTTAGTGCCTTGGCTTATGGCCAGCAGCACCAGCAGTTATCGGAAGATTTAATGAAATTTCATGTTATTAAAGTAGGAGTCTGGAAAGGCAGAGAGTGGGTCTGGCATATGGAGACACTTGTAAAATAGATAACATCTTTTGTTATAAATAGCTCTTAATGCACTTCGGTGTTTGTGTAGTACTTTCTCTCTGGGAATCCCACTGGTGACAGACATGCTCATATCACAGCATATTCTGGGAATGTGCGCTATTATTCATCTGTGTACACTCTTGGCTGTAGCTGATCACTATTCTGCATCTTCATTCTGATGCAGAAGAGCTTATACTCAGTTGCAGTTGTCTTCCACATAATTTTTATGTTAGCTTATTGAATGAAAAGGTGACTGCAGTAATTATGTTTCTTGATCTGGTTTCATTGCCTTTTTACAGAGTTGAATGTTGACAATCACAGAACTTGCATTTTTTTAAAAAACCTTTCTTAACCCTGTTACCAGTGTTTTGTAGCAGGACAGCCTATTTACTCTGCTGAGGATAATTAAAGCAGTTAGAAGCACTGCTGTTTCCTATTGGTTTCATGAACAGTTTTGCCTTATTAAAAACTTTCTTCTGTAGAAGTCCCTTGAAGCACAAGGCAGAAATAAGGTGGTTACTATTCAACAGGACATTTTAGCATTTTAGTTTGCTGTCCTAAGACTTTTCATAAGATACAGGAATGATTACTTGTCGCTCCTCTTTCACTTTTAATGGACGATAACATTTCTAATAACAGTAGATTCGCAATCACATCAAGGTTTGTTTTTAGTTTTATTGTCAGTATAAATGCAGAATTAATCACATGAAAAAAGATTTTCTGATATCTGAAAAGAGACAAAATGCATATATTTTTATGAATAAAAATAATCAAGTTTGCTGGAAACATACTAACCTGACTTCAGGTCTCTGTTAAGTGTCTGCATAGGGAAGGAGGGTCGTCAATGTGGTGAAGTCTTGTGGTGTGATTTAGAGCCTCCTGTTAATAGTGTTTAACGGTGGGATGGTGGTAAACTTTTGAATGACAGTCTGTTGCTAAAGATTAGATGTTTGCTGGGTCCTAATTGTACTGCATTTCAATTGTTGCTCTATTCATATGATAATCAGTCTGCTCACAATTGCTAATTATTACCACTGTTGTTTAAAGAATATAGAGAGCAAAAGCATGTCTGTGGCCAGACGCTTTTAGAGATGTGAGCAGTAAGATGATAAAGCTCATAAAATTCACAGTCCATTGTGTGCAGGGTAATGATTAGAAAGCAGCTATGCATTTCTTGTCAACCTTCTAGCTAAAAGGAGAAAAAGTCTGTGTTTGTAAGCAACATGCTAGCATTTTAACTGAGAGATGAATGTCAGCATTTCCATAAATCTCCAATTTAGAAAAATTAAAATACTATAGGGACCATAAAGAGCTGAAGCTGATGTCTAGTTTCAGTTCTGTGCTGCTACAGAAGACAGACTGTCAAGGACGTTCAGTTTAATTGCTATGGGAAGGCAAGCACAAAATTAAAAGAATGACTAAGGCAAGTGATGAGAGTTTCATGTTCTGTATGGATACAACTTGTAAACTCCTTTCCTCTCCCTTTCTTCTTTCATCCTTCTACCTTTGCTTTTGGTGTTCCCATCTGCCTCAGTCAGTTTGCTTTTACCCACTCTTCATCAGTAGCTCTGAGTCTGCTCTACTTTTGGTAATTATGGTGGGCAACATGTGCATTTTCCCTAGTAAATCTGGCTTCACTCTGGCTGCTTGCATTTGTGGCTTTTAATGAGCACCTGTCAATTTGAAATCTGTGGCATTAGTCAGTACGTTACCTCCGGGCAAGTGTCTGTGATGCCTTTCAGTTTTCATCTTCCTCTGTGCCAAATGATGCTTTCCTCCTGACATTCCACTGTAAATAGGTCATTATTTTCTGGAAATTTCTCATTGCAATCTGTCTGGTTTGAAGATGGACAATGAAAAGCAGACCAAGTCCCCCTGCTTGCCCACCTTTCACAGTTCTAGTTATGTTTTTTTTCGGTTTGCTCCTGTCAGCTTGAAAGTGGTGGCTGATATTTTCTTACTATTTTTATTAGGATTTGCTATGTGTCAGTGTTTCAGCCTGGAGGAGCCATCACTCCTGCAAAGCTGAGGAGGGAAATAGTAGAGGAAACTGCATTTATGAGACAAGATAAGGAATAGATTATTTTGCACTGATTTGGCCTTGAATCTTCCTGCTTATGTGTCCATGAGAATAGAAACCCAGTGAAACAGGTTGGAAGAAAAAAAAATTACATGTCAGAAATAGGCGAAGTTCCGAGTCGATAAGAGGGAATGTAATTATGTTGTTGCAGACTTGAAACATCATCTTAAGTGTTTACCCTTCGCACACGGCGTGACGTCGGTCAGTTTTCACACGAGAGGGCGCTCTTGGAATTTTAAAAGAAATAATGCTCTATTTGGTCCTTTTTTACATGCCCGTGCATTTCATTATGCCATTTTCAAAGCTATCCCGACTTCCTAAGGTTCTGCCTCAGAACCTTAGAAAATTGTGTCTCCCTTCTAGATTCACCTTCACAATGATTAATACAAATAACTCTTCATATTACAATTTTTAACCCCTAAATCCCATTAGTGAGAAAGAGCTGGTTTGAAACAAACGTGCATGGCGTAACCATGCAGGTTTTGGTAACAGCAATATACATAGAAGGTGTTCACTCTCTAAGTAAGATGTTATATTTGAATAGTGTCAGTCAGAAGTAGGACCTAGTTTTAGCTTACTGATAAAGCAAATACTTGTATTAGGAAAGTAATATTACATTACTAGTGTCTGGAGAAAAGCATCAGCTTTTAGGCTAAGGTAGAGGGGAAAAAAAAAACCCAAACAAATCATAAACCAGAATCTTCTCAGAAAATCACAGAGGGAAGACTGTTCTGAAAGTGAATTTTTCATTTTATTTTCTTTTTTTACACACACTAGAAGCATATTCAGCTGATATTCCTGTCTGGGGTACAGTCGAAACAGAGTAAGAGATCTGGCCTCTAGTTGAAGAACTTGCAATGCAGTAATGAAGTATAGTGATATCATATAGTTTGTGAAAGGTGGGAATTCCATTTCCTGCTGAGTTCAACTTAACTGTTGTCACTTCTGTGATAACATTTGAATGCTCACTAGCCTGGTTTCAATTCAAACTGGATGAGGTGAAGCTGAATCACCTTCTGGTATCTGGTTTCCATGGTAAGAAATGTTCAATGTTTCTGAGACAATGCCAGCTTTTTGGTAAAACAAATGTGTTAAATTTGGTTCTTGCTTTTTGGAGCTTCTGAGAGCAGGCACTTTGCATTTCTGCTGAAATGCAAACACTTCACTGTGAGTTTCTTACCTCTTACCAACACTGTTTTAAAGGGAGAACATGTGCTAAGCAGAGCATGAACAATAATGAAACAGATGTTAATGCATTAGTTTTGGAATAAAGTATCATTCTGGGCCTCCTGTGAGTATTGAGACAGGCAATATATTTATTTTAATGTCTGGGCATGCAAATTTGTGCTCTTTTAGGACAAGAAATTGTGGAGGGAGTCAGTCTCATCATCACTTACCTTTTGAGTGAACTATTCTTTGTATTGTGAAATTACCATGTAAACAGCCATAAATAATCACCCTGCTACTGCTTATAGCTGCAGAGTCCTGGTAAGTTTGAGGATATTTTTCAGTGTCTATAAAAATGAATGATTGCTTTTAGTAAGGTATTTAACATTCAACCTCTATTTTTCCCTTGTAATGAATTCTGTGGCCTAGTAAGCTAATGTGTTAAAGAGTATTTACTGTTAATTCATTTGTTTTGCTGCTTGTCTTCTGTCTTTCAGAGTCAGTGGCTGGTCTTGTTCTTCCACAGTTCATAGAAAAAGACTGCCAAGATCACCTCTGATCTTGCCCAAAAGCAAGCTATATTGGTGGTTTGGGGTGGATGATTGTCTAACTAGTTCTTAACACCTTCAATAATTGAAACCTTGCAGGCTAAACTACTGTATTTAATTACTGTTTGAAAACTTTGTCCAATCATTGTTGCTGAAACTTTACTAGTTGTACTGCCCATCAGGCACAAAGAACGGTAGCCTTTTAGGAATTTGAAGCATATCAAACTGTCACGTGTCCTGTGTTTTAATCCAAGTATTTACCCTAGTCTTTCCTCAGATTTTTCAAATCATTCTGGGGTTTCTCTATTTCATTTCCTTTTTTTTGTACTGTGTGATGCTTAGAAGTGAGTGATGTTTTAACTGATATTTTATAGTACTGCTATAGAACAAAAGTGTTTTGCAGATACTTCTTTATAAGGATGCTATATGATGTTTACTCCTTCTCTCCTTGCCTCCATCCTGCCCCCAGACAGAGGCGCTTTGAATTCCAAAATAATCTTTGGATATTTAATAGAAGTATATTTCAGTTTTGCTCTTTTCATGCTCTTAAACCCATCGGAGTCCAGTCTTAGCCTTCTTTATAAACCAGCTAATCTCAAGTTTCTCAATAGATTATATGTGTTCCAGTCATAGAAATCCAATTCTTCTATTTGTTCCATAATGGGGACATCAGTACTGACTTAGTACCATTTACTGTCAGTTTAATAACATCTTAATACTTTCAATAGTTGCCATTTCTTGCACAAGGTAAATTGATAACTTTATTTATTTTTAATCATTAATCCACTGTGAACAGGAACTTTAAAATCCAGGATTTTGGGGTGGGGTTTTTTTTGCCCTCTATCCTTGTAGTTAACCTGGAAGCTTGCAAAAATAGTTTGAATTACTCTTTTCTGTATGCATTATGCCCCTCAAAAATCTCCCTTCATCTTGGTGGGGACTGTTGAGTTTGAGACTCAAGTTTCTGTAGTACCTGGCCATCTTTGCTTAATCTAATAATAATTAGATTCTATATTCATGTGTTGCTGCTCTACTCTTAACTTAGACTAGTGTTCTTCACTTTTCAGTGGAGTTTTTAGCATAGCAATAAGTACAAAACATATTTGAGTTTGTTTTTTTTTTTTTATGAGGAGGACACAGAAGGTTTGTCAGCTTCTTGATCTGTCAGATCAAAGTAGATCTTGCTAAAAAGCAGCTTGCCCTTTCCTGTTTGTTTAACGTTATCTGCTTTTCACCATGAAATGCACCAATTCTCTCTAGTTTCACATTTCCTAAATCTTTATTTTATATTTCTTGATCTGAGGCCTAGGCAAGAGCAACACAGGAGAAACAATCAAAATGTTAATGTGATTTTAAATTACTTTAAGTCCAACCCTAGTCCTCTCTTCCTAGAGAATGACCTTCATTTTTGTCTCTGCTGGGAAGAAATTTTCCTTAGGCAACTCTCAGCCACAATATGCCACCAGTTTTTAAGCAGAATTCCCCATTGATTTCTTCAGGGAGTTCCACTTAAAATGCGACATCACGGCAGAGCTCAGTCTAGTTACATATATCAAATGAAAGGATGCGGTTCACATACATTCTTGAATCCCGTGTCTAAGCTCCAGTGGCCACTAGAGGGAATGAGAGATCCCAGACTGTTGTCATTTCAAAAGAACTTTTTTTTTTTTCCTCATTAGTTTTAGATTCATCTCTAAGAAACAACTGCTAATCTATATTAGCTCATCTTTTTAATGATAAGAACATTAAGCATAAATGTTTGTAATTCTCAACTCCACTGTGTGTTTTATAGTTTTTCAACAATAAATCAGGTTGGTCCGGCAAAAAGACTTCCAAATAATCTGATTAAAGAGGTGCATTTTTTTTTTTTCCCCTATCTCAGAGAGCTCTAGAGCTACTGGCAAAACATTGGATTAGTGTTACAAGCTGTCGGGGCCTTCATTTATAATACTGTCAGACTGTTTATGCCAGCCACTAATGACTACAGAAGAGTAGGCATTTTATGTAACTGAGAAATCTAAATTACATTCCAGACAGGTTGACACTGATGCTCCAAAGTGCAGGTTTGCAAGATGATAATTCCTAATCTCAATAGAAAAGAGGTGTCAAATTCAATTTTACTGAGGGACTGATTGTAATTTGCCTTTTAACTCTAGGATGCTACAGAAACAATGGACTTGATTTGGTTTTAAAGTGTGTTCTCTTCACTTTTTGTTCTGCCGGTACATAAGCATAGTGTACTGTAACTTATGTGCTCCTTTGAGATTTTAGTTACTCATTCCCTGTTAAGTGTGACCTTAATCTTATACAAGCTCAATATTTTCTGCTGTTTAGCTGTCAGTAATCCTGAAGATGCATCAGGAATTGAGCATGGCAATTTTTTCAATAGATTGGTGCTCCAGGAAATGAGGACTTCTTTGGAGGGGTGTGGGGGGTAAAAATATGATTTAGGCTTGCAAAATGGTTAAAAGGATGGAAAAATATCCCCACTTTTTGGATTGAAATGTGTAAGATACAGTAAAGCCTCTGTCTTTCCTTGTTTGAAGAAACTGAGGAAGATAAGAGTAACTTAGAGTCCTATGTGTGTTTGCATAGAAGTTAGCAGAAGGACGTGTATGAATGTGAGTTGCAAGACAGACCATTCACCAGTGTGAAATTTGTCCTTCACTTATCCGGAATGATATTATGCTAAGTGGTTTAGGATCCTAAAAAAAAAATAATCTGATGTTATGTTCTGCAACATCTGTTGAGGTTCATACAAATTCTAATCCTAAATTCCTTCAAAGAACAGACATCCTGAGCGTTTAACACAGCTAACACAACAAACAGAAAGCTTGTTTTAATGACTATTTTGAACATAGAGGAGGAGTGATATAATGGAGGAAGTCCCAACAAGAAATCCCAATAATGAGAGATTTTTGGGGTGTTTTGATAGCAGCTGGTATAATGGTGAAAAGTGGTGAGTGTGCTGTTTCAGCCTTTTCAAGATGAATAATGTTACCATTAAAAATAGTCTCAGGGATGAATTTACTGGTAAAACAAGCTTTTATGAGGCCTTCACTATAAACAGTATTTACTGGCACTGGACCAAATGATCTAGAAGAAATATGTTTATGCCCTAAAATAAATAACTTTGGACTGTCTTATGACTTTCAAAATACATAGTAATTGAAGAAGAATAGACCTGAGACATCTTTTGTCCTGATATAACTCATCTAACCTTAGTATTTGCACAGTGTATGTTTGTATCACTTTTGAATATTAACATGATCCAAACTGTTACCCTGTGCAAACATTTACTAAGGCAGTGTGAGGTATAGTCTGTAGTTTGATGGAACTTAAAATGCCAATTAAAAATGATGACTTATTTAATGCCAACAGGCCATACCCTGCAGTGCTTACTCAAGCAAAATTCTAATTGACTCCAGTGGGAGTTTTGCTGAACTAAAAACAATGAAGAGAGGAAGAGGCATAAGCAGAAGCATGACCTCAAATATTACTCCAGGCATCATAAGGGGAAGCATTTTGTATTCCCTGGCACCAATGAGGAACCCACTTCACTTTACAGACAGAGATTGGAAGGGCAGGGATTTCTCTGCATATCCAGAGCTCCCTGCGTTGGTGACTCCCTTTAGGGAATGATTTTGCCAAAAGCCAACTTTTCATTGAAAACTAAAGATTTAATAACAGTGAAATAACTCAGGAGTTTGTATGTGGTTTTTCCAAATGGGCGTGGAATGTTGAAATGGGAGGTAGGAGGGGAGATGACATCAAAAATTACCAGAAAAAAAATGTAGTAAGAATATTTTTTTCCCTTTGAAATGTCCTCACGTAGAAATTTTCTCCCGATTTTGTAAAGTAAGAGCCCATAAATATTTCAACTAGAGACAAGACATCTAAAGAAAACATGAAGTTGTAAACAAACAAACAAAATTTCCATCTCGACTGAGCTTTATTTAGGGTCCTTATGATTCTCCATGTCCTGCTCCCAGCAGACAGAAAACCCATTCTTTTCATCTGAGCAGTAAAGTATAAGGAACATCATCCAAGTGATTGTTATTGTGTTTGTTGTCCTTCTTGCCATTGTTTGACTGTTACTCTTACGTGCTTTTAAAACTCAAAATGCCTAGGCAAGTTTTGGGTTGCTACTACTTGAGATGTAGACAGACAAGTTGGATTTCCTCTGGCTTCATCACTGGATTTATTCCTAAATGCTTTTGACAGTACTGAAAACCCTGGAGAGCAAACCTGATTGATTATTATTGACTGATAGATTAGTTGGTTTGTTTGGGTTTTTGTAGGTAGTAAGATTCTTTGTATTCAGTGTGTATTTATAAATGGTAGTTATTTTAGTTACCTTTATTTTTAATAATTTAGTAGATTTCTTGCACAATTTTACTACTATTACCTTTGGATCAGCAGAACAACTTTATTACACAATGAGAGGCGTGGTAAGATGCTAAACCAAAACAGCAAGAAATATCTCCAGAAGTTTTGAAATATAAACCCGAGCAGTTTAATAGATCTGATTTTTATATCTACATGTATGTAAATGATAAAAGCTTAAATGTTGCTGACAAATCAATTGGTAATAGATTATCTACCTCTCTAAGTAACTTCTGTTTTATCTTCTCAACTTTGTTCTCGGACAACAGAAATGTCTAAGAATAAGAAGGAATTGGAAGTTGAGCTGATATGGTCCTTTTGAAGAACTCTGCTATTTATTGCCAGAAATACTGTCTTTTTTGTTAATTTACTAGATTATTGTGTGCAAGTGATGTCTTGCAGATTTACTGTCTTTGTGACTCTTGAATTTTGCTAATTATCTTGAGAGATAATTAGATAATCCATATATTGAATAAATACATTCCTGTTTAGGAGCAGTAATTGTTCCAGTGGCAGAGACGTCAGCTGTTGTTTTGGTAGCAGAGGCTTTAAGCAGTGAGCATGGGCGTTATCAAAGGAACAAGATTGTTAAAGGCACATGTTCAGGGCAGGTTCATTTTTTTTATCCTTTCTAGTCTGTATACAAGAGGAAAAAAACGGCAACTCTACATTGGAAGGCTAAGCATTAAATTTAGAGAAGGAGCAACCATAAATAACAATTCTGTTTTTCTATATGACATCTCCAACTCGGTGGTGCCTTTCTAGCACAAAGAGTATTGAAGCTATCTGAAGCCCATTTACTTTTGATAAATCTTGGGGTTTTTCCTCCTTTTTGTGATCGTGTTGTTTAAATGATAGATATTTAAGAGGAGTATTCAGTTGATTTAGAGCTCTTTACTCAATGCCATCTGAGACTAGGTTTAAATCACTGGAAAATTTTGCGTTAGATTTTGACATCAACAGTACTGTGTTTTGTAAGAATTATACTCTAGTAAGACTTTGTCCTAGATCACTGTTAAAAATGAAAAATGAGTACTTACTATAAATTATGGCTTTTTTTTTTTTTAGTAGTATGACACAACTCCATTGTGACTAGGACAGTCATTGTACTACCATATATCATAGTAACAGTAATAAATAAACTGGACAATAGCTTTATATAGATTGTGCTTAAAACATAATTTTCATACTGATGTGCCTCAGCTCCCAGAGAGCTGCTTTAAATGAAGCCAAAGATTTTTCTGAAAATTGAGCAAGTCTGTAACATTTACCTGGCTACATATACATTTTAGGATTTCATATGCTTAAAAGCTAGCAATTTTTAGAGGTACATCTAAAGGTTGGCAGATGAATCCTATGATTATAAAGAAATGATTTAAAATTAGTAATTCATTTTTCTATCAGCATATTTTTTATAAAGGTTGTAGTTTGGTTTTGTTTTTCTTTTTTTACTTGTGATGGGAAACTTCGTATTTTGGTGGACTCGCTTCCAAATCATGAATTGTACTACTTAATGTTCTTTCATGGTGTCTCCTGAATCAGGACAAGTGGGTTTTGATTTTCAGAGTCTAATGAAATTTAGCACCATTAATATAGTGCACTAGAATACAGTACTATGGTCATCAGTGAAAACAAAAAAAGGCAAGACACGTAGAAATTTACCTTCCCTGTAATAAGTAAACAAACTCTCACTAACAATTTGTTTGTAGTTCTTAGTATTTCCTTTTCAAACATCTACTAAATAACTGTGTCCTAAAGGAAGAGACGCTAATTGCATACAGGCCTGTAACTTGGATTTAACTTGACGGTGGTGGTTTTGTGCTGTCATGAATGCGTGTCCCTTAACATAGAGTTGTTAGGAGAGTTGACAGCTATTTAGGTGCCTCATAATCAGGGAATGTTTCATGTAACAGATCTGGTTTTGCTGATCAATTTTTCTATTGGCTTTTTGCATTATGTGTCAGAAAATATAATTTATTGTATGAAGAACTGATTTAAATAGACTTTCAGTCCTTGGCCAACTTTGATCTGTCTCTGACTTAAAATCTAACCAGCTTTAGCTATCTTTTTTTTTTTTTTTTTTTTTTAATGGGTGTGTAATAATTTCAAGTGCTTAAAAAAACCCACATTGATTTAAATATTCTCTTTCTCCTAATCTTTTTGTTGGTTCCTGTAATTCCACAGTGCAGGTCAAATGATGAAAACACTGCAGAATTTTTGTTCTAAATTATTTTTTAGTGCTTGAATTCAGCATAAACTCTGTGAGACTTTTTGCCTTTGGCAATAGTCTTTAATTTCAGCTCATTTCCACTAGTATTGTTTGTGGAGATTGGACACAGACATGTTCATGGATGTCTGCAGTGCTTCGGTACTTCTGCTGATATTGAACACCCCTATGATCATAAAATCAAGAGCATTCATAAGTGTGTTCCAGGTCAGGAGTATATGTTTCTGGTGGCAAAAAATATATCCTGTTAAAACATACACCTTCTCTAGCTGTATCTTACGGAAGGTCTTATGGCCACTCAGTTAGGAAACTCTATCTAAAAACCACTTGAAAGTTACCACGTGAACAGTCCAGCCTAGCTAATCGCTTGAGGGCCTTGGGCTTTCAGAATATCTGCAAAACATTATCTGATCTAAACTCAAAGATAATTGGTCAATATTTTACAAATACTTTTTTTTCCCCCTCCTGAAAGTTTTTCTTCTTGGTAAATGTCTTGTGTGTGGCCCTTATAAAAATTGTAATTGTTAACAAAAAAGCCTTTAATTGAGTTTGCTTTCATGAAATGTAGCCTATTTCCAAGACCTATGCCAAGTGAAACATATCCTACTAATAATGACTGTAGGAAGAACAAACAAATAGAAGATTGAATTGTGCTTGTGGCAGTCGTTCATCAAAAAGGAGGATTCAGGTGGAATTTATTCTCATTATTACTTTTACACTCTGGACACTGGTGACTGTTCTGTTCTGCCCTGGTTGTGCAGTTTTTCTGTTTGATCTTTCATGTTGAGCATCCTTTTATGTTTCTTAAGAGATTGGCAATTTTTGTATTCTAGATTTGTTCAGTTTAAAGAAGAATAATTATATTTGCTTCATAGTAACTATGTCATCTAATCCATATTAAACGCTGCAACTATACATGTAGACTAGTTTCCAAGGAAACAGCATCCCTTCCCCTGCCCCTGAACCCCTCCTGGAAATTTTGAAAGTGTCTCACTTTAATCACACCCTGTTTTTGCCGTCCTAATCCTGAACTCAGATTCACAACAAAATTACAGCTTTTTAAATGTTTGCCATGCCGTTGTGAAGTTTACCATGCGTTCCAAATGATTTAAGATACTTAAATGTTATTGGAACAAATTGCTGCCTTCATTATGATAGACGGCAGATGAGTACATTATACTACTTAGTCTCAGCTTCTTTAACTAAAATACTGTGATTGTTTTCTATCCAGTAGTCCTGTAATTACTCTTTCTTTATGTTCACTGTAAGAATAAAGATGACTTTTTTATCTCTTTAAATGGCACAATCAATATAATTCTTAGGCATTGTTGGGAAGATGATCATTTATTTATTTCATTTATACATTAATGGGAGTAGTATAGTGGTTTAAGCTGGGTAAAGTTTGTCAAACATACTTTGTTACCTTCTATGACTACCTTCTTGGTACCTCTCCCTTTGTTACTTTTTTATTATTTTGAGAGACTTCTTGTACTAAATGTCAAGAAGATTAGTATATTTACTGGATTGCTGATAGGACCTAAGGTTGGAATTCAGAGGAGTATGAAATACCTAATTCTTTCGTTGCTAGATATCCACTTTGGCTTAATGGGTAATGATGTACAAATTTGAAGCCTCTGTTAAAGGATCAGCTAAGGTTTAAATGAATATGTGTTGTTATGAAATTCTCCCTCTGGGGCTCATGAAGATCAGAAACAGCATTGCAATTTCACAGGAGAAGAGTGTCTGCAAGAATCCACTGCTCATGTGTTGTTCAACTTGCTTCCAGCTATGCTGTTCTGCTTCATGTGCTGGGTGAATGTTCCAGTGATCAGGTCTCAAGTGTGAGAGATGGTCTGCTCTAAGCAGCAATACTTTCAATGGTATGTTGAAATTAACAAATTCATGTTAATTTCAGATCAACTGCAAATAAACCAGAACATTTTGTATATTGCACTGTCTTTTGTAAGAGATAGTAAAGACCTGGTCAGGCATCACTGACAGAAGATCATGTTTAAGAGAACTGTGATCTGAAATGGCCGCTGACCAAGACAAGAATTGTAAACTAATATTTACTCAAATGTTTTCATATTTCTAATGAAGTGTTTGGAGTAACTATTACATGCTGGGGCAAAATGTCAGCATTTTATATATGTAGGATGAGATATATTTTTATTTTGTATTTTTACCAGTAGTATGCCATTAAATACCTGTCTTCAAAAAGGTGAGTGCTTTGCTTTTGAAGGAGCTGTCAGTAAGGTAATGCATCTGCATACAGATGCAGGCAGAGTTGCTGCCAAAAGCAGTTGAATCTGGGACTGTTTGTTGCTAAAACTCAATGCAGGGGCTACACTGGGGCTGTGTTTCTGCTAGAACCAGCTTCTAAGTGTATAACTGGACACATGTAAGCAGGGAGTAGGATGTCGGGGAGAAGCGAATGTTGTTCTGGAGTGCTGAAATAATCCCATGTCATCAAAAGTGTTTTCATAGAAGAATTGGTGAAAAAAACCCCTGGGATTTAATGTAAGCATTTGCTATAGAGACTATGGAATATGCTGATAAATACCAGATCTTAGCTGACAGAAGTCTCCAGAACTTTGATAAACAGACTTTTCCAAGGACTCTTTGCCATTACTTTGAATTACTTCTAAGGAAATTACTTAAAGGACTTGGAGAACTGAGATGGCAAAGAATGTAGTGCAGCAATAATTGATCCTTCTGGTTTATTGGGTTGTGTTCCTGTTGTGGAAGTTTTGTCAATAACAATAACACTGTAGAGATGTCTGTCTGCAGTTAGTCTGTAGCTAGATCAAACATTTCATGGAGTTCTGGCTACATGATTTCTCCTTGAAGAAGGTGATGTATTATTTAATTTGTAACTAAGTCCTGGGACAGCTTGAAGTACAGCACTGTTATTTTTCTTTGCTATTCCAAGCAGAAGTCTACTGGTTACATACAGCACAAGCCTAAGCTTGCATTACATTGATAATGATTTTGGAATATTTTCAGAGCAGAATTAAACATGTAACTCTTAAATTTGATTTGAAAGTGCAGAGTGTTTGAGGGAGACTTCAATACAGTGTTTTCTGAGCTCATACATATAGTTCTTAGAGTAATTTTCTTGGTATTTTAGAACTGTGAAAAAGTAATTGTTTTTAAATAGCAGTCTAGCACAAGGAAAATATTTCTGCAGTAGGTACCAAGATAACAACACTCCCTCTTGTTTCCCTGGTGGCAGTAAAGGTCTGTTTGCCTGGATCCAGCACTGAGGTTCTTTCTGTGTTAGCTCACAGTAAGGAAGCAGTCTTACTCAAGGTTGTTCTGTATAATTACTGGAATGCTGGACAGATAAATTGATCCTGTGTTGACATTCTAAATGTTTCAGTAACCTTATATAAAAATTTGTTATTGCAATTCTTAAGCTCGCCTTTCTGCATTAGTAACGTTGTGCAAAGGAGTCTATGATGGTTTCCTTTACTATCCTTCATAGAGTGAATTAAACCTTGAGTTCTAAGTATCTGATTGTGCTGACCTTCGCCTCAAGGAGGCTTTTTATTTAAGCTTCCATCAGACAAGAAATATCATCAATAAAAATAAAATAAACACCTAGTCTTGCATTCTCTGCTTACTTGAACAGAAGTGTTCATAAATGTATAGCTCTTAGTTTGGCAAATACAGTCTCTCAGCTACCTTTATATTTAAAAATTTACTGCAGTGAGGATCATTCCAATTCAAAAGAAAGTATTTGGTAGATGAGCTGGCAAGCTGAATTATTTTCTGTTGTTTAAAGGAGCTCTGCCAAGAGTTGCAGGGAAAATGCTTGTTGTCTATTTGTACCTTTTTGAAATGACAAGGTAGAGAAGACATTTGACTTCAGTAGAATTAAATATATGAAACTGCCTTAGTAAAAGAATTGCCATATTCTGTGACCTCTGTCTTGAAAATGCAAAAGGAAAGGGGAAGAAATATGATGACCAATGGCAATTCCTGCTAAATTGTCTCATGAGGGATGCAGCCATAAAGATACTTTATGAAAGTCTCAAGGCCCTTATCCTGAAAGGCCAGTATAGCGTAGATCATATAGTATATTCAAAACATGCTATGACTAGTCCAGGACAACACTAAGGAAAGTCATCCTAGGAATTTGGAGATACAAATATGATGAGGGACCTGGAAGTTTATTTCTCTCACTATCAATCATGCAATCAAGGTCCGCTAGTATTTTTATCAAAGTGCTACTGTCTTCATCTTCAGTTCTTGCAAGTGAGCTCCAGTGATCTGTGCTCAGCGCATCACATTCTCAGTAGAGTTGATACTTCATTAGTGCAGTGGAGGAATGAAGCTTCTGGCCCAACATTTGTGTGACGCTAGTGACAGTAAAGCAAAGAAACCCTTTGGACTGTCTGTAGTTTACATCTTGCTTTTAGGAACTGGAGACTGGAGGCAATTATTTACACTTGTTTCAGATTAACTGTTTCCTGTCCTTCCTAAAGAGAATAATATTTTCCTGCTTTTTCTGTACAGGTATCTATTTTACTTATTCTTCCACTTTCTAAAAGGAAAATAAGAGTAAGAAGGAGAGACAGAGACCTTCATTTTGCAAATGCTTGGGGTGAATGGACCCCTGCATTATGTGGCTAAAGACAGGACTCTTGTTATAACTCATAATCTACACCCAGAGTAATCAAAGGAAACCAGGTGGAAAAAATCAAGGCTGTTCTGAACTAGAGAGGATGGTACAGTCCAGAGGGGAAAAACCTTCCCAGAAATTTCCCTGAAAAAGTCCTCTGCCACTTACAGTAAAGGAGATTTGGTTCTAATCTGCTATTGTATGAGGTTTATTGTGGCTTTCTTCTTAATGAGAATTTAGTGTCACGTTTGAATCTGGTTCAGAGATATTTCTGTGATCACACTGGAAAAATACTTAGGGTAAAATGAAATTTTTAGTCAATAGAATTGCTTTTTTTTAATTAATGAAAACAAAGTAGGACATCTCTGTGAAAAGAGTTGATAAAAAACATGTTTCCTTAGATGTATTGTCCAATTCTGATAATGTTTATGCTTGAAACAGTTGAGAATTAATACCTGGCAGTAAATGCTAAATCTGTACGTGGTGACTGACAGATTAAGCACTAGGGATTCCAATAGAGATTAGACTGCACATTCTGAAAGTGCAGATGTCAGTACTGTTTTACGTCACAGTGCTGAATTTAGCTGCCTTATGTTTCATATTAAAAAGGGGGCTGTTATATCATCCTTTTAAATTTTGGTTTTGGTCTTTTATTTTTTTTGTATGTCCCATTTTTTCATGGATGAGTTGCTTCACACTGCTGCTTTTGGCACTGTTCGTCTTTGTGGAGATTAAGCAATAATTGACGCAACCAGAAGCGTGAAAGGCAATATAAGGCTGTGAGCCCACTACATGAGTTAGGTAGGTGGCCTTTTGGTTGAGTCTGAGAGAAGAGGAGAAAGAACTAGAGGATTTGAGAGTGGGAGTTGAAGTGAGACAATTTAGTGGCAGAATAAAAGTACGAAAAGCAGAGATGGAAAACTAAATAAGACATGTCTTTGGGAAAGACAGGTCATATATATCTGATAACTTGTCAGAGCTGCCACCTTTCAGATGGGTTGCTCATAGTTTGTTAGCACTCACATAGTTTATATATTCATCTCAGATGCACTTTACATGTATGCCTGTGAATTCATGTAGAACAAGTAAAAGTCATAAAAGAAACGGTCTTCTCAGAGACCTTAAAATCTACTGGGGAGAACTGAGCTGTGTGCATAAACCCAGCAAACTGAGAGACTGAATTCTCTTTCACCAACTAAAAGCAAGTCTGCAGCCAATTCTGAATGGAACTATGGAATGGAACACGTTAACTGATCACTGCTACTCAAGATTGCAGCAGCATCTACTGAACAGTAACAAACGCTACTAATAAGTATAGTGATATTATCAAGAAGAGACCTAGCCTTTGCAGCAAATACATCATTAGTGACTCTTGTTAGTTTTCACTGCACTCAAGGGCTGGAGTGTTGGCATAGTGCCTTTAGGGGACAGCAGACTTGCATCATCTCATGGGTATTTACAGAGAGATTGGCAGCTTCTCTTGAAATAGCTACTTTGCTCCAGTTTTGGGAGCTGCTCTTGAATCTGTATGTACTGCAGGTATGGAAGTATGGGTTCCTTGGCCTGTCTTTTTCTTTCATTGAACCTTGAAAGAAATTAGGGGTAGCTTTGATTACACAAAGCTCTGTGTTAATATGATGATTATATCATATTTCATGCATCAGGGTTTCTACAAATTGCCTGCCAGGAATGAATTCCTTTTCTGCACACTGCCCCATTCCCTTCTCATTTTCGCTTCTGGTGAAAGCAGGGTTTCTCGTGAGTGTCAAAACCAGGTCACTGCTGGCATCTGGATAAGAAGTAAGTCAGGTCTCCGTAATCTCTAGGAAGCTGGCACAGAGAATTCCCTTGTGTGTCTCAGCAGTTATGTGCTTGCAGGCCTGTGATCATTTAGTTCTTCCCTCTGACTTAGCCTGACAGGAGCTCTGGGAAGGTTTAAACTTTGTGCTGCAGAGGTGTGGTTTAGCATATGGAACTCTCTGGACTTCCTCTGCTCATTAGTTCCTGATCACTGAAAAGGCTTTGTATAACATTAGTGCTTTGGCTTTTTCTTTTCCATAGTTGCAGTAGGCTAAGCATTTTACTTCCTATAGCTCAAGCCTTTCAGCTTGATATAGGTTATTTGGGTGAAACATAGTTGTGTATGACGTGGAGGTCAGACTAGATCAGAGGTCAGAAAGGATCTGCTTTGCTCTGGCCAACAAAGATGTGTACCTGGCTATGCAAAATGTTTTACAAGTCTGACTCTCAGGTACCTAAAATTAGAATTAACTCCCTATGTCCAATCATTATCATGGTTCTAAGTACAAAGTAAATGTTTTGCCTGTGTTTTCTCCAGACTGAGATGTCTTTAAGGAATTATTGTTTGCCACCTGACTGTAAAGCAGAACAACTCTTCCAGCAACTTAACAAAAAATATTTGCCAACAGAGGGATTAAATTAGCAACCGAAGAGGCTGAGAAAGCTATGGAACTTTTTCAATAGAAAATTGTGCCTTACTCATTCCACATTTCTTCTGAAGTTGAACTTTTCTTTCTTCCAGCACTGCAGAAGCAATTTGGAATGGATGAGAACCAAATTGCTTCAAAAGGAGAGGGATCCTCTAACACTGTAATAATATTAAAGAATAGGAAACATAACAGATGCAGCTTCTATATTAAATCCCTTACACCTAGTCTTCTCTTGCAGTTGTGCCACATGCAGACGGTTTATTGGAAGCTACTTGTGTTTCAACTCATGCTCCTGCCTAAACCCTTTGTTTGGGTATGTTTGGGAAGTATGGCAAGTAGATTTTGGGTTTTTTATTCCCCTTTACTTGGCTTTCGACAGACACAAGGTTTCTCATGTAACAAATTACACTTTACTATTATAAAAGAGCTTTGGAAAAGACTTTACATTTCTGCTCTTATGGGCTGCAGCATTTATTCAATCTAGTACTTACAAAAGGAGATTTTAAAACTAGATAGCTGTAGTGCTATAAGCAAGTCCTTGGGACCTGGCCAGAATTTTTGGTTTCCCCACAACATTTACAAATACACAGAACAGATCTTTGCATGATTAATACTGTTTTTATCCAAGGCAATAAAGTGCATTTTCTTGTAAATCTTCCATATTAGTGTGCTTTAGTAGTTAGAGATGTGAACAAAAGAACCCTGCAGACCGATGAGTAATGAACCATAGCTGCTTCAAGAACAGACATGATAGGTGTCAGCAGGGACTGAAGTGGGATCTCTGGCACCTAAAGCACCATCTATGTAATTCAGGCAAGAGAGTAGTTCCTCTACCAGTAGAGGGTCGTTATCACCAACTCCTGCCAACAGCAGAGGTTAGAACTGCACTTGAGACTCGTGGTGCAAACAGAGGTGTGGTGGCACCTGTGATCCATAGCCGGCAGTGGTGATACACCGGCTGGCAAGACAACGTGCTACTTGGGTTTTATGCATCATTGAGCCCTGTCTGGAGTGGAATCGCTGTACCCTGCCATGAATGCAGCTATAGTATCCTACTACAACATCCTCTCTTGGGAACCTGTCCTACCCATCTGTTTCATCTGAAATGGCAGTGCTGAAAAATGCATAATTCATTCTGTCTTAATTATACTTTTAAAATTTGACCATATATTTATATTATAAATGCAAGTCAAGGAAAGGCAAACGAAATTGATGCTTTAATGGTTGGAAACCCATCTGATTGTGAATGTGTTAATCTTTCAAAATGTAGTTTGTGTTGGGAACTGCCAGTGACTCAAATGTTATTTGTTTTAACCTTTTCTTTTTTTTTTTTTTTATTTTAAGCAAGTATGAATCTTTCTTTTCAGAAAAGAAGAAAATAGAATACAATTTTAGGAAACTTTGTGATTTTTCTTTTGTGGTCTGTTGATCAAGTCTGAAGAGCATATTTTGTCCTCTTCAGTGTTCCCAGTTATGACTTAGTTTGTCATTAATAAATTCGCATGCTTTTCTTGTGAAATATGTCCAAATCCTCTGCAATTTTGTTTATGAGCAAGTTAGTGTCTGTTAAACAGATGTACCTTTGTTTCTGTGCAATTTGCCTTGAATGACTGACTGTCTTCAAAGGTAGTTGAAGTTAGGACTTCTCCTTTAAGGAGACAGATGATATTCAACATATTTCCCTTTAAACAAAAGAATGTCAATTTTTTTTTTCCCCCTAATTTTTCACTTCTGGTTTTGGTTTTGCTTCTTGCCCAGTATTGGGATAGTTTCATAATATCTATACATTTAGTCAGCAATCTGTAGGGCTCTTCCTACATTGTGCTAACATCCTTCCTTCTACTTAGACTGGATACTATTACATGAGTTATTGCTGTTCACTGGGCTCATGTATCTTTTATGCCTGAGGTTTGTGTAGCATCTATTGTTCATGTTACAGAAGATGTATGAATTAATATTTAGAGAATTCCTTTGCTCAGTGCTGATTTCATGCTGATTATTCAGCTACCACCACATCTAAATGTGCCTTGTGCCCTTACCACAGAGCTCTGGCAGGCAGGGAAGGAAGGTCTTTCTGTTCTTGAGAACACATGTTATTGGAAAGGAACAGCATCCTGAAAAGATGCTGGATGTAAAACTGAGGAAACATTTGTTGTTCATTATTTCTTTGATTGAATCTAGCATTTCCCTTGATACGGGCATAAAACTATTTTAGTAGAAACTGTCCTGCTGAAGAGTTAATGTTACTGTTGAGCTCCCATATTTTGATGCTGCAGGGTTGTACTGGATGGAAGTCAGTTATGTATATCTATCTTTTTTCCTTGTCATTACTTTTTTTTTTCTTTCAAAAAAAAAAAGGTAATTCTCTAGTGATTTATGATCTTTTTCTACTAGAACGGTTTCCTGCCCTTGAACCAAACTTTTCACCTGCAAACACAAGTAACTGCAAGACATTTCTTTTCAATCAGGTGCATATTTTTCCTCTGTTGATAGTGACCTTCACACGCACGGAACTAACTGTCCCTTTTATAGGAATGATCCTTCAAGCCCCATCTCACTGGTATCATGTTGTGTGATTGCCTTTTCATTCCCGTAGTGCTTCAAGGTGGGATGATTGGTAATAAGCTTCTTGATACCTCTGATGGCTGTATCAAGTTGAAAGAGATCTATTCTGGCTGCGTCTTTATTTTGCATCCGCTATATCTCTCACAGGAATACTTTCCTTGTTTTAGCATTGCTAGGAGCACCCATTCACTCATTTTAACTGAAGGCAGTGATTGTATTGTCTGTACTTTCTGAAACTTCAGGGTGTATATTTATTCTTTGGTGTTTTTGTATATAATTATAAGCTGTGTATTTCCTTCCTTCTCATGATAAATGATTTCAGTTTGTCTGTCAGTAGCTTTGAATTACTTCCTTGTGCAATTCTGAGGAAACTTGCGTGGTGTAGTACATGGACAAATATTCATATTGCATTTAATTGTTTGGATTTTGTGTATGTATGTCTCTTTCTTTGTACCTAGTGCTGTCTTTGCTTTGCAAACAGGGCATTACATTAATACTATATATGCAAAATGTTATTTTCTGAACCACTGATCCCTGTTGCTCTCAGCTTCAATATGGTGCATTATTTTCTTGTCTGGAAGCTGTGACATAATTATTCCCTTTACCCCAGTTAATGTACATGACCCATTATAGAAAACCATTGCTTTACTGTCTTGGGCATTTTTCTTCCCTATTCTCATAGATCTTTGTATTAAGCTCGTCTGTGCTTTGTACTTGTGCATTTGCTTTTTGCTTGCTTTCTTACTATCTGAGGTACTGGATAAACGCACTCTTAGGTCTGTACCGCACATCATTTATCTTTGGATGGGTGCGACCTTTCCAGCTTTGCATGTATCTATAGGTTTTGATGGAACTGCTGAGTATTCTTATTTCTTTCCTATATTTTTATTTCCCTTTATTAATCTGTTCCACATTATTTCATCTTTTGAAGATCTCAAAATAGAATGACTTGGTTGTTTCATGTAGATTGGCAACCTACCACTCTGCTTTTTCTTCAAATTCATGATTACATTTTATTGGTGTATGATGGACGCTGTGGATTGAAAATGCTGCTAAAATTTTAGAAAGATCTGCCTGGGTTTTGCTGAAAAATCCAAATGCTGTTTGTAGCTTGTGGCAGCTATTGTCCATTGCAGATGATAACGTGGCTGGTCTTATTCTAGTTCTCTCTGTCTAGCTTCACTGCAATTTTTCAATGCAATCAAAAGGATTTCCAATTTCTAACTAAATTCTTTTCATGTCTCTCTGCTTGGGGACAGGGCTCTGGTACATTGCCATGATCATTGTTTGCTCTTTCTATGTGTGTGCAGGAGGGGAGATTCAGTATTCTTCTGATATCAGGTATCTGAAGGAGATAATTCTTTTCTGTCACCAAGTTCACTGCACGAAAATAAAAGGAGATGAAGCCAAGGAGTCTAACACTTGAGCGCTTTTCCTTTTTATTTGTATATTATCCTATCTCATCAAGCACTTTTTAAATGCAGAGCTCTCTAGATGTTGCTTTATATGTGAACGTGCCATAAAATCTTCTATTGGGTAGCAGTATAATCATAAAACAGCAAGCTTAGGAAACTAGTTTGGTTTGGTTTTTTTTTTTTTTTTCAGTTAACTCATGTGAAAATGAATTGGAAATAGATTGGTTACCTCATTAATGAACATTTGTATAGTCCTTGGAGACTTGTGAATGAAAACCTTGATTGAACTGCAAAATTGATAGTAGTAATGGCTGTCTTTGTTCCCACTCAGCTTTACTGAGCACACTGAACTGTTTCCCTTCCTTGTCTGTACTTGAGCGCTCCCCTTCTCTGCACACAGTCGTGTCAACAGCTTGCATTTTTATAAAGAACATAAATATGTTGCTTGGCTAGACCAATAGTCCATGTAGCCCATTGCTCTGTTCCAATAGCAGCAACACTCCCTTGTAATCCCAGTATCCACCATCACTGGTTTAGGGATATTGAGATACCTTCCTTCCTCTTTTCTTTATTGTCTGTTCATGGACAGATCTTGGCAATAATTTTTTCTCCTTTTGCTGTAACATACATCAGTTGAAGCTTATCAGTACTGAACTGGTTTACTATCTGTTTGCCTATGCACCTGCTCTTAAACAATTTACCTCCTTTTGTATTTGATTTGCAATGCTTAATTACGACCACTGAGTTATTTAAAAAGTCAAATATTCTTCTGTCTGTTATCTAGCACTGATATCCCACTTAACAGTACTGATCCGAATTCCACAGAACTACTGGATGTGTTCTTGTGTGACCTGATCTAGGTGGACTTGCTTTGGCAGGGGAGGTTGTACCTAGGTTAATTTCTAGAAAGATCCAAGGTTTTCCCCACAATTCACTTGAGCATAAATTTGGAGTCTGTTCCAGTGTCTTTGTCCACTTCTCTTGGCTGGGCCCCAGGATGCCTATGAGAGTCTGGCCTGTAGGCTGTCACCTGCCCTGTCCCCTGTTGTCATTAGTTCCCAGGCACTAGCATCCTCTGTGCTATACCCAGAGCTCTCACTGATTTCAGCTTCAGCTGTTCCTTGGATTGAAGGCTGAGGTGACCCTATTGATTACAGAAGCTATTCTTCAAGGGTCCTTGCGCCCTGCTGAATGAGGTCAAAGACATTTTCCATAACAATTACAGTGTACAATGGAAGATAAGCAGCATTTGCTGGAGAATGTGGTCCAAGGTGTGCAGAGACCTTGATCACAATGCAGCAGATGGGAAGAGGAAACTGTCTGCTTTCCTTTACCAAACTTTATGTGGCTGCCTGACCCTTATTTGCTGCTGAGCAGGACCAAGTCTGTATAGGTCTTCTTCTTGTGGTCATGGAAAGAAATGGGAGATGCTGGTTTTACTACGTCTTTATTGCCTTCATAATATTTTTCCATTCTTCAAATTGTAAAGTTAGTTATTCGTAAAGATAATTACCAATCCATGTAATTAGACTCTCACCTTAAAGCTCACCTCAGACATGTGTTTCCTTTTTTTTTTTTCCCTTTGGTTTAAAATTAATAGATTGAGTTATGCTGTGATTTTCATCTTGGCATCCTCAAAGAATCTCAGTTGATCACAGATGAGCTTTGTTTTCATTCTGGAAATAGATTAAATTTGTTTTAATCAAGCAACTTTAGTTTCATTGTTCCTTCTTTTGATCTTGAGAGCACTTTTCTGTAATTCAAGTTTATCTGAACTCTGTGGTTCCTTAGGGCATATACATAAGCTTGTATGACAGAATTACACTTGTCACTAATGCTAAGAGTCTTTCTTGGCCAGAGCTTGTTTCTAAAATCCCTGTTATGGATAGTGTGAGTGTTCTGGGTATTGTGACTTAGTGTCCTTCTAGATAGGTGTTCTTTCTAATTATAAATAGTACCCTCAATAGTGTGTTAGAAATAAACTGGGTTTCCTCTTTAACCTTACCTTGTTGAGTAGGTGTCTGTCTTTCATAAGGATGACTTAGTTGAAAAGCCTAAATGATTATGGCCACAAAATTTGCATATAAAAGCAAATTGATAATTTCCTGGATTTCTTCTACTGCATGCACTACATGAAGTATTATATTTTAAAGGTATTATCTTTATATTCTGGATTTCAGGATGAAGGTCCCAAGTAATGTCATTATGCTAAGGCACTATGCATCTAAATTGTGATAGTGGTAAAATTATGATTTATTACAGAACCTTAAAAAGCTTAATTAAGGACAAGAAGCTTAACCTACTCTTGTTCAAGTTGGTCTTCAAACAAGAGCAAGGAATGCAGTGCTTGTTCCAGGGGGCTTAACAGCAAACTTTGTATATGTATGTCCATTATAAAATAGATGTAAATGGTAAAGTTACAATACAAATTTCTTAGTGAAATTCTTCTCACAGCTATACAAAAGTTGGACAACTTCAAAATACATTTAGTCTTTTTTGAGATTTTTTTTTTTTTGTGAGGGGGCAGGGTTAGGCTTGATAAAGAGAAAAACTCAATGTATGCCTTCTAAAGAATATTTGCTGACCTCAAACATTTAGTTCTGTGCTAACATTTAATACTGAAAACATTTTCATGTTTGACGTACATCTTGTTCATGTTGTCAGAAGAGTTACAAGCCATCGCTCTTGTTCTCTCTCCATATGACAATTCCACACATTCCAGTGCATGCATGCAAAGAGAGGCTTTGGTTTGTATTCTTGCTACTGTATGTAACCTTTTTTTTGTTAACATTTCTGTGTATAATCTCTGAAATTCTGGCAGAAAGAAGATGAGCCAAAAGGAGGCCAAGTGTGGCTGAAATTATCTTATTGCAACTGAAAGCTGTGAAGATCTGGCTCAATTGAATCATGTGGGTGGGTGTGTATTTGACCTCTGGGGAAAGGGAGAGCAAGGAATGGCAGATTGGGAGTACTGGAAAGAGAAGGAAGATGTTTTACTTCATTTCTATTGGATAAGACTTTGTAGGCCTCCAAGCTGTGTGGAGTCCTAAAGATTGTGAAGTGATGGTCAGATAAACTGATAGTTTTAACAGATTTAGCTGTCAGTAGGGTTTCCGAAAGAAAAGCTGCAGTGAACATTGCAAGGCGAAGATAAAGTTAAGTTATGCTTCTTTTTGTTGTTGTATAGAAAGGGATCCAATAGAAACAAAGAGAGCCACACAAGCTTTGGAGAAACTTGAAAATAAATTTGCAAGCAGCTTTTTAGGGGCAGTTGAATAAATTTTTAGCAGCTTTGAGAAGGAAAAATCTTCCAAACTGAAATAATAGGTACCCAAATTACTTTTTACTTATGTGCACACAAGACAAGATTGGGCTTTGGAAATATATAAGTAGCTTTGAGACACTGAAAAGGTTTCTTGAGAGGGAAGAATCAAAGATCACCCTCTGACTATAGGCCCAAATGTTACAGCTGTGATGATTATTTACAGAAATATTCACCAGTGTTAACCAAGACCTAGTGATCATTTCTCACACGTGTGCTGTGGATTCAGAGAGCAAGATGAGCAAATCCTTGTTTTTCTCAGCAGAAATGTCAGGGAACAAATATTGTTTGTAAACTAACTCACAGGAACTTGAGGGTTTTTTTGTTTTCTTTTTCGATAAGTCTTTGTGATTTATTCTGTATGTCTGTGTATGTGCCTGTGCAATGTCATTTTTTTTCCCAAAATTACAAATAGCAAAGTCACAAAGCTGGAAAATGTTTCCAAACACACATTATTCTACTTGTGCATTTTATTACCTTCCATTTTCCTCCACTAATATTCACACTGCAAAGAAAGATATTACATTAGTCCATTGATGGTATGTAACTGAGACGTTCAGGATGTGGAAGTTAAAGGTAATATAGAACTGGTTTGTAGATCATTGTAACATTATTTCAAGTAATTTGTGTATAATAAAGGTCAACAATGCACTAAGAAATCATGTTTAATTTTTCTTTAAAGTTTAAAAAGTATGTAGTGCTTATTCATCATTTAGCAGCAGGAGGGCAAATTATAGTTACATTAAACTATGCTTGTTATATAAATCACAAATCTTATTAGCAAAGAATTAACATCATAACTGGTAATTTAAAAACTGCCTTTAGCTCTGAATAAAGATCGGCTAAAGACATATTTTAATGGTATTGGAAAAGTAAAAATAGATCTCTTTCTAGAAAGAGCGTTTTTGGTTGCAGTGGAATTAATTATCTGCTTTTTTATGAAGTAGTAGTGTCTTTCTTAGCTTTAGTTGTGAAATGTTAATGTGTTCTATAAAGGACTGCTTATCTGGCCCTGATTCTAGATGGAGCTTTCTTTTTTTTTTTTTTTTCAAATGTTGGAAAGACTTGAGTATCTCACCAAAAGATAGATTATTTTTCTCACTTTGGTTGGCTATTTGGATACAGATACATGAAAACTGCATAGCTTCTCAGGTGCAGATTAATAATAAGGAAGTGAAAGAGATTTTTTTATTTTTTTTTCTCCAGCATATTAAATGTGTTTGGTGTGTTTCCAGGACAACAGACAAATTGCTCAGTTGCATGGTCCAAGACTTTACTCCTGCTGACTAATGAAGTAGAACAAGACATAGAAGAAAAATACACTTTTCTCATTGGTTTGCTGTATCACATTAATTTTCTTGTGGATTCTTTTAGTGTACTGACAACCTTAAAATGGAGCCTGTGAAAACAGTAAAATGTGGTTTGCAATGTATGTTGGGTTTTGCTTTTGAGTTCTGATGTGTAATGTTATTTTCAGTTTGCTTTTTCTATTTTCCTGAGGGTGCAGGAGTGTAGTGTTATGTATCTCATTAATGCAAGTTAAAGACAGTTGACTTAAGCGGAAGGCACTCCCCTCCTCGTGTGTTTCTTTTGTGGTTACACTCAGTCAATCTCCTTTTCTTGCTGACCTCATGTCTGTCCTCTCTTCACAGCAGATTGGGAAATGCTACATGAAAATCCACCTTAATGTTAAAAAAATAGTTTAGTGTGAGTTTTTGCATACAGTATCCTCTCTCATTCTGCTACTTCAGTCAATTCATGCTGTTATGTTCTGTGAGGTCTTCTGTGGTGGTAGTTTTGGTGTAAGATATATATGGTATGCAAGTATTTTGTTGCTCTTTTGTAATAATGCTACTAATTACTACTTGAAGCCTCTTCCTAATTTCTTGCAGTTAGGCTTGATCAAAGACTGATATAAGCAAACATTATGGCTGGACATTTATGTTTATTTAAACTCTTATAGCTTGAAGAACTCAATTAGAAGAGAAGAACACGTAATGATTGTGTGCAATGCAGAGAATAAAACAAATAATTTCCACAACCTCTTTAATTTTTTAGATACTTTCCATTTGCTTAACAGATGTGTTGTTCTGTGCTTCTTCAAGCTATTTCGAATTCTGTTTATACATTTTTAATGTTTCTGTAAGCCACAATGTGTAGACATTACATACAAAATTCAAATTCATGTACTTGATGTTTTAAAGAAAGAACCCATATTTTTCATGTCTGTCTTTTTGTTGTTTTTGCTTTACCTGTTAGTTTTGTTGTTTGGAAGGTGTTTAATGTAGCCTTTGTAGGGATGAGAAATAGCTGTGAAGAGAAATTAACCTTACAATGTCTTGAATCAGTTTTCTCTGTCAGGAATAAAGAGGTTCATAACAGACTAATCCTGCTAGCATTTGTTGGAATTAGTTTGAGACACTGAAAGAAAAAATCTCTCCAATGTTGTATCAGTCCCATACAGCCATAATGTGTTGCATGGGATATATGGTACATAGCATAAAAAAAAAAAATCATGGAACAACTTGTGATATTTAATGTTCATGCTACAGATCTCTTTTGCCTTTGTATTCCTTCTCTCTAGGCTGCAGTAGTATTTTCATTTTCTGTCCCCAGGCTCTCTGGGCTGGATATGCAGTCTCATGGTCTGTGCCCCAAGAGGAGATTATTAGGAAAAAGTTGCCAAGTCTTCTGCAAAATAATGAATTTGATTTGTTTTGTTTTGCAGCGTAGAAATATTCTGGCTTTGCTGTATTTGCTTTCTGTGAATTTATTCTCTTCAATGTCTGCTGTATGGCACTTGCGTGGATGTCTGCTCCACCACTAAGAATTTTTTATGCAACTGATCCTTGAATAAATTGATTTTTAATTACTAAATTATTTAATAATAATAATTACTTAATAATAAACACTTTGGACCAAGAGTATGAAGTTGTCTAACTCACAGAGACATAAAATGAAACTTTGATATTAACCTATTTTTTTCTGGAGTAGAGTCTTTTTATTTGCTAGACATTTGCTCTCTGACTATTATTTTTATGATTACCTTTGAATATCAAAGCAAATGTCGATAAATCTTCCTCATTGCAACAAAAAAAAAAGTCCTCCCTAAAGTTTTTAACTAAAGATAATTTCTAAAATATTATTGGTCTTGCATTCCTACTGTGTGCTTCATCTTTTGCACCAACTTTTGTTGTCTCGTCTTTTGTTTTCGGGTTGTGGACAAGACATAAAGCTAAGCGTAGGACTTAAACCCACAGACCCTCCCTCTAGGTTCTTCCAAGGGCTTGCATTAGGCCTCTGGTAGTGCAGATGTGGTGTGGTGAATGGGTCTGTTCTGAAGGAACACCAGCCTCCATTGCTCTCACATGCTTTTTCAATTGTATGGCTCTCAACAGTCATCAGATTATATTGATTTATTTTTTTCCCCAAGTTTCTCACCTTTCAGCATGTGACTGTTACTAGAACGTCTAATAACGTGAAACATGTCTGATGAGGCCTCGCTAGAGCTATGTTATTGTGACGTAGTCAATGAGTGTAGCTTTCTTTATTGCTATCTTTTCATACAGAGATACTCTACCTGGGGTATGTTCTTTCTTACTTACCTTTTTCTTTCTTCCCTTTCTTAATCCTTCTTTCAGAGACACAAAAGCTTTGAACAGAGACTCCTTTGTGTGGTGTGTGTAGTGCTTTGGGGTTCTTTAGATTGTTTTAATCTAGTCAAACTAGCTAAAGGGGAAAGTGAATTTAAGATAGTTAAATTGATTTGAGAGCAACCTGAAAACATACAGGAAATGAGTGACTTTTGTTTTTTTGTTTTTCCATTTGGTGGTTGGTCTCCCAGGATATGCATGTGAGTTTCTTCACATGTTTGACCTACTTTGTAGCTGAATTTACTGACCATATTAACCACCGGAATAAATTGACCTCATAGATCGTTATGACACATTACGAAAATGAGGCAAGGAAGTTGAAATGATTTCTGGTTACTGGTCTGCAGGTTAGGCTCATTGTCCCCTCAAAAGAACTACTGGATAGAAGAAACCTAGTGATCCTTTCTTTTAAAAAAATCCATGTTTAATTCTCATGAAGGTTACTAGAGCCTTTTTCTATGTGCTGGGTTTAAAAAAAAAAAAAAAGGAAAGCATAGCAGATTATGGGTGCACATATATTATAGCTGCTTTGACATTTATGTTTTCTATGCTGATAGATGAATGATTTCTGTGGAAGTAAATCAATTGCACCAAAACTAGTAGTACAAAGCATCAGGATTTCCCTAATCTAAAAGAAAAGAGGTGTTGAAATATTTTTAAACATTATTTAACACATTTCTAGTCTAGAAAAAATTGCTGGAGTTTTTTTGGTCCTACACTATAAATTGCAACTTGGTGTTTGGTGTAAAAGACATTCAAATTTCAAGGAGCTGCCAGCTTATGAACAGGAGATTAAGAAACTCCCTGACTTCTTCCCAGACATTTGATATTCACTTCTTTTCTAATTCACCCAGCTTTCTTCTGCTTAATATTGTCATCTAAATTTCATGTAATCTTCCAGTTAAACTATTGTAATTTGTTGTCGTGTTTTCATGCCAGCAGAAAGGAATCATTTCTTATTCTTATAAAAATAGTTTTCTTGATAAATGTCTATTTGAAAATATTTCCTTGCAATCACATCCTTATAAAGCACAAAGGTAAATCGAGTGTAGAGAGAATGTGCTAAGTGTCACAGATTTCTGAGGTTAGTGTTTTAGGTTACTCAGTGATTAATTTCATGATTGGGAGTCAGGAGTAAACATTATTATGTATTACGACAGAGTTTGAAGGAAAGGTATTTAAAGAGATTTTGAAAAATCTATACCAGCACTTTGGATGAAAAATTTTGCTTTCGTGCCACTATTTTAATAGCAAAACATTTACTTGGTTTCACTGGCCCCCTGTGGATTCCCAAATGATTATTCTATCTTCCCTAACTGTGAAATAACATGAAATACTATTATTATAACCATCTACTGTTACAAAGCAGCAGTGACTAATATGTAAACCAAAGTGTACAGTGAATTTATAGGTTACACCACTCTTAAATCTATAAGCTTGATACAACCTTAGAGGAATCTGTCTTTTAAGACAACAACGGAATTAAACTGTATACAAAAGTACCTAAGTCTCTGAGATTCGTCTTTATCTGTTCTGACCCAGCTGCTGAATTGGGAATAGACTTTATCAGACCAATATATTTTCTACTTTGGAAAGGTCTGTGCTGAACAGTGGGATTCAGTTGCTTCAGCATAGTTGCCTAATGCCATTTCACATGGTCTGGAACCACAAAAGCATGTACACACTGGTAGGTAGGACACAACCTTCCTGGGAAGCCAGATAAAGATTAAGGCTTGTAAAATGGTGGTAGCCACATGTATGATCTCCAGCTAATTTGTCTGGAGTATTTGTCAGAAAAAAGATCTTAGATTCTTAATGGGAAATAGCTAACTGAAAAAAAAATCAAACCTAATCATTCAGCTTTGGTTCAGTTGTAACAACAGGCAATGCTGATCTGAAAAGATGAAAAACCTTTTTTTTATTTCTTCTGTGGAGGGGGGAAGAAAATGATGTAAGGACAAAGAAAGGCCCTTAATAATTATTTTCAAAAGAGATATTTTCCTCTTAGCATGGGGTTTTTTATTTATCTTTCCTTAAGGTCTCCTGTATTGAAACATAGCTATGGGAAGGGAAAGGCAATCCCCATTGAAATCAATAGGAGCTCTCCTGCTGATTTCAAGGAAGAAAGATTTGATCACTGTATATATAAACTTCTACCTAGAATTAAGAAGTCTATCCCTTGCTCTAAAATTTGCCCTCATGGCACATTTTCATTGCATCTATTCCCATAAAACTGGGGGCTTTCAGATGAGACCTTTTTAAGTGTATCTTGCTCTTTATAGAACTGACATTCCTATGCCACCTTTTGTCAGATAATGTTTCTTCTGACAATTTTTATATCTGCTTTCCCTCAAAGTAGGCTGGTTTTGACCACTTGATTGCCTAGTTTCTCTATTACAGAGATGGCTGGATTTCGACATGCTATAAGAATAGAGTCTCTAAAAGCAATTGGGATAAAGATAAATGATGAATAAATGAATACGTAGTATTTCTCTTGTTCACTTAGAAGACAGTGCAACGATGCAAAGTTTTAGTAGTAAGAATCTTCAATGTTGATTAGGAAAATACTTGACTATATGATATACATATTTAATTATGGGTTCTTAAATAGCTCCTTTTTTCACACTAGCTAAATGTTAGCAGTCAGGGAAGTTACATAAAAGAATGATTCTTAAACTGATGATCTTTGTGGTTTCTCTGTGTGTTCTGTATCTTATAGATTTCTTCAAAATGAGTGTGGCAGCTTTCAGAAAAATTTGTTTACAATCACATTGTTTTAAGACTTAACCTTCTGCAAAATCTGTTGTCTCCTTAAAAGTCATGGCAGTACAGCTTTCTTCTATATCCTGTTCTTGTTAGTGTGCCCACATTGTTAGAAATATGGTAGTTTCTTGAAGGGAGCAGACACAAAAACCATTGAGCAGCCTTGTGTTGGTACTATTATTTGCAACCTTTAATTCAAAGATGTTGCAGTAAGAAAGTGATACCATCAGCTCAAGTAGTATTTTTCTTATTAGCTCCTTAAAAGTGTCATTGACCTGTGGAAAACTATGGGATGACCAGGCAGTTGCAATACAACATATTCAAAGGCCAGAGTAGTAAAACATATTATTAAATGTCAGTGAATACATTTAGGCATTGAGATTCAGAAAAGGTACTTTGTTTTCAAGACTTAGATTGAAGAGCACAGAAAGCAGCACACAGATCTATGGCACAGACATAGATCAATGGAGGATGCTTTTAAAAAATATATAGGTCTAAAAATCCTTAAAAGTGTCTTTTGGAAAATTGTGTTAGTAATTAATTTTGCATTGACTGGTTGTAAAATAGACACAATTAGGGGAATGTCTTCATCCCCCATGTGATTAAAATTCAGGAACTGGAACAAGTATGAATACAAGGCCATTATCCTATCACCACTGGTGTGAGCAGAAATGCTATTCCTGTCCACAGTGTCCTCACATCAGCAGAGAGCTTGTGGAAGGCAATTACCAGTTACAGAACTGGAGCACAGTTCCATTTTTACTGAAACCTTCCAGAGGATTATATTCTGCTGGAAGGCAATTACCAGTTACAGAACTGGAGCACAGTTCCATTTTTACTGAAACCTTCCAGAGGATTATATTCTGCTTCCTAAAGGATGAGACAGGGATTATGGATATGAGCCAGTTTTATTCATTAAAAAATAGCAAAAATAGTCCTCCATTCTTTTTTTTTTATTTAATAAAAAGCTTATTTTGTATATTATTTCATGTCCAAAACATGCTAAGTGCAATTTTAAAAATATGTAGCAGTCAAAGAGATTATTTAATGATGATAGATCTTGACACAGGGGGTAAAAATAGCTCCAGCAGGAGAAATTTTTCAAGCTACTTATTGTTGTTTTTTTGGGGTTTTTTTTCAGGGTAGTAGATAGTAAACACTTTATTTGTTGACCAGTGACCTATGCCTCAGTATATAAATGAGGTCCAGACTTTCTTAAAGTTTGACAAAGGAAAAGCCAAAGTTCAGGTTTTGGTGTTATTTCTGAATCAAAGTCAATAGTGCAACATCCTAGTTTAAACATGAGGCTAACTTTTGACAATACTGCTGCTTCATTAGTAAAAGAGTTTGCATTTTCTCAGAAGTGAATGACAGCCAGATTTTGCTGGTTGAGGTCTTAAATGTTATCTTTTCAACTTCTAATGCCATTTCTTTCTTAGGTTCATAAATGTAATGCCGCCTTCTTTCTTAAACTCAAGAAATTTCTTCTTTATTTTTTTTTCTAAGGAGCACCCTTGAGTAGGAACAGATGGCACCTGACACTTTCAAACATGAGAGCCTTTTCTAGAAGTGATTTTTTTATATGTGACTCTTTTTGTATTTTAAAGGTTTAGTTTTACAATTTAGATAGTATATAGATTATGTTCATTACCTCAGGAGTATGACCACACTGTCCAAACCACTGTGTGAGTTTGTGCAAAGCTACAGTCCCTCCTTTGAAGTTACAAAGTTTATTACTATACCTTGCTATCCGTTTTGACAGAATGGAAAATCACATGTCATATAACACATAAGTGAATATTTAATTTGTCTTGATTTATGCTGTTTTCACAGCTTTTGTAATCTTTTCTCAACCTAATTTTACCTTCACTGTCTAAAGGCATAAGGCTCAGTAACAGTTGTGCCTGTACTAAATGGCAGAGTTAAAAGGCAGTATTAATACTTGGGCAACTCACAGGGGTGTATGCACATGTTCTTCTATTTGGTTTGCGTTAAATGAATTTTCAGAACCATATGGCAACGTACCTTAACTATTCTTTCTGAAATAGTCTAACTGTTGCAGCCTTCTGTTCTAATTAGTTACATCTTCTGAGCTTTACCAATTCACTGGAAAAACTGCACTCTTAATATTGCTTAAATTTTACACAGATGCCTTTTGTTCTTCTGGGTGTATTTTAATACTGTGTGTGTGAAATGCAGATAGCTTCTTAGTTGCTTGCTTTACTTTTACTATCTCCCCAGATAATACATCACTATTTTGAAACAGTTTCCATTGTTTATTACAGTCAAAACCATTTCTGCTAAATTGCTGGGGTTTGATAGGTTGTAGAAGTCATAAAAATGTGTCCTTTGAAACCAGATTTCATTGCAGAACTACAGTGAAATATATATTTGCTATGTCCATTCCACCCCCTTAGGGCAAGGAGGAAGTGGAACACAATGTTTCAAAGGGGAGTATGCTAGCCCACCATTTCCAGATGTTTAAATATTTTCCTGGAATATGTTCTTCTTAAAGGACTTTGTGCTACATAAAGGAATTGGCCATTTATTTAACTACTTTTTAAAGGCAGTCAAATAATTCTCACAATACAAGTAAGTAATGACAGGGTTTCATAAACTTTTATTTTGCTCTTGTACCTTTTCTCTTGCAATGGCATCACACCAGCATATTCTAGACCATTTAGCTGTACTGCTTTATGCACTTTTCATTAGCAACTGGAATAAGAATAGTATGGTTTGTACTATTCAGTCTATGAAAGGTGGAACTGTGTCTGCATCACATGTAAATTTTAACTTGCCTCTTAAATGGGGATATTAAATATATTGGTTTTATTACCTGAAACAGTTCACAGAATGGAAGAAGCACAAAAAGTTATTTGTCGTGTGCATAGGAACACTACTAACTTTTTTTACAAATTAGTAGGCTCTTTGTGTTTGTTCATAGAAGAGAGGAAAATACCTACCATAGAACCTTTTCATCAGTAAAAAGAGAAACTCCATTCTCTTGTTCCCAAAGGCACTGTGCAAGTAGAATAATATAAGCTGTAATATCAAATCAATCACATTTACATTTCAAAAGCATCCTTCATAAAAGTGCCCCAGAGGGCTGTATCCAGCTAATAAAAACACAAATAAAATAAAATATTTAGCAAGCTATATCAAGCACAGGTAAGTTGTGCATAGTTTGTAAGCCTGACCTTAAAAATGGACAGCAATTCAGACTTTTTTCAAAGAAAATTTCTAAAAGAAAAAATCCGATGTCTGTAGCTTAGGGACCAAAGCATACAAACACACAGTGCAGGGAATCCATAATCACTGCTCATGGATCAGAGAGGAAAGCCACTGAGGCTAAGCAGATACCAGGCTGAACAAGAGAGAAAAATGGTCATATGGGTGTTAAAAACCATAACACAGCACAGAAAAGCAGATGTTTTGCAGGGAAAAACATAAGAGCTTCTTAATTGTTTGTTTGATACAGGAATAAAGATCAGACACTCAAAATTGAAACATTTTCTTAAAATTAAAATCTATTCCTAGATTGCCCCAACTGGTTTGCAGTTGCAGTTATGCTTTGAAAATAGATGAAGAAAATTGGGAGACTTATGTCTAAAAAAGGCAAAGACAGGTGGCCTTAGATGGCCTTTAAGCCAAGAACGTTTTAAACTGGCCTTTTACCATAAACACTTTTATGCTATCACTTTTCTTTAGCATCAAAAAGGTTCTATTCAAAGGGTTTAAAACAGGGCAGACCTACACGATCAGGTGTACTGCTACTGTTTCTCATCAGCTTTTTTGGAATCTTTTGAGTTGCTCTCCAGGAAACTTTATTTAAACTTTTAAAAGTATTTTTAAGCAGTACTTTTTCCCTTTATTTTTGCTCTTAGATATTGTTCCGAATTGGACTAAAACTATTGCTGCCAATGGGGAAACAATAGTTGCCCTTCATCTGGGAAACCGTTACGAAACGGAGGTGCTCTTTAACAGAACAGATGGCAGAGTGATAGCAGCTTCCACTTCAAAGATGAGCAAGCACAGGGTGCATGTGGGCAGAAGGTTTCATTGGCTATGATTTTGTGGAGGCTTGGATAAATGGACGAGAGAAGGTAGAAAAAGTAGTAGAGCAGTGAGAGAGGGCTGTATTTAAAGCATTGGATGGAGTCACAAAGTTCTTGGCAGTCTGGTCCAGAGGAAAAGCCAAAAAAAATCCTTTTGAATGGAATGTCAGCTAGAAAGAAGTTTGGTACTGTGTGAATAAAGAAAATACTTCCTCGTATCTTAATTTCTGTCATGTTCAAGGCCACGCTGTTTGGGATGTTTTTGTAGTTTGTTTTTCGTTAAAGTTTTGAGGGTTGTGTTGTTGTTGTTAGTAGACAGAATTACACGACATACTTAGTTCTACCATAAATTTCTCATCCTAATAAAAATAAACTGCAGGATTCTGGAGTTGGCTAATGAATTCTGACAAAAAGGATTATCAGAAATATGAGGTCTGTGAATTTGCTCTGACATCTTAGGGTTGTTGTAAGCAAAAATCTTATAATTTCTCCATGGAAGCATATTTCTTTTCATCATAATAGGTACTGCACTTATGTAAAAGCCTTAGTAGTCTCATCTGACTTGAGCTGGGTCATGGCAAGCCCTGAACTTGACTGCTCTGTGCAGATGATGCCATTGGAACTTGTTTTATGGTGGCCAATGTTGAACAGATATTGCAACACTAATAGAAGTCTGAGTGCTTTACTTGTGACCTTATGCAGGTATTGAAACACCTTTACATTGACTCATTTATCTTATGGACATATCGTTATCAGCCTCGTAACGAATCTTTCTGTCCTCAAAACCAACAGACTATCTAAAGTGAATTTCTTAATGAAGAAAAACTCATTCCATCAGAAGTGGAGTTCATACAGACCAGTGCCTTTGGATAGGGATCTTATGTAATTGTATGCTTCCCTCTTTCCTTCCACATCACAGTAGCTCTTGTGTTTCTGGCTGCTTTCCCTCAACCTTACTGAAATTGCATCTGCTTGCAGTACTTGTGATTTGTTTTGTGTGGGTTTTTTTTTTTTTTCTCTCCTGTGTTTAGCTCTTTTCCTTAGTAGCAGAGTGCTCTCAAATCAGTGCTATGACAGATCCTGAGCTGTGGGAGCCCCAGGTTGCTGCTAGTCTGTGAGTGTTGGTGTGGGCCAGAAGTGCAGTTAGTGTCGATAGCTTTTGAGTATACCTTGTGAAATTTTCACCAAACTTGTAAGGAAATATGATTAGTGAACTGGTGAATGGACAGGGAGGATACAGTTATGTGTGACTTCTTTTCTTAGAACTGCAAGCTAAAAATAACAAGTGAGAGGGCAGGTGCTGGAACAGTAATAGGATGCTGCTTACCACTTCTACTGGCCCATCAGCTGAATGTCATGTGTAAGTGCAGATTCAACTGGTTCCTATTGTTTCATGCAAGCGCGAAGTGCCTTCTGTATTAGCTGAGGTTGTAGTGCCAGACCCGGTTTTATAACTGATGGTTTCATGGAAAGGGCAGGGCTAGGTAGGACTGAGGAGTTTTCCTTGTATTTATACTTACCCTGATTGCCTAAATATAATGACATATCCACTAATCAGCCAAGTAATTCTTCTTCTCTCTGGGCATCCCTTCCTTCTCCCCTCTGCATCCATCCTGATGGTATCCTAAATTCATATTTCTCAAGCTAACTTTCAGCCTAGTTTGCTTTGTTTTGTTTTTGCATGTACATGTGCAAATTCCCACTACACATTACTGGTGAACATGTGCTTCCCCCTCCTGAAGACAGTTTTCCATTTGTATCATGACTGTGTACATATGCCACTGTTATCAATTCAAACACTATTAGCAGCAGGGAGCTTTTACCCTGGAGTATTCTTTTGGTGTCCTGTAGCATTCTAAACAACATCAACCTGTAGTTTGCTTGTCCATGTTTGTCTCCATGATATTTGAAATGTTGAGGACCATTAAGTTTTTGTAGCAATTGAAATTTTTGCTGGAAGTGGTGGTAAGTATTTTAAGCAATATAAGGATGGGTATAAATATAATATCATTTTGAAGTTTTGTTTCATTTAAACTCTCATCTCAATTCAATTAAAGTGAAATTGTAACAAAACATTTAATCTAAATTTTAAATAGTTCAGAGACAGAGCTTGGTTTTAGATGAGATTTGCAAAATATGACAGCTTGTAAAGCTTTACTAAGGGTGAGGCATAGACTTCACTGGCAATCTTCCCATGATTTGTACAAAATTCAGTCATTCATTTTGAAGCAATTTGTTAGAACCAATTGATCAGAAATTATGTTCCACAAAAGGCTGAGGTTTTTTTTTTTTTTTTAACCCAGTAAGAATATAAAAAATCCAAGAGCACAGTTGTTGGGTTTTTTTGGTTTGTTTTGAGGTTTTGTTTTGTTTACCTTGTCTAATAGTTTATCTTGTCTATATCTCTTGACATTGCCTTTGTAATTTTGATCTCTTAGTATGTATTTTCAAACCAGTGGAGTTCTGGAATAATTTTTGAAATAATGATGAAAAGCGATGTTGGAAGGGATGCCTACCTGAGTCAACTCATTGAAAGGGTGATATCTTCAGAGTCAACCTTCTCTACTTGCCTCTTGTTCGTGTGAATGAAGTGCTTCTATACTAGAAAAATACGAGTATTTCAGTCATGAGAGTTCCTGGTGTAGGGAGTTACAAGGCTATGAAATTGTCAGTGAGTTGGTCTTTGGCTTCTGAAATAGTTATTTCCTTACTTGCTGCAGGCTTTGTTTACTGACAAGCTCAAGCCTTTATGAAGGAAAGCTTTCCTGAGGTATGATCTGAAGTATGTACATGTTTGAATAGCATGTTCTACCCATAGGTTGCTTTCCTTTTTGCTTGAAGTATTCTGTTCATGTGCATTCACTTGACACTTGCATCTAAATACTTTTGGAGCTCTGGGGAAAATATGACCAAGTGGATGGTGAAAAATCAAGATAGATAGACTTGTCCTTGTTTGATACTTGCTTTCTGTATATTGTAGGCTTTTCTTGAGGAGAGGATGCAGGAAGGAAAATACTGGTACTTTGTGCCACTGGTAAAAGTTGAAGGGAAGAAATGAAAACCAAAAAGATATATGTTTTAAGGGTATGGAAACATATCCTTGTTTTTTTTGTTTCAGGTTGTTTTTTAATAAGGTGTGCATTTGAGATAATTTCTCTCAAATAAGGTGAAATAAGTAAAAGGGAAATTGAAAGGATGTTAATTTCACAACTTGTTATCTTTTATCTGCTATCAATATCCAAGAATTTCTCTGAAGAGTTGAAGTGTTAAGTGATTTAGAAGCCATATTTGCTTTATTTGCGAGGTAGATATGAGTATTTATGAGAGAGATATTATCCTGCATGATAGATTTTCACTCTCCTTTTTACTGTTTATTTACAAATCAATAGTGTTACTGTAAAGCCAGTAATTCTTGGCCTTGGAAAACATAAACAGCATATTCAATTTTTGTCTTTCTGCTGATAAACAACTGTGGGAAGGTTCCCAACAAATTTATAACAAGATGTTGTTTGAATTAAGTAATTTCAGACTCTGGGCCAAATTGGGTTCCAGTGAAGTGGACAGAGTTTTGACAGAAGTGTGCAGGGTCCATGCTGATTCTGGCGTGTGCAGTTACTCTGAATATTGTGTATGTGGGCTCCAGGCAGAAACTTAGGAGCAGTTCATGAGTCCAGATCAACATTCAGCTTCAAAACAGTTGCTCCTTTGGCCTGAATTCAAGCTGCAAAGGTTAAGAAAAGGAGGACCCGGGATCCCTTATGCATCTTCCATTTGAGATTGTTTGCATTTACTAATGATTGCAGTGCAGAGGCAAATATTGGTGTTCCTTGTCAGTCTGGAGTACGAGATTAACAGGTCAGTAGAATTATGGATGGGTCTACAGAGTTTGTCTTGGGTTGGAACAAAGATCAGTCTCTAATTTCTGTGGGGCCAATATTTGATGAAATTTATTGTCTTTAGACTGCTGTATTTGTCAAGAAGCTGGAAAACAGGAAGCTCTGCCCTATAGTTTTAGTTTAAAAGTAGCATGTGTCTACAAATATGTGATTTTGGCTGTCCTGGGAAGGGTGCATGGGGGTGCTTATTGTGATTAAATCCAGCATAGACAGTGGAGAATGCTGAAACGGGGCCTATGGTAGCTATAACTAGGCTGCAGGAGAGTTTGTGGGAATCGAGGTATGGTAACATGCTAGCTTTTGCTGTGAAGGCAGATCATTCCCAAAGGCAGAATACGAGAGTGCATCTTTAAGGCATCTAAATGGCTTTGAAATTTCTAATCCCAGTCTGCTTGCTACAATTAAGTGCTATGTCAGGTTCAGCAATGCTCAAAGACCGCTAATAGTACCTTTTATGCATAGCAGTGAACAGTTGTTGAAATGTTAGGGGGACTTCTGTATGAAGGATGTGCAGTCTAGTCCCAATTCTATTTAAATCACAAGATAGGAAACTAAGTGGTATGGAGAAGAGAAGCATTTGCAGCAACAGAGATGGCCTTCCTTATCAAAAGATCAGATGAATTGTCTTTGCTGGGGGACTTGCTGTGTTAATGTGATTAATACTATTTAGCCTGAGAAATTGGTGCTGAAGTATTTATTTAAGGGGGGAAAAAAAGTGCCACATCAAGAGTATGTTTCTGAGAATTTTCTCTATTTTCTTTCTTTGTCTCATCTTAGACTCCAGCTGATGAATATGATAGTGGTCTAAGAATATAGAATCTATGCATAGCAAGAAAGAGCTGGTATCTAGTTCACACAGGTGCAGTTTTTAGTATGTCCACACGATTTAAATTCAGCAAATACTGCTGCATAGCTGCACATCTTTACATTTGATGTTGCATCGCCCCACATCATTGTATGCATTATATCCTTTTTTGATTGCTTTCATTAGTAAATGGAATGTGGTGCTAGTAAGCATAGCCCACATTGCATGATATAGAGTTTGCTTTTTGGATTATTTTAGAAGCTTAAGTAGAAATCATTGTCTGTACAGAATTGTATAGAGTACTGCTTTTAATTTTTAAGTTTGCAGATCCAGAAACTGTGAGAAAGTCTGTCAACAAAAAATGACCTGAAAATTTCTTTGGTGGCAATAGAGAGGCTGTGTTCTGAAAAGAACTGAATGGAAGGACACTGCTTGCACTTGAACAGTGACGACCCTTAAAGAAATGCTGAGTCACTTCATAGGGATCCTCTTGCTAGGCTATGAAAATGATACAGCACTTCGTTGTCCTCTTGATTCTCCACATTTTAATTTACCAAAGTAAACTTACCACTCTATTCATTCACAGTGTAAACATGTACAGGAAACACTGCCCAGGAACTAGTCCGCCCCCACTCAGGAACAAACAGTATTACCTGTTCATCCTTGACATTACACCTTCCAAATATAGGATGCTTCAACTGTGCTTTCTCTCACATAACTACTGCGGTATTAAAAGAAACTCTAATGCTTGTACCTTGTCTTTCAGACAGCTGATGACAGCAAAAAAGGCCAAGTTTATTTAATGTACCTCTTGACAAATAATAAATCAGTTTGAGCTCTCACCCAGAAATCTACAAAACCACCTTTCCTTGGAACCTTTGAAAGCAGAAATTCTCCATCCATAAGCATGGAGGAGAAAATTTATGGCTCTAATACTTCCTTTTTAATTTGAAAAACACCAGAACAACAGAATGAAGGGGCAGTGAGACAGTATTCTCCTCCTTGCAATCAATGGCAGCAAGTTCACCCAACTATATTTTCTGCTTCTATAAAAATTAATATCCCATCGATAAGTAGATTCCTAAGTATCAGTGTAGGCTGAGCATCTCCTTTCAGATAAATTGCCTGTCCCAGCAGTACTCCCTTAGTCTTGCCTCAAATTCTGGCAGCTGAAGCAAATTAGTGATACAGACGACAAATAAGTGAAGTCTTCCTGGCTTTCACATGGGGCCCTGACTTCTTGGAAATGGTCGCTCAGCTCCAGTGGGCACTTGCTGTGTCTTAGGACACACGCAGTCCTGGTGGTACAGTGAGTAAAGGATTTCGAGACTAAGTGCTTGAAGCTCACCACTAGCAGCATTTCCATCCTTTTTCCAATGAAGCACACAAAAGCTCCTGTTTTCCCTCTGAAATGTCTTGTAGCAAGTCTGCATGTTGTGCACACTCAACTGTGTCCCTGGGGAGGAGCTGAGACACAAGGGACTGCAAATAACCATTGTGTCCATTAATGTACTTCAGCAGGCTAGGCATTTACTGTACTCGCCGTGTTAGGAGAAACTGCAAGGAGCAGAGAGAAGGCATGGCTTGTGTGTCACCTTTTTTCTGTACTAACTGGAGGGAACCTAATGGCTTATGGAGAATGCTGGGAGAAAGTAGCGACTTTAAAAGCAGTGTCCTTGCTCTTAACCCAGTAAATTTAGATCTAGGGCGTGTTGCAGTAGCTGAGAAACAGAGCTAATGGCTACATAAATAGGTTGATAATTAGATTAGTGATCATGCTCTTAGACCAAACTGCTGAAGCAACTAAGGTTTAAACTTGATTTCTCCTGCATGGCACTATCTAACAATAAACCACAACATGCTGAACTCCTTTAACCTTAAAGTATATACATTTTGAGAGAAAAGGCAGAAAGGAGGCTTTGACAGGAGAAAAATAAGTAAAAAGGCAAAAATAAGACACAAGAGAATAAAACTGGAAAGCATGAAACAAAAGCAAAACCAAATCTGCTAATAAGAGAATTGTCAGACTGTAAAAGAAAAAGAGAACAAACAGAGAGCAAGATAGAACTAATGAGACAGGGGGGAAATCGGATTCAAAATGAAATCTGGTAATAAAAGAACTGTCAGACATAAAACAAGCCAATGTATGACAGAGAAAAAAGAGCAGAAGAGACAGAGCAATGCAATCTTTGAAGAATTAAACCAACCAGATGTGGCCTCCAACGGTAATTTGAATGTTGATACTAGTCCTGATTTCTAATGAAAAGCAAACTCTAAAGAGCATGTTTCTTTTATGCTCTAAGGAGCAAATTTTTTGTTTTTTGTTTTTTTAAATAAAGTCTGCTGGAGAAATCAGTGGTGTTTGCACACCTCTTACAAGGCAGTTTTGTAGCTAAAGCTGTGCTGAAAGCAGTTAAATTAATAAACTAATGGATGTTGTGGTTTGTATGCTGAACTCGGTGTGCTGAGACATCCACCCTTATCTGGATCTCTTAACCTATCTGTGTTAGTTTCCCTCATTTCAAAATACAAATTGTTTTTTATATAATTGTACACACATATCACTGAAACCAGCATACAACAAAATAAAAAAATGTTTATAAAAGCTTTGCCCCGGGAACCATACTTTACATGGCCAGGCATTATAAATACTTTTAAATGTAGTAAAGATCTTGACAGTGGAAGCTATTGAGACAATCTGAGCTTTCTCTGAAGACAAAGGTGAGAAGAAATCAGTGGAAGGAGTGGACTATTTTACTCAGGTAGATTAAATGCATTTACTGAAGATCTAGGATTAAAAAAAAAGACTATTTTGTTAGGCTATCTCAGGAAATTCAGAAGTCAGCTTAAAATGCCTGTAATGTTGAGATTCTCAAGGCTCTTTATATCCAAAGGATATATACATTAAAGCACATATTGGCAGTGTAGTTTCTGGATATGTACTGCCTGTTTCACATCTACTCCTTACTTACTAGCAGCAATGTTATTGGTGATTGCCTGTGGAAACATCAAGTTAATGCCCTATGGTAACTCACCATGTCTTTACTTACTGAGTTTTGGACAAGATCTTAAAATGGATTCAGCTGACATATTTTCAGCATTTTCATTCTTGAATCTTAGAATGCTTGCTTTTTGTCCACTTAAGAGATCTGGGGGTATTTATGGAAGATACACATTGACATTGCTTTCTTTCACTTTTACAAAATATAAAGTTTTTTCTCTCCATTTTGGGCAAACAGTGAGTTCTGGTCTGTGTTGATTTATCAGTGGTACTTACCAGTAGTTTTGCCAAAGAATCCCTTGCTTGACGTACTATATTCCACTTGAAAACTGCTTATTTTATCTTGTTTCTTTTTGTTAGCTAGATGCGTAAAACTTCTCAATTAGAAATGAAAGTCAACATAAAAAAAATGTACATATTTATTTATGAACAAGAATATAGATATTTACACAGTGTTGCTGTTTCTCAGAAATGAATTTTAGAGGGAAACGTCAGAAATAATAGCTAATACGGGCAAACCATGTAGGCAGTTATGGACTGAATGCAAGGTCTGGATCACTGCAGAAAGACATCAACCCATGTCTTCATGTGTACTTCAGTGACTCTTGTAGGAAGCTCTTCAGGATTATAGGGATGTTAAAAATTGCTTTTTCTATTCTATCTACTCAGTTTTGAGGATAACATAGAAGCATGTACTGGCTCTGTGGACAAAACTTCCCTTTTTCTTTCTTTTTCTTTTCCCTATTTTTTTTTTTTTCTTTAGAAGAAACTAATGCATTTTCGGTGTATGTGGAAACTGAACATTTACAGTGGGATATTCTTGAAACAGTATTTCTAGCCACATGTATGTATCTATGTGAAAGTTAGTGGGAAGGTGACATTTAGAGAACTCTTCTGAGAACAGTCAGGGAGACAGTAGGGAATGAATAATAGACGTGGTGCTTGCAGAGTTTTCTCTTCTGAGATTTGTCACGTCCTAAGTTATCACATTTGATTCACTGAAAGTAATAAGTTACCTCAAGATACCTTATAATTAGCCACAATTGTAGGTTGATCTTCCTGGAGTGGTGGTGTTTGCTTGGGTATTTTTTTGCGGGGGGTGATGGTGTAAATGTTCAGAATGTTTGGTCAACTGGAGAGAAAAATTTAGAAATGTAGGTTGAAGATATGATTCTATGAGATAAATGTTTGGCTTTGAAGATGTTTTCTTGGTCCTACTTGCAATTTATAAGATGATGCTTTTCTACGGTATAGTCTTCAAGTGAAAGATTATTTTACAGAGCTCTTGAAAATGAGCTTGAACATAAGAAATTTCTTCTCCACACTGAAGTGGAGAAGATCTCAGACAATTCCTCAGATGAAATGCACATCATATTTGGAGATGAGGTTAATAATTTATATAACTGTATTAGAATTAAGCTACCTAGGGTTTCATGTGCGTATAAGGCAACTGCATGCAGAATGATGCCTTAAGGATTAAACTTTTGATGGTGGCAATAAATAATGTAGAAAATTCAAATGTTGAATTCAGGTGAGACTTCAATCAGGCAGAGCCTTGCTGAGATTTCTTTTCACAGTGCTCTGTTTGTATTCTTTCCACTGTTTTTCCTAAAACTAGTGGGCCTTCTCTTGAGAATTTCCTCATGAGCCACCAGTAGGCTTTGGTACAATTTAAAAATTGAATACTCAACTTGAAGGCAAAATGAAATTGCGGGAGGATGGAACTCCATCAGGATAAGGTCCCAAGGTGAACCTCAGTGCATTTCACTGAACTCTATCCTGAGTTATCATGTAAATGATAATATAATAGCAAAACTCTGATGGGATTTTAAATCAATGGGGCAAGAGCTAGAACTACACATTTGTTGCATATATCTTTATTGGTTTTAAAGAAGGATCTCTTTTTATTGGATTTTTATCCAGCAAATAACATAGCTACTTTAATAGGTAGTCTAGCTAGAACGTTGTATAAAATGTTAAAAAGAACATGCAAAGAGGAGAATTCAAAAGCTGAAGCATCAAGCAGTGGCACAGTTGTTGAGTTGTGAAACCCTGTATCCTTTTGGATTTCTTTTGTAATGAAGATATTATAACCTTCATCTACCTGTCAGCCATTTTTGTTAACAAGAACTGGGCTCAAAGTTAGAGTTTCTATGTAGAAATATGAAATAGAATTATTTTGTGCTCCTAATGAGTAACCTGGGAAAAACTTATGCTTGCATGATGAGTGGCGTTTCCCAACTCACATATGCTTTGATAACATGGTTTCTGACTTTTTAATAAGTACATTTCTTAAGAACTCCTTTAGTGTATATCTGCAGAAATAAAACTATTGGCTAGGATTTAGAAAACACTGTTACATGCTGGATCATTGTATAGGTAGGATCAGGAGGCAGGCACTCATAGGAATGTAGAAGCCAGATCTTCCTTCCCTAGTGTCCAAGTCTAGTCAATGCCATTCTCAGGAGTTTTAAGGTCTTTTATTTTTTTTCCCTTTCACCTTATGTACAAGCCTCTGGAGAGCCCTTTGCTTCTGTATAGGATTTAAACAGGTGTGCTACAAATGTACCAAACCACTTTATTTGGGATGGGGAAATACTTGAAGAGCCATCAGGTAACTACCTCCTCAGCACAGTTTTGTATGGTTGCAGACTCTTATAAGAAATATTTTGTCTTAGAAACAAAAACTGTAATGAAAGAAATTTTATTAACTAGATTGAAATTGATGAATGGTGTCTCTTGCCTTCCTAGAATGATGTGACAAAACTCAACACCCTGCAGCCAGGAAATGGAGTGCTGGTGTCAGTGGTGCTGTCTTGCTGTTCTCTCTGAAGGGTCTCCAAGATACTCATAAAGCACAGTTGGTCTGTAATTGCGCAGTGTAGAGCAAGGGACTACCTGTTCCATAGAATGGACAAAGTGCTTCTTAAAATTGGCAATTTGCTCATTTCATGTGTACATTGCTTTCAAAGTCTCTTCTTTCAGTCTACCTTTAATCAATGCTCCGTAGGAAGGAGACCATTCTGCCATGCCAGAGGTCGGAGGCAGATGGATCCCTCTGATCCTTCAGGAGTTTGCATTTCTGTGTTTGAGTAACAGATGAATGGCTGGGCAGAAAGGCAAGGCTGTAGATCACTTGGGTTACTGCTCCTGTCAGGCTATACTTTTGCTGTTCACATCTGTTCACATCTAATACAGTGATTACAGTTATGGATAGATGCTGCTGCTGATCCGGTTAACAGTTAATGTTGCTTGCTTGTTTATGTTATCCTGTAGCTCTTGATGTCAAGAGTTCAAAGTTTAATGCTTTATTCATGACTGTCTAAAAATGCTCTGAACTTAACTATTTGCTCAAAGAGTTCAGAGCACAGCTGGCTGATTTTCTACCAACTTTAATCACTTTTTTTTTGTCATTTAATTTCCTGTAACTGAAACAACAGATATGTTGAGACTGGCACAGCAGAGTGTTGCTCATTTAGATAATGTCAAGTTGGTGAGTGTTATTTCTGTTGAAATACAAAGTCATTTACCTTTCACATTCCTTTCCAAACAGTTATTATTGTTATTTGCTTGTTTTGGATACTAACTTTCTTTCCTGGTGTGGGAACCTTTGTAACCCTTGTAACACAGTGTACCACAAACAAAAAAAAAAACCTCCCTACAGGCAAAAAAGGCTAAATGTGAAGATCTGACCTTTCAAAAAATCTACCTATAGGCCATAGCTGACTGCAACTGCCATGAAAGATTCAGTTTTGCAAAGCTATGGCTAGGAAAAGACTAAGGACTTTGATTTGGTGAGAAGGATTTCTCTTCTATCTGAGGAGTGATAACAGCTGAAAAGCTGAGAGACAAAGTCTAAGCACTTCACAGCAATACACTATTTGACTATGAAAAGAAACTAAAGGGAGTATTCTTTTCCAGTGATAGAAACTGAGGAGACTGGGTGCTGTTGGAGTTTAAAAACTTGTCTTTTGCATAAGAGTGCTGAACTAACACAAGTAGATTCACTTCACACAAGTGAAAACTAGACCAGACAGTTCAGAAACAGTGTGATGAAAAATGTACCTGAAATCCAATTGCAGAAAAAAAAATTAAAAGCCAGGCATCTGTGAAAAATTGGATATCCTTAGTCCTGGGACCAGAATCTGTATAAAGATTTAATAATTATGGTTTGACAATTTCTGATCTGAAGAACACATTTTTAATACTTGGTTTATGAAATGGAAAATGAGATCTGTATAGGAAATAGTTGAGAAAACTAATAATCTTAGTTTGAATGGGATCCTGTGCAGGCACTAGTTGTATCAGACACTATTTTGAACTTGCTAAAGGTAATACATATTCTCAGGCTGTATTACTGGGAAAAATATGTAGCTGGTATTTTGTCAACTACAATCAAATTCAGCAAAGGCTAAAAAGATGCTTTTGCTGTTTAGTTTGAGTTTTAGTTTTAGTAAGCGAGTTGAACCATTGTTTGTCAAGACCCAAAATATGGTCTGGGCTTGCAAGAATGATGCTATTCCACTCATTGCACATGGACTTACTGAATGACAGCACTCGAAGACCAGTGTAGCCTTTTAAACAGATAATCGTGTTGCTGATGAGACCATTTGAGAGCCTTAAAGCTGTTGCAAAACAATGGAAATTGTGCCACAGAGTTCAAGCAATATAGGCTACTCCTGTGCAATTGCTATACACAGAGAGCATGGGCCGATCAATGAAGCTATGGCATTGCTTCCCAAGGGAAAGAACTCTCCAGAGGCAAACCATTGGGAACAGAACAAAATGCCAGTTAAGTGGAAGGTGTGAGAGTTCAAATTAAAGCAGGCTGTTCAGACAGATCGCTGGTACAGTGGCAGAGGAAGGAGGATTGCAGACAAGGAGCCAGTTTCATGTGTATTCCAAGAATGCTGCTAGTGGAAATTTGTTTAGGGTTCTGTGTGAGGACAGAGCATGTGGGAAACCTGAAGAAGCACAGACTGCAAGGCGAACTCCAGCACTCAAGTTCTGTGCTGCCCAGGGAAACTATAAGATTCATTGGAGCAAGCTTAGTACAGTAATTGAGTTAAGGACTGAGTTATGTTTCTTATTTACCTCTCAAATAACAAACCCAGACTAGCTATGCAAGTCAGTAGTGTTCCCTCACCGTAGGAAGCACTTGGGTCTGGTGAGATGTTAGAAGCTGGTTGTGCTGTTTCTTGAGTCAGTTGCTAGACAGTTTAGCCACCAGTTCAGAAAATGTGAAGGTCCCTGGTAATAGAAGGTTGGCTTGATGTAACTGTGCCTTACATTGATTATTGTTGATGAAACAGGAGAGAACTAGGAATAAAATCTTCTTAAAATAGAAGGCTCACTTTTTCAGTTTGCAGAAGGGTGTCTGAGGTCCAGAGTGGAACATATTTTGAAGGCCCATATTACAGGACACACTCGTACATCCTTACAGTCCACAGCACACCTGCAAATTGACAGTCTTCTCTGTGATTCTCCATTCTGTGGTCTATGTATTTGGTTAAAACTCTAAAACAAGGGATAACTGCAGGTGGGTAGATTGGATCATAGAAATGCTATACTTATTTTTTTTTTCCAGTATAACTAATGCTTCTGTATGGTGAAATATAGTTGGCTTATTTGTAGATTTAGACGCTTCACCCCACAAATCTGCTCTAAATGTAATGGAGTCCAGTTACTCTAGTTAGGTTCTGAGTAGCAGGACACAATGACACTGCATTACTCATCCAGAATGGTATCATGTAAAGATATTACAAAGTGATTACTTGACTAGAACCTTGGTTCTGTAGTCTTCCAGGCATCTCAGTTAAGTCACCTGTAGCTCAGTATTATTCATGCTTTGTTTTTATCCCCTTTGCTTTCCCATATTTTTGCTTCTTTCTCACTGTTAAAATCTCATATGAGCCTATGTGGGCACTCGGGATCACCAGGGCAGAAATATTCAACATGCTGAATGTAGAACACATTCCAATATCACAGCAGAGACATAGATGCTGGGATAATTGAAATTTGAGAAGTGCAGGTACAAAATTCATTCTCTACGTCTAAAAAAATCCCCAACTTCAAAACCTCCCCATTTTAGTGATTTTTATTGGGAACTATTGACTGCTATGTAGGCTGAAATCCTGATTCAGTGTTCTTTGGTGAGAAAATTACAGCAAGTTATCTCACCATCTGTGATACTCATGTGGACTCCTCCAGGAATGGCACTGTTGTTATCAGTCAAAATTGCTTTATCAGACAGACCTCTGCACTATCAGAAGACTGTGTTCACAGGACAAAATAGAGAAAAATTATATAATGCATTACTCTCCCTTTTGCCTTCCTAGGATACTTAGGTCCTTGATTTACTGCTGTCTGGGAAGGCAGGTTTGCTGAATTCATGTGTGTAAAACACTTAAGATGCACATTCTATATGGTACACTCAGAAAATGCTTTCACTCAGTGATGCCCTTCAGCAGTTGTACCAATCAGAAATGTAACTCTGTAGGTTGTAATCTTTTAAGATAGCTCTCTCAATCTTTTGGGCTGAGGAATAATCAGACACTATTTCTGGAACCTGCCAAGCCAATCGAGAACAAACAATTTTCTATGCATTAAATGGGCGTTTTCAAGATGCTGTTGTTAAAATCTTAAACCAAAATATTAATTGAAAAGTATCAGATTCTTGCATGCCCCTGTCTCTTTCCCTTTTTCAAAAATTGAGTTTAACAATGGAAATATTTGTCAAGTCAGCTAGCCAAAGTTTGGGAATGCAGAACAGTTGTCTCTAGTGAATCTTCTCTGCTTTTCTTTTGTTAATTAAATATTCAACATTGTAGCATTCTCATTTCTCACTTGTTTGAACTGGATCAGCTTCCATTCTCAGAACATTTCAATGCACAAATTCATTGTAATCACGTTGCTGCCTTGAGGATGTATTTAAGCATATCCCTGGGAACAGGAGCGGTGTGGTTCAATCTACATGTGTTATGTCCCCAAATTTCAGCACTATTTTTTAAAAATCTTTTTTCACCTCCACCCCATGCCTGGCTTTTTATATAAGCCTCCCATGCACAAAAATCTCAGGTGATGCATTTTGCCCTTCATCTCAAGTGAGATGCCAGAACAGCATGTTTGTCTAACAGTGTATTTTTGCCTGTTTATCAATTTGTAATTTTTACCTTTTATATAAAAGATAACACAGCCTAATAAAGGTCTCATTTAGCTTGTGGGATTTTAAAACCTTAATTGTTGCTTCATCTTGTACTGAATTGTTTTCACACTGATGAAAATCCAGAATAGTTCAATTGACGTGAATTGTAATACATCACATTAGCTGGTGCATATAGAGAAAAAACAGGCTCTATCAGTGTGGTCTGGTTGTGGAACTATTTGTCTTACATGATTTAACAAATATTTGCATTTACTAGCTTTGTTGCACTAAAGTATCTTCTGCAGTAAGTTTGAGGTGTGCATGTGTAATGGCATGCAGGGTACTTGTAACTTCAGCTAGTTGTGTCTGATGAGGTACTGAGAGTTTTATAATTTCTTTACAAGATCAGCGATATTCGAGTAAGCAAGTTTTTCTCCATGAGTGGTGATCTAATTTGCCCTTTATCTTCCTTATATGCTCCCGCTCACCTGCTCTGTTGCTGTATTCTTGGTATGCAAGACGGCAAACAATCTGTCAAGTCTGGAGCTATGTGCACATGCTGGTCAGCCAGCAAAATGTCAAGCAGAACATTGAATGGCTGAGTTGTGCCTGTCTGACCTCAAGTGTTGGTGCTGATTGGATCAGCTGCTGTTTTTTTCTCTTGGGAATTTAGTTACCTCTGAGATTAGAAACCTCAACACTCTGTTTCTGTGAAAATTTGCAAATGTAAATTGCTTTGAGAAACCTTGTCTAGTCCTTGCCCATCTTGGGTGGGGGGGGGGGCAGTTGGAACTAGGGGTTCCAACTAGTTACTAGGGGTAAAAAGGAGAGATAGCAGACAGGTAAGTCATATTCAAGTGATTAACAGAAAAACCCCAAACCCTGAATATAAACCTCTCCACCCAAGACCCCAATGTCCACATTTTTTCAGCATCAAGTTCTTGTATTAAAGCTGTTTTCTTCCTGTAGATCTTCTCATATTACAGTAAACTAGTTAATCCTTACATATTTCCAACAAATGGAATTAAAATTGTGTAACATGCATTCACTTTTGGCAACAATTCCAGAAAAAATCCTTTTTGGCTTGGAAGGATTAAATTCCATCTTAGTTGCTTGAAAGTGTTTTACTGGCTATGCTGCTCTAATGTAGTTACAACCACCATTTCTGCATGGCTCTGGATTTGTTATAGATTTTACTAAAGCCAGCATGGATCGAGAATTAGAGTATTCGAGCCTACTTTATGAATTAAATCTTTAAAGGCCTTTGCTGTTACATTGTACTTAGTACTTCAAAGAAAATATTCAACGCCTAGTAAGCTGGATCATGTCTTACTGTTCCTTAAGAAACAAAGATGTCCAGAAGTGCTCACAAGTGCTTGTGAAGAATAGGTAGAGAATGTTCTCTTGTCCTCAAGTTTGTAGGTAATTGAAAAAAATCCATACGTTAGAAGTTGTTGAATCAGTCATTACTTATTTTAAAGTTGTGATGTGTAAGAACCACAAGGAAATAACTAGAACAGTCACAATTTAAGTTCTATTGGAAATAACACTTAAGCAGCCATAGTGCTTATCTGCCAGTGTCTGTCTGGTCCTATTCTTCAGATAACTTTTGTGTTTTCTGATCATCTCAGAACTACTTACATTATTAAAAGTTTTTGTGAACGTTAACGGCCATTTGGAAGGGAAGGATCTAAAGTTAAGGTCCCAAGTGAAGGAAAGGCAGGCAAAGCTGAGCTGTAATGTACACTCAGCAGCAGCTGCCAGCTAATCAACGCATATATAATTTGTTAATAACTACAGTGAATGTGTCTCTGGCCTGGGGAGAGTGTCTTAGAGGATGTAGTTTCATTATTTCCATTATTCATGGAACATCTTGTAACGCTAAATGATGTACAAGCAGTGGGATGATGGAAAACTCATCTCTGTTTGATCATAAACTGCAGAAGCCTCCAGGGACTAATGCGTAGAATATTGCTTCATGCTGTCGCCTAGGCCCAATGACAAACAAAGTCCACAGCTAGACACCGATGAAAAATCGTCCATCTGTACACTGACTATCTTTGATCTGACATTACAATTAACTAATTGCAAAGAGTGGTGTATGTGTGCCTGCACATGTGTATGCATACATGGATGTCTTAACTCTGATACTTGTTTCTCTAATTGACAATCCACGTGAAAAGTAAGAGAATGCCTTACTTCCATTAGCAATATTATTGCTGTTGTATTCTGAACAAGTGTGCTGTTTGTAGTGATACAAAATCTTTCCCATGAGACTCTCCTGTTTAACTATCCTCCTTTTGTTTGAAATAAAAGACACTTTAAGTTTCCTTTTCCTTCTACCTCCTTCAGATGTTAAAGAATAAGGTATCCTATTAATTCTGCTTGTAGGAATTAGTTTTGCTCTCATAGGACCATAAACACATCTTAAACTGTGCATGTGTTGGACGGTATCCTCCTTTGTTCTCTTTGTTGCTGTGTGAAAAACTATTCTACTACCAGAAAATGAAACATGCCTACAATATTTTTATCACGATGACTAAATGACCAGACAGAAAAACAGTGCATCGGGAAGAAACAGGAGCGGAACTGTAGAATGGTTTGGGTTGGAAGAGACCTTAAAGTTCCACTTTCCCTACCAAGGGCAGGGACATCTTCTGCTAGACCAGGTTGCTCAAAGCCTCATCCAAGTGGGCTTTGAACATTTCAAGGGATGGGGCATCCAGAACCTTTGGGGCAACCTGTTCCAGTGCCTCACCACCCTCCCAGTGATGAATTTCTTACTAAGATCTCATCTAAATCTACCTTCTTTCAATTTAAAACATTACCCTTTGTCCTGTCACTACATACCCTTGTAAAAAAAATCCCTCTCTAGCTTTCTTGTAGCCCCCTTTAGGTACTAGAAGGGTGCTATAAAGTCTCCCTGGAGCCTTGTCTTCTCCAGGCTGAACAGCCACAACTCTCTCAGACTGCCTTCACAGGAGAGATGTTTCAGCCCTATGATCATCTCTGTGGCGCTTCTCTGAACTCACTCCAACAGATCCATGTCCTTCTTATGTTAAGGGCCCCAGAGCTGAATGCAGTATTTGAATAAGGGCCCATTGTTTTACAGCAGTAATATACTGTTATCTGGCACCTTTTATGTCTGGATTCCAGTTCTACCACTTCTGTTGAAAGAATACTTTCGACTGTGGATCAAGGGCTGTACTGCAAGGTCTTTCTTTCACTGACCCTCTGGTGCACACATTTAAATTCAGCACATTTACCATTGCTAAATGGTCTGTCAGAAACATGTAGTTTTTCCCCAAGAAAAAAGTGTTCTTGCTTGGTGCTATAAGCTGTCATAAAGTTCTAGCTAAGCAGTGCTGTTTATTATGTTCAGTTACTCAATGTGTTCCACTATACAGGAGTTAAACTAACTTTCATGGAATGGGAAGAAGGTTTTTTTTTCCTGTCTTCCATCAACCGTTTCCTTGTTTAGTCAGTGTATTATAAATGTACATCCATTCAGTGTGATCCTTAATGGTCTTGGGATGCGTAATTCTAGGTTTTTCACTTTCGTGCTTTTGTGCCACACAGTGTCTGTGATAAAAGCCTCAGTGTTATAAAACGCAGTACAAGAATCATCATGTGAGAAAGTAGCATCATAGAGCAGAAGGAGGCTTTCCACATCCCTCCGTGCCTACAAAGGTGTTCCCGAGAGTCTTACGAGTGCATGAAAACAATTCTTTCCTCTCTTCAGCTCTTGAAATAGAACATTTTAGTAGGATCTCAGTATATTATCAAGAGATTTTATGGTTAAGAGCATCATCCATCACAACTGAAAACATCGTGTAGTTTATTAGTCAGATAGTACAATGTGACGTACAGTTCATCAGAAAGCACAGTGACTAATTTCCATTGTAAATGTACATGTAAATACAAGATTCTAGCCTCGACTGCTTCACATTCATTGTGTAGTGGATGCTATTGCTGCCATGAAGACCTTAAAATTAAATTTTTAAACCTAAGACCTAGGAATCAGATAGCTTTTTGGGACAGATCTAATACAGAATCTGTAGAAATTGATTTCATGTGGTGGAAAGGTGAAGAAAAAATTACAAACCTATGCTTAAGCGTTTTATTTGTTTTCCTTGCTGTACTTATTTTCTGCCAGCTCCGTATGGTTAAATATTTACTCAAGGCCATACAGTTTGTCAGCAGAATAGGTTACAAATGAAATAACTTGTAAGATATGTTATTTATATGGGGCTCCATATGTGTTTGAGTGGCAAAGTCCTTCTTATCTTTAACTTCTAGAATTCAGAGATTTCTACTAATATCCCCGGGTAGTATCTTCTAATATCCATGTGGTCATGGTAAGCAATAATACAAACTTTATATAACAGCAATCTACTTAGATTATGTTTTTCTTCTTCTCTTTCTTGCAGCACTCCAGAACGTTGAAGTTTCAATAAGATAATGTAGAATTTAAGTCTAGTAACTAGAAGTTCAGGGTTCACATCTGCTTAGAATAATATTCCTGGACTATTGCCTATTAATTATTCTCTCACAATAGCTTTTCAAGCAAGTATCATGGGTCAGGATGATTTATACTTCCTTGAAATTAATATAATTAATAGATAATTTTACTATTGTACTTTCTAAAAAGATGATAAAGTTCAACAATAATGGACTCTACTATGGATTTTTCTATCTATTAATATCATTATAGATCAAATTTGGCAATCAAATTATATCATAGATGGGTATTAAAAACCTTTGATGAAATGCTAATTTAAAAAAAAAAATCTCATTCCAGTACTCTTGTAATTGTGCTGCATAGGAGGAGAGAATAAAATGAATCAAACCTAATTTATTCATTACTTGACAATAGCATAATTAAAAAAATCAGATTTTGCTTTTGTAGTGATGTGATTACTTTACCTGGCTTGAATCTTAGATAGTTCAAGTAACTGACAAATTTTGAGCTGCTTTGCATTTTGATCAGATCGTTTTTGAATCTGTGTCTCAGTGGACTTTTATTGTATCATTTCTTACCCTCTGATGCAATTTTTAATGGACTTCTCTTTCAGCTTATTGACCTTGTTGATTCTTAAAGCAGCTTTGTTTGCACTTGTACTGGGTTTACAATGTGGTTAAAACAAGAGCAACCATTTGCCCCTATATAATAGAATAACTACATCTCACCTGAGTCAGCAATGTAGCTTGCTGTGGCATGCTTTTACTGCAGGTGCTGAATGATGACTTTTAGGTCTTTATTTTTTTCATGATGCAGAGATTTTTGAACTGAGCTGGTATACCAGGACTAGTTGTTTAATTGCTGTTTTTTGTTTGTTTGTGTTTGTTTTCTTGCATAGTTGATTTGTCAAAACCTCTCTGATTCTCCTTTCTTCTAGGTTTCTGTGCAATAAAATAGTCCAGTAATGTATCCATTATTTTTCTATGTATAAATGTCAGGTATGCAGTCTCTGTGGTCAGGGAAGATGGAGAAAACTCTGAGATTTTTAGCTATTGCAGAGCTTTCGTGTAAACTTCGGTATTCTTCGGATCACCAAAAAGAAACACTTTCAGTGTAAGAGAGGAAGCTGCGTTACTTTTCCATTTCTGTGAGCATCCAGTAACAAGCAGAAGAGACAAAATTGAAAGATGAGTGGCAAATGTCTTTCTGTACATCTTATTATTCAAGCTGATTTTATCATCCTCAGTTTTACGATGTCACAAAAATCTTTTTTTCTTTTCACTTTAAAGGTATGTGTCCCCTGCTGTCTCTTTGAGGTGACAGTATGAGGCTTTTAGGAGTTGACAGCTCTGGTGCTCAATAAAAAAGACAGAAGGATGAAATAAAATGTGCGTAGTTTACTTCATCCTCTAATGCTTTGTACACTTTTACCCTTCAGTGGACAACATATGACATTCTTTTGTACAATCGAGGTCAAAATTTGAAAGGGTAAGTCATTTAGTGTGAAATTCCTCTTAACTCTTTAAAAGCATAGTGAATATTCTTATATTAAATGGCCTGACTCTGGTGGGTTCTCTGTCATGACACAGTCTGTGCACAATATGTATACTTTAGATACTTCTCAAGTAATGTGAGTTAAGGCTGGCAGTTGCAAACTGTTTTTAAGACTTAAAAATAGATTGAGATGCCATTTTCAAGACTCATTTCTGTAACTTCTGTGTTGGAAAAGTGAGAGCGCTTTCCAAAAATTTGACCCTAGCTTCCAGTTGCTGCAGTCTCTTCTGTCTTGCCTGGCATTACTGACACCCAAGCTTTTCTGAAAGACTTTTTGTAAAAGCTTTCTGGAAGTCATTTGGCTCTTACAGTTAATACCAAAGCTATAGTTACAGAAGACTCCAAGAATGTTCTGTGCCGTGTAAAAAAAAAAAAAAAAAATAAAAAAACCCTTAAAAAAAAAAAAAAAAACCAAAACAAAACCCAAACAAGAAAAAAAAGAAGAAAAAAAATATTAAACAAGCCTTAGACAAAGAATCAAGCAGCTATTGTGCTTGATATTCTGACAACTCATCAACTGGAATGACATAGGACTCATTATGGGTATACTGATCACTCACAAGATGGTCAGTGCTCTAAATAAAGTTGAATAACGAAATCTTTTAGTTCAGGGAAATTTTACAGCTGATACATGCACATTAGGGAGATCCCTTTTGAAAGGCTTAGTGCAATACCTATGGTCATGGAAAATGACTTGAAAGCAGAACAGGCATTGAGAAGCTAGTGCATCATAAAAATGGAGGACCTCCTTATTGGAAGATAACGAGAATTTGGTTCAGTTGGCTTGCTAAAGCTAGTTGACAGGAGAGATACATCAAAAGTAAATTTCTGAGAATGAATAAGACTAATTAAATATGTAAAACACGGTCTGTTGTCTAGGTAAATACAATATGAAAAGGTGGTGCCCCTAATAATCCCCTCCCTCAATTCTTTCCCTGAAGCATTAAATACTTCCAACTACCTACTTCTTACTGTAGATTGAAGATTGGTAACAAGAAGTTGCTGAAGCAAAGGCATAGCACAGCAAAAAGCAGAAGTATTGTGGGATTTTTTTTTTTTTTTTGAGGATTACAATATGTAAGAGTAGTCAGAGAGTATAAAATTAGATGTTAGAGGTAATAAACTTTCAGACAAGAAGAAATGAACTAAGATCAGCAGAAACTTGACTGGTGACATTTGTGGTGGATGCTAAATAATTAAGAATGAGAAACTGAAAATATCAGGATTTAATGTCTTGGAACATTAACATCTGAAGTTGGATCTTCTAGTCAAAAAGGTCATTGGAGTCCCAACAGATCTAGGGTTTAAACTATATTTTCTAGTGCTGTGGGGTTAGTTACATGTGCAGAAGCAAGGAAATCATGGAGAAATATTCTGATTGCTCACATACTCTGTTTTTGATTTAATGAAACAAAATAAAAAAAAAAATCTAATGGAAAAGGAAGGGCATCATTAATTTGGCATCTAAAATCCAATGAAAAAAGATCAGCCAATTAGTGATGTGAATTTTGTTCTTTTCGGTTCTTCAGTAATGTGTGAATGTCACATTATATAACACTTGCAATTAATAAACCTGGAAATGAAATCAGGATAGATCTTTGTGTTCCTCCCTTGAGTAGTGGACAACTTGTCTCATCTGTGTAGCAGTGTTAAATTAAACAAACAGCATTATTTGTTGAGATGTATGACCTAGAGGTTCACTGAGAAAATTTTGTGCTGCTTTTTTCAGAGCACTAGGATAATTTTTATGACTTGTAGTGACTTGAACAGATCATAAACTCTTCTGACTTGTAATAATTGTGCAAAATACTACAATCCTAAATAGTCTGATAGAGAATGTGAGCACTATGAAAGGTGGTCAGTCACATGTGGCCACAGGACAGTGCACTACTCTGTCCTGTTCACATTCATTCTTTTATTGATAACAACTGTTTAAGCAGGAGTGGGATAAAGTTAGAGGAAAAAAACTGGTGACTTTTATCTGAAGGTGAAGACCTCTGAGAAAAATAATGGAGAATACTGAAAACAGACGAAACAGTAAATGTGAGAGTAACATTACTGCATTCATTATACGTGCTTTTTTGAATGTCATTGTTCCTAGAAACTCCAACATTAAAAGTAGTGCTTCATTTTTAGAAATAACTGAGTATAATTCTGGTTCTAAATGAACTTTAGGAAAACTCAGCTTTGTCTGGTAATTCCAAAGAGTCTTGGAGTATATATTTAATTTCACTAGTGTCTCTGGTAGCTTCCCTGATGGAAACCTCTGGGACATTGTGATGAATTCCTTAGAGTCTGATTGGCCTTATTCAACTGCTTTAGATTAGAGTGGTGTTAAAGAGAACTGAAAATAAATGGCCTCTGGTGTGTTAATGTTTGGGAGATGTTTATATCCTACAGAAAGCTTATGGGCAAAACCTGCTTCCTGCATCAACAGCAAAACTGAAGATGAGAACTTGCTTTTCATGTCCAGGTCAAGGCTTGCAGTTGGCAATTAAGTAAGTTTCCTTATGGCTGTAAGCCACAAAGATCCACTATTCGGTCCCACAGATGTCAATAAGAGCACTCAGGAGCTGAGTTTAACGATGCCAGACTTAAGTGCAAGTTGAGAGATCCTGTGAGTTTACAAATTCAGTAACTGATACACAAAGACACTGGGAAGGAACAAAAATCTTCATAATGATATTTTTCTTACTGTTAATTTTCTAATTTAATTGTACTTTCTCTTGCTCTTGAGATGTGTCTTTAGGTGGTGGAGGAACAGGATTCAACAGTTGTTTTTGTTCAGTGCAAGTAGCTAGATAGACTGGCATAGAACAGAGTAACCAGAAACAGATAATGTCTTTGGCTAAACCACTTGGTGAAAATACTTGCTTCTGGTTGGGTCAAGCTTTGCTTTTGTTTTAAAACAATATGTCTTGGTAGGTGTTTGGGTGCTTTTACAAACAATAAAAATGAAGAAGAGAGGAACAGTGACTTGCCCAAGGTCAGGCTGCTGAACAAGAGCCGTCTGTGTTCCTCCTGTAGCAGAGGTGCATACTTTGTATTGCAAGATCAACTTATCTTCTATAGGACACTCTGCAGCCTGTATGAGGCAGTGTTGCCACTGAAATTTTCATTTGCATCCATAAAAGCGTAAGCTCAGTTTGCATATTTTGGGGTTTTTTTTCCACTTTCTTTGTTTCTTGAATGGAAATAAGTAAAACGTGCATGAAGGGAACAGAAGATTTCTGTCATCTGACAGTCTTCTATTTCACAGACTAAACGATGGAAAACAGTGCTAGGTGCACATTTGTATCATATTTTTAGCAAAATGTCTGGATCAGCTCTGGTAGAATGGCTAACAGTGATTTCTTTTAAGTTTAAGAAAGCCACAAATGGGATATATTTGCCTTTTCACATCTATCACTTTTAGTTTCTAATCTAAATTCATGTCCAAATGTGTTTTTATCTAACTTTTCTTAGAGGTTGATAACCTTCACGAATTTTCAATCGGGTTTTCCTTGTGCGTGTACTAGTTCAATGATGCATTTTCACATGAAACACATAAAATCTTTTTAAGCACAAATAAAAGCACAGAAAATCCAAATCAGTTCCATTACACTTGCAGATTAAAATAAAATTGTAATAGATATATTGTATCAAAATGCTAACTCTATGAATTTTTTATCTGCTTTAAAAATGTAAATCTTGGATTTGATTAGATTAGCTCTGGAGTAATCTACACTGAATAAATCTATCTTCCTTTCATAAGATTTGTCAGTGTTTATAGTAGGTTTGTACACACGGCTTTCACCATTATTTTCTAGGCAATAAAAGCAGCCATGCAGAAAAGCCACCCATAAATGTCAGAAAAAAGATATTTTGTTGCATTCCAAGGGCTTTGAAGGTCAAGTTCAATTCAGTTAGCTCACCCAGTGTGAGAGCAGTGATATGATGATATAATGTGTGTTTGGGTAGGATATATATGTTACTGTCCCTAAACTATTCTATCAGGATAGCACATCAGTAAGAGATTAAACTTTTTTGTTACTGTCCCTATACTATTCTTTCAGGATAACAGATCAGTGAAAGAGTAAACTTTACTGCTTAGAAGAATTTCTTTTGGAAAACTATCAATTTTTATGATTTCCTCTAGCTCCTATTGAGATGTTCTGCAGAAATAATCAATCCAAATAGTTTATAGGTTTTAGCACAATGGATATTGGCTCCTGATTGTGGCTTTTGGGTGTGCTATTCTACTTCAAGCATGCCATTCAACCAGGTGTATTCACAAAATAGGTCTCAGATCAGGGATTTTATTGGAAATATGGAATTGTATTTTGCTGCTTTCTGATGAAAGCTAGTTCACATAAATTATTTTCCTAATTCTTGGAAGTGAGAGGTCAGAAAAAAAGGCAAAGATTGTCCACTGTGGATTTGTCAGAACACCTAAGTCTATTCTGCTGTGTCCTGCCAGTCCTTTCTAAAAGTTCAGTGCTTTGTGGACACTTTTTTTTTTTTTTAAATATATATGTATAAATAGAAGACATGATCAATAAAGGTCATAATTAAATCGAGGCCACTGCCTTGATCAGTGCTTTTATTGAGTTTTGGTGCTGTGATTTAAGGAGCTCTCTAGTCAACTGTGGGATATGTCATCAACTTCTGGAACAGTAGATGAGCAGTCATTATGTTCTCTAACTATAACACTGCATATTGTTTGCTATTTGGAGAGTCTCCCTTGTGGCAACTTTTGATAACCTCTTGGTCATGTTAGCCATGGATGAATAATGAACAGATTCCTATGTGTACAAGGAATACAATTGTACTCAACAGGCAAGAAATTTTGTTGAAGTTCCTGATGGTTTGCAAGATTTTCCAGTGATTCTGTCAGTAGAAGTGAGCAAAATAGGATCAGATCATGCCAATACTTGAAAGGAAAGTCTCTGCCAAAAATGCACAGGCCATTTGCTCGTTTGTGATGGTGTAGGCGCTGCATTGCTCAGTGCAGCCTCTCCTACAAATAAGATTTAAGATGTAGGCCTGCCTTCTATTTTTCATTTGGATTATAAAGTTGTTGGATCTGCTGCTATGAGTGTATAGTGTGTAACACAGGTGATCTGCAACCCAGATAGAAAGCTCTATGCTATAGTTCTGTGATAATAATATGCTTGTAGTGTATACTATATAACAAGTGCCTTGCTGAGTTATGTAGACCTTTTCCCAAAACCAACTCTGTGAAAACCCACCCTAGCTCTGAACCAAAATGTATGTGCTAAAATCTAGATCCTACAGATCGTATGTTGCTCTTGCACTGGAAAATGAACTCAATAGTTAGAATGAACTGTAATGTGATTATGCCAGCAAATAGTGTCCTTCACATGCCTTCATTTGCTCAAAAGTTTGATGCCCCGAAGGGTTTGATGTCACCAAAATAGCTTAACATCTACCTCTAAATCCTGACTTTCAAGATCTGTTCAGTGATTACACTGCCATGCTGGTGTCTAGCTTCTTTATCAATCCTTTTATTATTTTTTTTTTGTATCCCAAAGACCCTTTTTCTAAGTTTTCAATAGAGAAAAAACTTAGAGAAAACGTTCCTGTTACAAAATAGCTGGTCTCAGCCTAGACTTCCCTGTAATTCAGTCTTGTGTTTTGTCAGCTATGAATGATCGTGCCTATTGATATGTTACTCCAGAAGCTGTCAATACTTAGAGGCATTGAATAAAATATTTTACACTTCCAGTGATATAAGTGGCAACTATGTATGGATGAGATAGACAAGAATAATTTTATCCAAAGAAAAGGAGATTTTTGTGTCTGATGAAGTAAAAGGGCCTTGCCAGTTTAGCGACCAAGTTTACTTGGTTTACGTAAAAGGTTGTCCGTAGAGGCTGCTCTTGCCTACTGCTAACCCAGAACAACATGTTTGCAGCTGTGCCGGGGAAGCTCTTGGTCAAATGCTAAAAGAGGAGGAAAAAAAACTCCACTAACCTCAAAAAAAGAAACTACACAACTCAAGGAACAAAAGACCTCCTTCAGACTGAATGAAGAGCATCATCTCCACTTAAGCCACTGTGAATTAGAATGAAGCTACTCTTTCCTTTTTCCTGGTAAGACCAGTATGAAAATACTTGTCTTTCTACTCTGATTTTGGACATTTGCCTGGTTGCTGTGAAGGAAGTCTCTAACCTTTATATTCAGTACTTGTATCTCAGAGCAGAGCCAACCATTCAGCCAGACCTTGAAAGAGCCCATATGCCGTTTTACGCTAAACAGTGTTTGCATTCCTGCCACTGGAACAAGACATTAATCTGTACCATGTTAGGGTGCACTGGCTGTCTGAGAGTGCCTGACACAAGACTAAAATGAATCATGACCACCTGCTCCTGTTTTCCTTTTCATACTTCTGAATAGCAGGTGTGCTGCTTACACTCTGGAAGACAGCGCATCCAGAGCAACTTTCCAAAATTGCTGACCTCCTACAGAACAGCAAAGGATGTAGCTGCTGTGAAAGAACAGAGAAGAGTCTAGCCAAGTGACAGACTGGGGAAGATCTCTTGTTATCCAGTGTTAGCTGACCTTTAGAAGGAACTGGAGGCATGGGGCCAATTTTTGTTAGCTTCAAGTCCAGCATGGCAGTCACAGATCTTTACAGAGGAAAATACAATGAAGGAAGTTTGGACTTCTCCATATGGTGGTAGGCAATTACATTTCACTTGTATGAATTTCTATTATGCAGTTTTCGCTCTGTAGCACAAACTTTTCCCTGCAGGTAGATGTGAGCTGCAGGCAAGTGAAGGGTTCCAGCAAAAGGCATTTTATTCTCAGATATGCAGCCTGAGAATATTAGAAATATGGAATAGTTACAACATCTTATTTAGTTTCATTTCTTCTGCCTCTAGGCTGCTGTCATACATGTAATTTTATTTGTCTGATTTTTTTTTTTTTTACCTTATCTAGAAGTTAGTACTTCCAGAGGTTACATCCCCATGTAGTGTTTGCTAAACATCTAGGTATGTGATTAACATCCATTCCTCCTGCCGTGTACCAAACGCCCTGATGGTTTTAATGCCAGGAGCAGAAATTGTATGTATCTCACTTTCACTTTAGAAGCCATCACATTCTTTTTCCTTTTGAGTTTTTGAAACAAGAAATTGAGTATTTCTGATATTTCCTATAAAATAACAAAGAAATGCAATAGTTTTTTAATAACTAGATGTCTCTTATGTATAGAAATCTGCAGATATTTTATTGTTTTCTAAGAATCTTGATTCGTCTGTGGGGCTTTTTGTTGTTGCTTTTCTTCTGGTTTATGCAGATTTGGGTCTATTTTTGGTTGAAGGAATCAACTTTTTTGAAAGGGTTTTTTTCATGAAAATGTTGGCAGCTCTAGGGTGTCTTTCAGAATAGTTGTGAAAAGCACTCAGGGATTTATCCATATGATGTTGCCTATCATTAATTTTTGTTTCTATAGATGAGAAATATGTCACCCATGTGAGGTATATCTGGTAGGGTAAGAGTTAATACTTGCATATGGGTGGTTTTTTCTTTGCTCTTTTTCTCAGCAGGTGAAAATAGCCACGATCAAGTGGTACTTCAATAAGTAGTAACAACCAACTGCCAGGTTGAAAGATCACAAATTCTTGTACCAGCAGTTCTATTATAGCAAAGTGTATGTCAGCCTGGTTGTGTCTAAAAGCTTGCCAAGGTATCGATAAGAAGAGATGGGCAATAATCCAGAGCAAAAAACAAAACAAAACACCATTAAAGAGCTGAACTGCGTGTTTTTTTTTTTTTTTTTTTTTGCTTTTTAGTACTACTTTATCATGTAGAGACTACATTAGTATTTATATAATGTGCATCTACAGCTACTGATGAAGTTCACCCTAGGGGTGAAGGACATCAATGAATCACTAACAGCAGTTACAGATTAAATATTCTTAAAAAATCTTATAGAATGAAAAATCAGCACCTTTATTTGATGTGTGCTTCTCTGCCTTGGGCATTTTAATGGGTCAGATCTTTTAAGCTGCTGGACAGCTTTCAGTTGCAGTTTAAAATGAAGCAAGAGACTGGCCGAAGGCATGTCTCCCTGAAAAGTTTAGTTTGCCTTGGTGGTACTGTGACTTTGTGAAGACTAGATCTGTGCAGATAATGTGATTGTGCCTTCTTGAGAGTAGAGGTTGTTTGCGTAGGGAACCCCATGCCAGAAGTACACTGCTGAAGGAAATACAAATTCAACTTGAGTTAGCAGGAAAGGAGTGGGAGAAACAATCACTGTAGGATATGGAGAACTCAAGTGCTGAGAAGCCTGAAATCACTTTGAGGGATAAAAATATCTTCAGACATTAAAAAAAGAAAAGCAGCTCAGTCTTATCAGTCTTTGAGTTTAGGGCGAGAGGGAATAGTGATACAGATTAATTCCTGAAATCTGCCAACGCTTTGTCTCAGAATCACTGGGACTTTTTGAATCTAGTAATTTCTTACGCATGATAGCACATGGGAGAACTTCAAAACACTTCAACAATTTCTCCATGAAACTTTTGAATTCTTCACCTTGTCTCTTATTTCCTAAATGTGGGTGCTATTTCTGATGGGAATGCTGTATGAAATAAAGTTATGCAGTTATCTGAGACTAAATGACAATAGTGATAATCCTCCTATGGGTAGGCATTGGAGGCTTTTAAAATGGACTGCTGCCGCTACATCAATTCTTTAGACAATACTGTGCTGATTCCTCATTTTGTCCATTGCTCGGGTCTTAAATCAGTAAGGTCAGTGAACCTGAGTGCTCTCTGCAGATTTTTGGCTTTAATAAAGGAGATATTTGACTGTTTTATTTTACTGTGAAAAACGCCATGTTGAGCTGTTATGAACCTGAATGCTCCACCATTTTATTGGATTGCATTGTGAATAATGATGAAAACTGAATTATGGAACAAGTTTGTAACAAATAACAACAGTAAAAAAATGTACAATGAGCTGTACTCTTGAGAGTTCTTCAGCTACTTTAGCTATAAACAATGCCAGAGCTCCCACAGAGCAAGTGTGCAAGAAACAATGTGTCTTCAATTCATGCCTCCTCAAATATCACAAGCTGTGAACATAGTCCTGATTTAGGGTACATTCTTAGAAGAAATACTTTCCAGGCCATACAAAAAGCTGAAAGTCATATGTTTCTGTTATTGTATCTCTTCTACCTATTTCTCTGTATGCTGCATTTCTTGCTTTGCTGCTTCATCACTGAACTTTATTTCTGCTCTAATCCCTTAGCTTCCTGGCAGTTTACATTCCAGTTTAGCAAAGCTGCCCTTTGCTGGGAAAAAAAAAAATTGTTTGCTTTAATCTTAATTTTACTGGTTTTTGAACAGAAACCAGATCTTACTTCTGATATGACCCCTTACCTGCTTTGTTCTTTTATCCAGAGAGAGAAACACTGACAGCCATCTCCTGTGGAGCCTTTGAAAATATTCAGGTTAACTTTCCCTTCTGGAGGAGAAGAAAGTAAATCTTCAGCTACCGATTTTATGCAAATGTTTTTTGACACCTGCCTGTTTCTGAAAGGATCTTTGCTATGTAGTCTTGCTCCCTCTTTGAAAACTTCTAGGACCCCTACCTGAGTATCCCTCTAGCAGTCGTGTTAAAGGGAGGTTCAGGACAAAAGAAATAGCTGAAAGGCATATTTATTTTCAATACCACTGAAATCAAGTACACTGAACTAGTGTGCTGAAAGAATTTAATTTTATCCTCTGTTGTAACAGAAAGTAGCAGTTGAAGAGGATGCTCAAGACTATAAATGAGAAAATGAAATAGAACTATTTTTTACATACAGTGGTCTACAAAATGAAACAAATTCAGTAAGTGTAGCATTATTGTTTTCAATTGGGATTATACTTGAGTAAAAAATGTAAAACTCTGCATCAATCCTATAACAAAAGTAGTACAATGTGCAGAGATATTTAAAAAGTGATTGAGTTATTCAGTATGCTCGTAAATGCAAGTATTGTGAAACTAATACAATAGCACTGCATATTGTGTCATCTAAGAGATGCAGAGCCCTCGTGTAGGCCTTTACCTTTGATTTGTCTTTCCCAAAGCCATGCTATCATGTATCCATGAAAATAAAAGAAAAAAGAAATGAATACTCTAAAAGATAAATTTCTGGGAAAAAAAAGGTTTGTTTTCAAGTACTGTTTGGGACATGGAATTTCACTGTTTCCAAGCATTCTCTATATATATATTTAACTTTGGCACTTAGCAAATTCAGGCAGTTGGTTATAATAAAAACAATAAACCTGAGAAACAACATAGTTCTAGAGTAAAAGTTTAGGAGTAGCTTCTCTTGATGTCTTTGTGATCTTAGGGGAGTTGCTTTCAGCCTCAGTTTATGCATCTGTGAAATAGGTTTTTACTGTTAATCTCACTAGGATGGGGATTTATTACTGCTTGTAAAGTGGTTTGATAGTCTGTGTCATATAATACATTCTGAGTGGTGGGGTGTTGCTCTTGGGCTAGAACGTAGAATAAAGATACTTAGTACATACCTCAGTAAAATTTACAACTTACGAAATCCTCTTATACTGAAAATATTTCCTTTCTTCCTCCCTGCTAGACAACTGTATACAATAACAAGTATTCGTGTCTTATTATTCTGTCAGGCATTATGAATTACAAAAAAATGGTCTTGTCATCTCACACTTCTGAAGAGATTATGAAAGAAAAATGACTAAAACTTGTTCAAACTGGCAAGTTCTTGACAAATTGAAGCTAATGGATGACCCTGACATTGGTAAACAGCCAAAACCAGATGATATGAAGGTCATAAGTATTGTTAGAGACCACGTTGTTATACATATAAATACACATACCCATAAAAGTAGCATTGCTATTGTTTTATTTCCATGAAGTTTTTCATGACATTCTAACCAGCATCGTAATATGACGCTCCTGATTTTATTTAAATTCTTATTTTAACAAGGTAAATATAGACTGAAGCCTTAGAATTATGAATCATACCTACAGCTTATCGGTTCTGATATACACACTGGACAGAATGAGCCAGGTGTCTGAGAAAAAAAAAATAAAATCAAAGCTGTAATAATATTATTGAGGGAGTTGAGTAAGAACAGTTGAGAGAAACAGTTTAGATCTGTGTGTGCTTTCTGCCTAACAGGGTCCCAGGTATTGCAGTACATGTTCTCTGGCCTGAAGTATGTCTACTTTTAGCATCTCCTTTTTCCTTTATTTCCCCTTCCTCTCCCTTTCCCCCTTTCCCCTTTCTTGTCCTCTCTCCTCTGTTTTCTCTCCTTCCCTCTTCTCTCCTCCTTCCCTCTCTCTTCCTCTTTTCTTGTTTAAGAAAACAAGAAGTTGGTCACAATTTTTTCCTTTCCTCCTGTAGTACATTGTGTTTAAAGAGAAAGAATATACAAATCAGATGGCATCCTATGAAAGACAAGAAACCTAGCTACGCAGAGGCATCTTAGAATAGCTCCCTGTGGGAAGCGCACAAAGCTGATTGCAATATTTTCACCAAAATAAAGGAAGTAAAAAATGGTATTCAACAAACTAGGAAGACAAAATATGTGGAAATCAGATAGTGGCATCATACAGGGCAGTATTGCTGTTTCCTGCTGTGACTGTTTTGATTGAAGCATGCTCGTGTAGTGGAATGGAACTCTAGATTCCCCTTTAAATATTTGCAGTTTTTTAGTTTTGGTTTGCAATAAATAGTGTGACTAATTCACACTTCTTGTTGCTTTATGATTATCACTTGCACTGCACATCTTGGCTGCTCTTAACACTTACAAGGCCCTGATATATAACTAAACATTTCTGACTCCATCTGGTACAAAGGAAAGTGACACAGAAGTGTTCCCAGCCAGTTTATTGCAATTTAATGTAAATGTATTATAATGCAGCTGATGAAAAGTGCAGTGACTTCCATGAATTCTGAAAGCTGTGATCAGGTTGTGGCTGCTGTGCTGCCCTCTAAAGATTTTCTGGGTTTAATTTTACATTGAACAGCCGTTACTTGACTAAGATTCTTCACTGAATCACATTGCCACAATACTTCTCGTCCTCTTCCCTTTCTCTTCAAAGTGACTCATTCACCTAAACTTTCTATCTCAGTCTTTCATTGCTTTTATCTTATAAATTTTAGCATCCTAAAAAGCAAAACTGTTAGAGCCGTACAACTGACCCCCTTAATGCACTATTTTTTAACTCTTGTGTGTGGGGATACAGTAATATCAAATTTACTGTGTCCTCTTTGTGATCCTTGCTGTTTTCCGTGTCCAGAAACTGAACCAAAGCACACAGTAGTGCCTATAAGCCTTGTCCATGGGCACATAGACCTTATGTGCCTGAGTTCAATAAAACTTTGTCAATGTCTTTCCCAATATGTTTGCTGTGTAAATATTGTCATTTCTGCTTGAAGGTTTTGCATTTTAGTTTCTGCAGATTGTCAAATGAACTTGTGAGCCAAGAACAAATTCATCTGAGATGGTGGCAGTCAGAGCACACCTTTTAACCCCTCTATCGCTGCTGTAGCATGTATGATTTTAGTGTGAAAAGTGGTCTTAAATGTGTACTATGCTGGTTCGTGTTAGCTGGCCATATTTGTAGACAGGAATTTGGATGACCAGATTCTACCATCCAGCATTAAGTGTTTCTATATACTTATGTAGATGCTTAGGAAAATAATTTATTTCCTTTCTATTTTCTATATATATTACTGTCTAGAGGGATGGAATGACAGTAGGATGATTAAACTGTGGCAAATTAGGTGAAGCTAGAATGTAATTCAAGTATAATAAACATATCTGTAAATAATCATTGCCCCATTCCAACAGGAAAAAAAAATAAACATTAAGATAGAGTATCATACCTAGAATCTTTATATATGGCACTTAATTTGTGTAGTAATAATTAACTACAGAGTTTTCAAAATTACTAAAAATTAGTGGAACATTATATTTCTTGTAAGTTTTTCTCCTGCAAATTGTGGGATTACTCAAGGAAAAAGCTGATATCTTCCTGTGGTCACCAGTCCAAACAAACTGGTTAGGTTAGAATGGAAAGCAAAGGCTTATTAAATACAGGCTTCAGATCCATTACATAGATCCATTATATATTAACAATGGAGGTCATCTTGCCTGAGATAATAATGCCTCACTTTGTAAATTCATGAACCTATAACAAGGAAAAATGTTGCTCTGGCTTCACCAACCATTTATTCTAAAACATTTTAGGTTAGAGTATGAGTCCTGTTGCATAGGAATGTTTTAAAATTAATGCACGATAAATAAAATCTATACTCGTCATTTTCTTCACAATAAACTCTGTGTGCTGTGGCTGCAGATGACATTTTCATACTGTGTGTTTATCATCTGTCACAGAGCACTGAGGCTTTTGAGTGGAGACTTTGGTGTGGATGTTTACATAAAATCTTCATTCTAAATACCAATACAATGTAAATCTCATATGTGTTTTTTGAAACTAAAAAAAAAAAAAGAACTTTTTTTTTTTGAGCAAACTTGGTTCATTTCCAACCAGTTCTCAAAGAGCCTCTCAAAACCTCTGAAATGCAAATGTATTGAAGCAAAATGATCCATTCATCTGTCTCCTTGTGCAAGGTGACTACCATAAAAATAATTTCACATAAAACTTTTCAAAGTGTTTTTCCTTCATCCTGAAATAGGAAATATGTATATTTCTTTGTGGAAACCACTTCTTAATTGTAATAATTAATATTCTTTATTCTTTTCATTACAGAGAAAGTCCGTTGTTGCTGTGAGTTTCATTGCAGCGTTCCTTTGCCTGATCATCATTCGTCTCACAAATGAAGTAACTTTCCCTTTGATCCTGAACTGCTTTGGACAAACCAATGTCAAATGGGTACCATTTTCTAATGGCCAAAGGCAGCCTCTGAGAACTCATTATGGATATATAAATGTGAAAACACAAGAGGTAAGACCTAGTATCAAGAGCAGAACAAAATGGACCAGTAGACTTTACTTTTTCTGATTCCACATATACGCTTTTCTGCCAACCTGCCTGGTGCAAAAATTAAAACAAGTAACATTTCTGAGCAAAGTGTCTTATTTTAAAACTGTGCTACTGTTTAAGTGAGCACTGATTTTGTAAAATTTATGTCATGTTTGCAGTGGAAAGAGCAGTGAGATGGTCTCAAAGTCAAGCTTGGTTGCAGTGAAAACTCTTTCTAAAAGCAAGACAATTTATCAGATTCATTTCAAGCCTTTAGTGTCTTTTGAGTCCTAAAAATGTTTAATTTTGCCTGGGATAGGGATAGCCAAGAAATAAGTAGATTATTTGTGTTGGTGTATGCATGGAAGAGGAAAAGAGAATGATTTGTGAAATTAACATATATGAGAGTATAAAGCCAGAGGTTTTACTAGATTTTTCTGAAACAATTGTATTAACATTTGGTAGCTTTTTGAGAGACAGATACATATTTCCAGTGTGTATTTTAAGATGCTTTGGCCTGTATCTTCTTTGCAAAATAATTGTTGTGTGATAAAAATTCTTATGTGATAAAATTAAATTTTACTGGTGTCCTGTTTTAAACTTAGTTCTCACAATATCTAATGATGTTGTTGGGTTTTGGTGGTGATGGTGGCTTTTCTCCAGACTTTTCCTCTTTCCTTTCTCTGTATACTTTTTATAACAGACACAAACTTGCAAAATAAGCTAACATTAAAAAATTAACTCTTCTACAAATTGTTTCTGATCACTTATAGCATTGTCAGTCATGAGGAATACTTTTAGACTTCCACTTATTGCTACTTATTTTTATTATAAAATTACATTCAGGAATGAAATTCTTTCCCGTAACAGCTTTTATTGTGAATGAAAATACTTTGCCACTTCATGATACTCAGTCCTTCAAGTGTGTTAGTTATTATTTTACCTTTAGAGCGTTAAAAAATTAAAAATAGAATAAGAAAGGGTTGTAGTTTTTAGGAGAAAGCTTCTTTTAACCATCTGCAACTCTTTGTTGTCCATGTAAGGTACAGCACTGAGAATACCAGAGGTCAAAGTACGTTATCTATAGAGCAGAGAAAGGACAATCACCCAAAAGAAGTCAGTTTGAGTCACTGTGAATCCTAGTCCCAGTGAAATGAATGGGAGCTGCTGTTGAGTTCAAAAGGGTGCATATCTTAAATAAAAAAGGACCAGGAACTCACTAAAAATGAGACGGCAGCATGTTCTGCATGTTCCCAGATTATTGCTACAGTGGCAGCTGTGGAATCTGAATAGCTAGAGGTGCCGTGGTCACTTGAGCACTATCAGTCTGAACTAATAACTAGACAGGAGAGGAGCATGCTAATCCATTTTTATTCACCGTTCTCTTCATCAGAGATTAGCTGTAGCTTGTGGAAGCCTTAATTCATTCTTAAATTTGATAACATGCTGGGAAGTTCTAACGATAAATGGAAATGAGTGTCCTGAAAGTTGGTGACCAGTATATGATTAGTAAGACATTCAGCTCAATGTAACTTAGGTCATGAAGGACTCCTTACAGTTAGTAATTTTAATTGTTCTCCCCCTTGTATTTTCAGATTACATTAATATTTGCTAATTAAAATTATAATGAAGAAACAGAACATGACTTGCTAATTGTGAATGCACTATCTTCTGACTTAATTATTCCCTGTGTGAGGGAAATTTTATTGTGCTGCCAATGTGAAAAGCTTTTACACAGCTCATATTCCTAACTCACCCTCGTAACTTTCTCTGATTACAATTTTTATAATGCAGTTTGCTTTATAAAATAAATGTTGGTGTACTATCTGTATTAAAATGGTCAGCATTCTCAGTTGTTCATAGAGATTAAAACCACAGATCTCTCATTTCTGTGTAAGTGCCAAATACACTGAATTTCTATTCATTTCGTAGAATTGAGATACTATTTTCTAGTTTCTTGTGCTGCTATGATACGTAAGAGAAGCAGAAGGTCCAGTCTGTGAGTACAACTAATTCCCTAAAGAAATGTGGCCAAGGTTTTTGCAAAATGGGACACATGCTAACTCATCGATGGGCAGGGACCAAAAGGTGAGAAAACTAAACCAGTAACTAATCAGAAAATGACGTGATGGAAGAGATGATAGAAGACTTTTAATGATATGAATTTGGCTTTCTTTTTCTCTTTTTGTGGAGAGAATCTTTACACACTTGTTCAATGTCTTCAGTCTTCTAGAGTATCATTTGAAGCCTATTGCACCCCTGGATCCTACATATCTCCTGCTGTCTGCTAGCATTCCCTTCTGTTCCTCAGCCGTTTCCAACATCCTCTTCCTTTTCTTCACATTTGTTCTCTGTTCTCCTTTTCCTGTTTCGCTCAGGTTCTGCTCTGAGGCCCAGCTTCATGCAGCATGCCAGGGCTCTCTAATTCCAACTTCTCAGTGTACTTAATTACTACCTATACCAGGTCAACAGAACAGAGTAATTTGAGTGACCACCAACCCAGTCAATCATCTGATGTGACAGGGAAGCTAGAAAATCTAGATGAACTGCTACTCTACCTTTTCTGACCCTCACTTCCATATTTACTTTCTGAGGAAAAAGGAAAACACAGGACATGAATCCATAGGCAAAAAAAAGTTGAAGTTAGGAGGAGGTGATTTCTTTTGGAGTAAGGCTGAGTGGGATGAGACTTGAAAACCTTATGAAATGATGGAAAACTAATTACTTGGTGGTTAAGGCTGAAGTGATCAATGATTTATATTAAAGAAGATCAGGAAATATGGTGATATGAACATCTGTGTTTATCTCAAGAAAAAAATAGCATCATGTATATTATTAGGTATGATCAGAATAGTGCCATAAAGACGTATTTCAAGGGTATTGTGTATTTGACTTTGCAATATAGTACTATGGAATTTTTATTATTAAAAAGTCTGAAAAAAATTTAAGATTACTATAACTAGGTTGTATGGAAGTATTTAATATAAAATGCAAAGAGAGACATAACTTAATCCCTAATTAAGGCTGTACATTATACAGGGTTGTTGCTATGGTTTCCTTGATTTGTAGCTATAGCAACAGCTTTGGAAAAACTGACTTTATGTACAGTAAACATATTATATTTGAAATATAAATAGATGCAAAGTGTTGTACTATATTGGCCTATTGTGTCTAGACATATTTTAGTTTGACTTTACAGATATTTCTGAAATAGGTGATTCTTCACCTAGAAAATTTGCATCCAGTGTCTACCCTCCCTCCCTTCAAGAGAAGATAATCCCTTAGTAGTCCTCCACAATTTCATCACTTTTCCCTTTTCATTGTCCATGTCTGAAGAGACTCCTGAGATTCACAAGGGCCTATGGTTGCCTGTTTTGCAATATTACTCTCTTGCTCAAGTACATCAATTTTGACCTTTCAGTGAAAAGGAGGTGGATGGGCAAGATGACCTTTCCATCCTTATTTCCTCCACTTTGTACCTATGGATTTTTGAAGATAGGTCCCATGAAATCCATCTTTAAGAAATGTCATACCTATCATTTGTTAGTTACTTTTATCTTATTCCAGATATTTTTGTCATAGAAAACATTACTTAGATATAACTCCATAGTGGTTACCTAATTGAAACTTATTGTCATTTAAGTAAACTTCACCCCATACCCCAAGCTGATGTAATGATTCTTACTGTGTATCAAAAATGAGCAAGCAGATAAAAAGAAGCAGGTATAGAGAAATATAACCTTCCTCCTTCTTTCATACCATTCCTACTCCACAGAGTTCTGGCAAAATTAATGAACATCATGTATTTAAATTGCAGCATTATGACATCAATTTAAAACCCATTAGCAGTTTGAAACTTTATGCTAGGCAAGTCTAATAGTGTTCTTGGATATTTGATTGTGCTTCCTGAAAGGTGAATATTGAATAGATTTTTAGTCTACCATCGGTATTAAAATAATATAGCATTTTCTTACATAAGTAAAATCTGAAATATATCTGCAATAACACTTGAAACGTAATTATAAGAAGTATGTTCAAGTACTATACAAAGATTAAAACTGTTCTTGGAAAAGGGTAAGTTCCGAGATGACCTAAAATCCCTACATTAAACTGCAACTGTGAGATCTAATGGCTTCATATGAAATGAATTTGAGGGAGAGAAGAGCCTTTGTGTCATGAGCATTGAAGAATCTCACAGTATAGTGATGATCACTGGATAAAAAGAACATGTATTATGGCAGTTAAGATTTTTTTTTTTTAAATCTTGTAAAAAAAGTATCCTGTTGTAACAGTCAATACTATGTTGATATTAAAGAAATAAATTTGGGTCATATTATCACATACCATTTTGTCACATAACTTGAACAAACTAATATGCAAGTATTAGTTACTCATGTGTTGTGATATACAGAGTTACATATATGTATGTACAGCTGAAGTCTTATGGAGGTTTCCACAAATGAGGTAACCAAGATATGAACAATGTTTTTGTGTAGCCCTTTTTTTTTTCCCATTTTTAACAGACTAAAGTAATTGCATTAAAAAACAATATAGAGGAAAACTAATATAACATGAAGAGATGTAGGCTATATGATATGCTGTCTGTAACACTAGGCACATAACATTCCAACAATAACTGAAGCATAAGGAGGACCCATACTAGTCATGAGAGACCATGTTCTTATAAAACTGGAATAACTAAATGAAAAAATGCACAAAGAAAGCAAAGATGGTGATAGATGTTTTAGTATTCATTTCTATCCAGATATGAGAGGTAAGAAAAAAATTTCAAAAGGACTGAAATTTTTATATGAAATACTAAAAATAATTGAAGGTAGTGATCAACCTGGGAAGTTTTAAGTTTTTCCACTGTTAGTAATGAATGCAGAATGACACTTACTTTGAAGAGAAGCTTAGAGAATAGCACTGGATTTCATGTCAAAACAGAAGGTAGCAGACTGAACACACATGGCATATTCAGCTAACTTCAGAGATTTTTGTTTCACACTCTTGTTGGGAAGAACTGGATCCTAGAGAGACTAAACAGCTACATCAACAGGAACTCACTGTGACAGAAAGTTGTTTTTACATTAATTTCTGATTGCATTCATGACTTCCATCCTGTCTTTTCCTTGGGGATCTTTTTCATTATTACAGCTTAAGAATTCATAGAATATTTTGTTAAAAAAAGGTCATCTGTTTCATAGTTGTTTATCTTTTCTGTCCCTTCTAAGACACAATTTTATATCAGTAGTTCAGTCACATCATTTTGGCCTTAGTAATCATGTAATAATAATAACAACAGTAATAATAATGGAAGTAAAAGTAAACATGCCATATGTTCTTCTGGATAATTTTCTGCTTCTGCTCTAAATTTTCAGGAACAACTTTTCTTGGAAGCATTACAGAAGGATTGGTTGCATAACATTTTTAATGACAATTGCATTGCTTCTTACACTTCTGAGAGAGATTTGTATGGTGGATTGTTGGCTCTTGTGCCCCGCCACCTCTGTGTTTGCTAACTGTAGCAGAGCTCCCATTCCTGGCTCTGGAAGCTGTAGGCACACACTTCAAAATATGATTCCTGCCAAAGACTCTAACCACCAAATAATCAACTCCAGGAGAGCATCTTGTATTATAGAAATAGACCTCACTAGCCAACTTTTCACAAGAGTCCTCACTGCCCTCTTCCCTCTTCCAGCCCCCTTTTTGCCTGGGAGAAGAGAGAACCATCAGAATAAGCTGCAAACTCCACATGAAACCACTCATGCTGTTACAAACCTACAGAAAAGAAGGGAGCACAGATGATGTGTGTCCTCAGCAGAGTAAACCTTGCCAGCTCAGCCTTTTTCCTTCTGTATATATGGAATTAAATTTGGTTTTTAAAGCTGCCACGACTCGGCATCTCATGAGGAAAAAGTCAAGTGCCAGGATAAATATATCAAGTATTCTATACAAAGGAATTAAATCTGTTCCACACAGAGCGTGAATGTGATGACTCAAACAGTGCTGCCTGTGTGGCAGCTCTGCTTTTTTTTTTTTAAGAAAAAAAAGAATAAGGGAAGAGATTATTATCAAACAGTGAGCTGTGCCACCAAAAGTCAATCCCTAAAGAATCTGGACTGGTAGAAATAAATGTCTATGATGCACAGTCATGAGCTGGATTGATCTGTTAATTGGAGCTTATTGGTTGTACCAGAAAAGGTGCCTGGAGTCATAGATTTGCCATCCACCTTGGTTGTATGGAATTTCTAGAGATTTCTCCTGCCTTCTTGAGGATTTTTTTTTACTGCTAGCGAAGGAGAGGTTTATATTAGATGTTAGACTACTTATGAGAAGGTGTCAGATGTGTCTTCTATGTGAGAAGTGTGAACAGTGCCTCTCCAAATAAGAGACATGATGCTGTAAAAATTGATGAAAGACCTTTTGGAAACCAGAGACAAACCTAAGTTTTAGAGTTAGCCAGTTTAATGAAATCACAGAACAGTAGAGGTTCAAAGAGACTTCTGGAGTTCATCCAGTACAGCTCCCTGCTAAAGCAGGTTCACATCCATCAGGTCACACAGGAACATATCCAGGCAGGTTTGGAAATCTCCACAGAAGGATCCTCCACACCCTCCCTGGGCAGCCTGTGCCAAGGCTCCCTCACAGCAAAGAACTTTTTCCTTGTGTTTAAGAGGAACTTCCTATGTTCCAGCTTATGCCTGTTACCTCTTGTCCTGTCACTGGATACAGCAGAAAAAAGTTTCACCCTCATCCTCCTAACATCCACCCTTTAGGTACTTGCAAGTGTTAATGAAGTCCCCCCTTAGTCTCTTGTCCAGGCTAAACAGCCCCAGTTCCCACAGCCATTCCTCATAAGAAAGATGTTCCAGCCCCTTGATCATCTTGGTAGCCCTGTGCTGGACTCTCTCTCTCCCTATCTGTCTTGAGCTGGGAAGCCCAGAACTGCACAGTACTCCAGATGAGGCCTCACCAGGGCAGAGTAGAAGAGAGTCTCCCTTGACTTGCTGGCCACACTTTTCTTGATGCACTTCAGGATGTCATTTACCCTCTTTGCCATGAGGGCACATTGCTGGCTCATGTTTAGTTTGCTGTCAACCAGGACTCTCAGGTCATAAACTTGTATCAGTAAATTCTGGTCTAATGAAATGACAAGATAGACCAGATATCTTTGGACTGATAAAGAAAAGAGCAGAGAGGTTTGGTGTAATAACTTCTTGAATGAAACTAAACCACTGGGGAAGATAGGAAAGATGAGCTCACTAGAGTAATGAGTAGATGAAACTGAGGCTTGTGGTCAAGAGGAGGAAGGAATTTACTGCTCTTACTCTGCATGAGAACTGAATTCTATTGCCATGATATGATTACAGCTTTATAAGCAATAGTTGTTAAAGGAAGGATGGGCTGGTTTGCATTAATAGCAAACAAGATGTTGTCTTGGTGTTCTATTTCATCACTTGGGAAATCAGTAACCTCTCATTTACTCCCTGAATATTCTCTCACTACTGTTGTTTAAAAATGAAGATGTGTCCGTCTTAAAAAGTTCAGAGTCACTCTCCAGCATTTGTACCTGGAGTCTGTTTCTTACAGAGATTTACTTTGCAGTATAGTGTTGCTAGTTTTGGATACACTTTGTGCTGGTGTATAAAGCACACCACAGAGTAAAAAGAGCCAATGAAAACGGAATTTTGCTCATGTAATTATTTCTACACAAGGGGTTTCTGCTGGCTACGGCAATCAGCGATTTTAGCTCTTTGAGCTCTTGCCCAGCGTAGCTCTATTCTGGCAGACTTGCACAGAACAGAGCTGACCTGAGGCTATTAATACTTCCCTGCAGGGAAGAAGCGTGCCAGCCACACGCACACAGTCGCACATACATACATGCATGGGTGCACACATAAACACATGAGCTAGGACTTGCTCAAGAGACGGACTCCTAACGCTGACAGTCGTGCCAATTGCGAGTTAGTTTTAAAGCCACAGCCATCTTCCTTGAAAGCCTTTGCTTTCCAAGTTTGCTCCTATGGCCATCTGTCATAGCCCTGCGTTTGGCAGCTTTAGGTTCTGCTGCAAAGCTCTGTGGATTGAATACATAGTTTTATCTTTTTATTGTTCTCCAAGTTGGTAGAAAGTTTCTACCACATGAGCCTTTTCTCTTAGGCTTTTTGTTAGATGAAAATGTGAGCCTTAAATGTATTTTTGAGCTGTTAATCTGTGCTATCTGCTCTCAGACCAGGCTGGAACAGGTGGACTGATCCAACTGCTGCATAGAGAGAAATGAGCTTAGAGACTCTCTTAGAGCAGATGCAGATTGCACCAGCAATAATTGCTTTTCTTGGGATCGTCTCTCTTGTCTGGCTGAATATATTAATCCATACTACCAAATGTGTGTTATTTGGTCTGTAGGAAGGCCTGTATGGCTGTTGTATACAAAAACCCTCATATCCCTTACCATTATTGCTATGTGTGCATCTTAGTATGTGCATTTTAGAGCTCTACTTGATAGAGTTACAGTGTCTGTAATAAGTAGCTACATTTTCTGTGGGTTTAGCTATAAATATTATCTATTCATCCTAAGTAATTTTTGAATTACCCCTAAAGCAGTAAATTATATTACAACGAACGTTGAAAAGTTCATGGTGAATTGTGTCCATGGATCTGCACCTTAAAATGAAAACCAATTCAGTCTGGGGAGGGATGGGGAAAAAATGAAGCTGCTGGAGTAATTTTGGGATTGTCCACTCAATAGCAACAATTGTTCCTTCACTTTTATCCTCAACCCTAGGGGTACACATTACTGCCTTTACTTTGTTTGTACCGGTCCTCTTTTTCACAAGTTAATAGCATCATGTTTTTGAAGTACAGCTTCTTGACTTTGTCTTTCAGAGTCTCTTGTAATTAAGACCCAGGATTTTGGATTTGAAGTGGATAGCAATGCCACGGATCTTAGATCAATATTTCTCCAGGGAGGCAGAACTTGTTTGTTTCAGTTAGAGACCGCAAAGAACACTCAAGAGCCTCATAGTTATATTACACAACCCAAAATGCAAGTTGGTTGGGCTGATTTCCCTGTTTCTAGTTCAGTGATGTAACGACCCACCCTCCCTCCCTTCTCCTTTCTTGAGTACTGGTGCCTAGGATGCATGTTTGTAAAGACAAAAAAATCATTTCTGGAGTTTATCGAATTGAAAAAGTATTTTTCTAAGCTTTTTTTCAGATGCCTGCTATGAAATGCCTGACATACATGCACAGGAGTTGCCCCAAAGTAGTTCAGTGCCCTGAAGGCTTAGATAAGCACTGGCAAATACCCTGCAATAGAAATTAAACACCAAGGTGAAGAATAAATTTTGACCTTTCAGTAATAACAATAACCCTATATTTGATGACATACAGTATATTATGGAATTGATCGATCACTGACAATTTTGTTCTCAGGTTTTTTTATGTAATTAATTTTATTGATTTATTAATATTTTTTAGCTTACAATACAATTTCTCATGTCATCTTATTTCTAGCGTGTTAAGATTTGGGATATCTGTCATATTTCCTCTTAGCTCTTCCATTTTAGATCCAGTGCAAGTTATCGAAAACTGCTGATTTTTTTTTCTTTAGCCTCTTCCTATTTGACTTGCCCTTCACTGCCCAAAATTTCTTCCACTAGCTCATCAGATTACCTCTTCTCCAAAAATACACTACCATTTAGGACAGCTTCAAAGGCACAGTTTGGAGATTTAGGAGATGAGAGGGAAGAGAACAAGCAGAGGAACAGGCTGGAATTCTTACACGCTAGCCTTGCTTTCTGTTCTCTGCAGGTGAGGACCAAAATAGCCTTCATTTCTTCAGGTTCATCATGTTTGTAAAGGATTCATGTTTATGAAGAGCAAGTAATGGTTTTGGATAAAGTCACTTGTCACGTTCACGAAGTAAAAAGGGGGCAGTCAGATTGACTGTCACAAAGTGTCTGGGAATCTCTTATTTGCGATAGATTGTCACTTGTTAACACTGTATTACAACTAGAACTTTATTGTAAGAAAAACAAGTCAAATGATTTTTGGTATAATACTAATGCTTTAATCTGATTGACAAAGGATGAGGCAATCCAGGTACTGTGACAGCAATGTTGGCATGTATTATATAATGATACATAGCAACTTGCATAGACTGCTATTAATTTCTGAATGGATTCTGTTTGTCTTTGATAAGCATGTGTAAGCCCTAATAAATTATTTTGGAGCTGAGTACAAGAATCAAGGAGAAATGGACTTTTGTAGGTATGGAGGTTGGTGATAGCTGAAAATGAGAAGGCAAACCTGACAGATAATTGTAGATGAGAATTAATTTTCATGCAATGGATTGGGGAGATACTGTTTCCTGTTTAAAATGAGTTGCCACCTCTGCTGGCCACAACACAAGGTAAATTCTGTCAAGAAACCAAAAATATTTATTATGTTCAGGCTGTTGATAGTCACATAGGAACCAGCCTTGTGGAGCTTTCTCTGCTTGCATTTAAATGGCTTGCTGCCATTCTGGTGGGTGTTATCCACTCTTCATTTCCTGGGGGAAAAATGACCTTCTGTGTGGTCATTTATCTGAATAGCACAGAAATCATTTTCTTCACACCCAACTATCATCATAAGAGAATCTTTAAAAAAAATTACAGTGACACTCTGAGGTTTCTGAGATTAGTGTCTTCCTTTAAGGCTTCTATTTCCTCTGGTATTACTTCCAGTCCTGTTCACTGGAACTACAGTGCATATCTACCATGAATAGCATGAATAATGTATATGTTCGTCTTCTAGTTTCAATGGTGCTAAATAGTTGCATATACAAAAAAGAAAATCTAGTGCTGAAAAAAGCCCAATTTGCTGCTCATTTCCCTGCTAATATGTGATTGACCCATGTTCTACGTTAATTCAAATTTTAACCTGTCCGCTTTTGTATTTTCAGTTCTTGGACATTTTGCCCACATCCTTTGGAAAATCTAATAGTTCACAATTTCATTTTTTCCTGAGATGTGGGAGATGTTACAACGGTTTAGATATCTTTATTTACTGCTTCTTTAAGGATCTTAAATATTTCCACTTCACATTCTCTTCTTCCAGTGCATAGAGACATGCACAGTTCTACTTTTACCACCATGTTATCAAGCAAAACTCTTCCTAATTAATCCATAGCAAAAGCCCACTTTTCTCCTCACTTTTCACTGTCTCAATTTCCTAGGATTCATCTACAATGGAAGACAAACATAACATGTTACCTCTACATCCAGATATCAAATTACCTGGGATTTATGTTTCCTAAAATGCCTTGGAAGTTTTTACATTAGGGGAATTGCTTCATGGTTGAAGATGATGACCAACTTCTTTCTTACTTCATGCTTTTCTGCTCTCTCTGCAAATATTTATTTTCTCCTAAAGATTATTTGCAAGGATAAGGCAGATGTAACAAGGAAAAGATCACAAAGATATGTGTTATATGAGGCCAATTAAATTAGTTTTAGAACTAAAAAGCAAAGTGAATTTCTTTTTAATTTGCTTAGTTTCGGTTTGTGGTTTTGTTTCAGTCCACGTGAAAAATCTTACAGTGGTTTGAGTTATTCTTGGAAATAGAATTTTTCGCCATCATTTTTTCCATTCAGTCTGCAGTAGTGTTCTTGCAGTTTAAATGTGCTTGTTCATTAGAGAAATTGCTTTCATAATGGAATGTGCCAAATCTGTTAAGAAATTAGTGATTCATTTTACATTTAAAACACCTGATTTGTATATACATTTGTAGTTCTTGTACATTCAGATTAATTGTCCAATTATCTAGGACATTATATTCTGAATTCCTGAAAATCAATCTTTTTTTATCAGTCTTTAATAAACGCAAAAATGCCTCTAGTAATTTCCTTTCACTCACGAAGCATGTCATTTTTCTTTGAAAAACGTAGTTTGTCTGGCAAGATCTTTATAAACATAAATATAATTTTAGCATCTACATATCACTAACAGGCATGTTTCTATGTTAGATCTGAGTGAGTAGATATTATTGCATAATACATCTTAAAATCTCTTTGATTTCTTTAATTGCTATAGGATTCATGAATGCAGCATTTTTGGTTTTTTCCAATATAGGTATCTCTCTCTATATATATATATTAGTTCTTTTTGGATGCAATGAAGTATTTGTCTACCTAAAGATGTTCTAGCTTACTACTACGTCTCTGTATTTGAGCTAAGATGATCTTTAAAAGTATTCGACTAAAAGTACTAAAAGTATTCTATTATTTAATGATCTAGGTCATTTGAATGGGCAAATGGGTTTCTAGATTGCTTGTTTAGGTTGCTCCCAGTATCACTGTAAGTGAAACCTCAGATTTTTGTGCTTTGTAGAATCTGTGTGTGTCTCTGCAGGAGTACCTTCCTGTTCAGTAGATTTCGCGTTTCTCAGGTTCACATCCCAACTTCTGTCACCCTGTGCAAATCTGGTCACAGCTTCCTGCAGTGGTTTAAGAACAAAGTAGACTGAAATAAGGTGAGGAAACGTCTGCATATTGACAGCTGTTATACTCAGCCTCATGTTCAGTGGCATTTAAAAACCCCATGTTTTGTCCCATCATAACCAAACTGATTATGGTAATAAGCAGTATTCTTGACGTGAGCTTTGGTCCATAGGTAAGTGGTTCTTGGAGACTTGGAGTGTTACTTTCAGCAAAACGCTAATCTGGCAAATTGGTACATTTAAGAGTCATCTGGAAATGCACCCTTTTGTGTAATATGCATTTGATTGTAACAATTATGGATGTACTTAATGGTACTATCTTTAAACCTTCCAGTGTGATACTACCTTACTATTGAAATCACTATAGTTTTATAGAAATAAAATAGGTTGCTACTGAAATTACTCTCAGAATGTTATTGCAACTTCAGTTAAATTTTTCCCATGATGTATGTTAAGTATATGTATTTCTTATTTTCATAGAAGTAGCATTTTTATTTGCATGCTTAATTATTTCACTGTATACTATGTATATGTTAGGTTTTACTTCTCATTTTCAGTTGTGGTCAGAGATAACTTTAGTCCAGTTTGCCTTTTATCTGATATTTTTCCACTCTTATTTCCCCTCCCACAAGAATGAATAAAGCAATATATTTCCTTCCTGAGGCCTGACTAGGATTGTTCAAATTAACACAATGAAGAGCCCTGTTTTATCAATACCTAAAATGGTTCAAGTTCTCTCAATTTCCCTTTGAAGTCTTCCTTGGAAGAAAAAAAAAACTTGCTTTTTAATTCTTGCCTGCAAATCAATTCGGATTTTCTTTTACAATCAAATCTTATGCTGTACTCAGAGGTTTCTTTATAGACTTGTGATTCCCCATATTCTTTGGTTCAGATGGTGTCTGATCATAAAAAAAAAAAAAAATGAACTCTCCTTGCTTGATTACAGTCTATGAGGAACGGAGGAACTCCTTTACCAGAACAGGAGGTTTCTGCATCTGCACAAGTTCCCCAGTGCAGCACGCTATAGTTCCATGCCATTATCTTCATTATCTCTGTATTGTTCTAGCTTTTATTAAAATATGTGGTATTTCACCACTTTCAGAGGAACAGTCTGACAACCGTTTATACTTTTAGCAACCTTTCCTTCTCTCTTTCAGCTCTCGATCTTACAATATAAATTTATTCAATGAAAGCTATAAAGTGCTTGTGTCTGTTCATCAGATTCTCTCCCTGTAGTCACAAAGCCGGGGCATAAAGTGAGTGGATAGCTTCCAACCAACACTTTTGTCACCAGACGTAGAATTAAGACGATTGCTGGGCTCAAAGGAAAACCGTGCAGAAATATCTTTTATTTCCTATACTTCTTGAGTTTTTCCCCCTCTTCCTAAAGCAGTAGACTGACTGAACAATACTAGCCTAATTTGACAATTATGGTTGCAAATTGGCCTTTGGGAAAATGGAAATTCATAAACCCATGTTTCTGAAAACTTACAAGAATAGGCTACATCTATATAAAATGTATTAATGTGTACTTGGACTCGTTATTCCTATTGTGCTTAAAACTAGGCTCCCCTTTCTCCTAAACAGAGAAAGCTTATCACAGTAAGAAGGACAATATCATTGATACAGTCTGGATAGTTCCATGGTTTTCTATTATTATGTTTAACAATCGCTTCTAAGAAGCCTGAGATACCAAAAACTATTTGTTAGAAGCAAATATTAAGACCGTTGTGCTTATGTCCTACTGTTGTGAAAATTGCCATGGGATTGTTACCTTTCACCCAGGTGGTCCCCACTGATGGGCAGAAGTGACCTTGATTTAAGTGTCTCATCTGGAGACAGGCAAGCTCTAACTGTGCAGCAACAGCCCCTAAACACTCTGTTGCAGCATCAGCATTGGATAAAAGCCCATGTCTCAGCTAGAGATGTGCATCTCTGACCTTCTAGCATAGAGGCAATAGTGCTGCCAGCTGTGTTATGCTGACAGGCAAGGGACTTGTTTCTGAAGTCCAAAAGTAAAGAAATTAAGGTAAACACAACACAGACTTCTACTGTTGAAAAAACCAAAAAGTGGCAGTAAACACTAGATAATCTTACGTTCAGTTTTCAAATTGTTTTCCCCATTCCTGGGAGTAATTTCCTTCATTAATGCAGTTCTGCAGCACTCTGTTTAATTTTATCCCAGAATGAGTTCTTTTAGCTGAATAAAAGCCTTTTGAAAAACCTGATTTATGTCACAGTCAAAGCATTAAATAGAGCAATTCTGGTTCAGTGGCAAAGTAGTGGGGTCAAGGTCTGCGGTTCACATTTTCTAAGTGCTGTGCATGGATTTGCATGCACACAGCTTGCATTAGCACTAATACAATTTGTACATGTGGCTCCTGTGCAGTACCTCAGGAATCAAGTCCTCAACAGAGAGGATATTTACAGCACTGAAGCTCATGTTGGGGAAATATGAACAGCTGTGCTCCAAACAGAGAACACATATCTGAAGTAAGACAAGCATACTGAAAATTATATCCTGGCAGTTAACATTTATATTTGTACACAGTGCTAGGCAAAACTGAAAGGAAATATCATTCTTTATTACATTTTGTAGAGCTACCAGGAGAAAAAACCTGTCATCAGAAAAGATTTTTGCTGATTATAATTATTTTCTGCTGCACTTCCTGTAGTGTGGATACAAAAGAAATATAATTAATAAGTACAAGCTACGTCACTCTGCTAATTATGTTTTACTAGCAGTGAGATGACCTCTTTATACTTTTGAATAGTCAGTTGAAATCATTCCTCTGGAATGTATATTTCATAGGCTTTTAGATTTTACTATTTCCAATTTTCAGTTTTAATATCTGTGCACAGAAGTGAGAACCTGAGAAAGGCTTTATCCATCCTTCCATTGTAGGAGCTTTGTATTGACTTGCATCATGTTTAGAGTTGATCTGTAGCTAAATTCACATCAAGCCAAGACAACTTTGCAAAAAGAAATCTTAAATAATTTTAAATTTGACTGATGCCAGTGCCTCAGGTTTCCCCAACTGTGCTTCCATGGAACTGATCTACCAGTCTGTGCTTCAGCCCTGCAGGGTGATGCCTGGAAAGTCAGAGGTGTAACTTCACTGATCTCCATGCACAGGGAGCAAATGGTGTTTTTGCAGACTGCATGATAATTCTCTAATTAAATAGATCATGCTAAATACTTTGCCTTCACACACAGTTTTACATGTGGAGAGGTTTGAGGTAGGGAGACTTTTTTTCAGTAACAGTAATGTAAGAAGAAATCCATGCACTTCTTTTTGAGAACCAAGTATCAGTCACATTTTGCAGGTTGGGAAAAGGAGACCTTGGAATTGTCATTTACCTGAGACCACAGAGCAGGTCAGTAGCAGAACAGACCCCACCTAAAGCTTCACGAGTCTAAGGCCAATGTTCTGACCTCTAGACTTTTATTTTGCTATGCTTGTGGGGTGGGGGTCTTGTACATCCAGTGAATAATTTGTATTCCCAAAAGGAGAACTGGTGGATGAAAGACATGAAAAGCAATTAAGAACAAAGTCTTGTTAAATACCTCTTAATTAGTTTACATAATGAATTTTGGAATATTGCTGCCTATTAGACTCAAAGATTTGGATGCTTCTTTAATATGAATCTTTTATTTCTTAATGACGTATTTGTTGGTCAGGGGAAAACACATCATTTTCACAACAGCTTGTGGAAAAATATTTTCCCAATAACAATCATGACATTATAATTAAAAAAGGAACAACAGCATGGTTGCTGCAGTAGAGGATGGTATTCTGCTCCTGCCACTACTGCTATTTTAGTTCAACTGACTGAAATCCATCTGGTGAAGATGAAGATTCTCGCCCTGCTATGGACAAAATAGGTGTCACACTCATGCTCTGGGCAGATTTCTTGGGTTTTTGGTATGTGCCACACCTTTGAAGCTGACATACTAGTAGGGTTGCAAAGTCAAATGGAAATGCCATAATTTAAATTGCCTGTCCATTTTGATTCAGACTTCTTTGTTGTATTCATGTCTGTACATAGTGGGACAACTTCATCCTCTTTCATTGTCCAGATTTTACCATTTCTGGTGCTAGCGGGAAACACATAAAAAAAAGTTGCTAGGACTGCTGTCTCATTTGCTGAAGAAATGGCAAAGTGTGAAGAAGGGAGTTGGGATGTTGCAAGGATGAAAGTTGGGATGAAAGGCAAGGCTGTCACAGTTAAGCAGCAATGCTAGCTAAGTTCTATTCCTGCGTCTGTTACAGAATTTCTGTGTGATTCCAATCTAATCAAGCCTCTTTTTTACTAGGTGTGTGTTGTTTACTTTCCAAATGCTTAATTTGAGACCCTTGGGTCTGATTTATGAAGCGCTGTTTTTTCACAGGCATAGCTCAAGTAAATGAAAATTATTTGAATATACAAATTGCCAAAGAATTCTAATTGCTCCAGGTTCTGTGTGTCAGTACAGTGTTTCCTTCTTAATTTAATTTATAATTTTCACCTTAATTTATCAGACCTCTTCTACTGAAGGGAGCTAATACAGTCTTTTCCTGTCTCTCTTCAGAACAGTATTTGAAAAGTGAAGATCTACTATACTAAAAGTACTATATGACAGCCCAGGCAGAAATTAATAAGCCTCAGAGCAGTGTGTGAATACAGCTCAATAAATGAGGCATAGGGACACATTGACTAATAACAAGAAAACAAAGGCATTGAGTAGCTGCTCATTATGTCAGTCAGTGCAGGCAGGGGTCCAGTGGGAAAAATAGTAGGTGGTCGGCTAATTAAAGACAGTATCATAATGTGTGCACACAAGGTTGCCCAATTAAGGCTGCACAGTAACCTTAATTCTGACACTTCCCTAAATTTTCAATGCTTGATTTTACACATTTAATGTTCCCTAGCATATTTTTGGTGTATTTACATATATATGCTCCCCATTGCCTCCTTCATTGCCAAACTGTTAATTAGGTTGAACTATTGAGAAGTGCAGTTAGTTGGATAAACAGGGTTTTGCAATGAACCTTGGATATCATGCTGCAGAGCAGGGAACTTCAGGCTGTCAGCTTTGAAGGGTTTACGTCAGTGGTGATGAATTTGTTTTCTTTACTAAATTATTTTTAAGAAGTTTGTTATGTTTTCAGTGCAATCTCTGTTCTTACACGCTATGTTGTGTTATTTCTCGTTCTGCTTCTACATTTATTCTTCACGGCTTATTGATGATGGTGTGGATGAAACATCTTTTTAATGAGTATTTTATTCCTAAGACTCTTCTCCCTTGAGTGTGAGCAGTCTTTAGCTATGGCCCTCATTTTAGAAGATAATTTTATTTCATCCATTTCTGCTTTTGGAAAAATATTGTCTGGAGGCAGATATTTTCATTCTAAAGTGCAGCTTTTTAATTGGCATTAACACATCTACTCAGACAGAAATGGTCAGCAAGGATACTTCAGTGCAGCTGGATTGCAGGGGGTGTTTAGGATGTTTAGGCACATCTGCCGCTGAGGTAAGTACTTGTCATAGGTGCCCTCAAGTTCAAGAGCTGCAGCGTCAGGTGAAAGAGCTGCAGGGAACCATTAGTAGACTACATAGTATTAGAATAGCGGAGGTGGAGATTGACAGATGGTTCCACTACCAGGTACAAGCCTCTAGTGAAACCGAAATGCCTTGGATCCTGATAACAAAAAAAAAAAAAAAAAAAAAAAAAAAAGCAGGGCTTCACTCCATAACCCTCCTTCCAATGGGCCAATTACTAATAAGTATGAGGCATTAATGACAGTGGACATAGAAGAGCAAGGTCCAGAAGGGGAAAACTCAGCAAACAATTTACCACCAGCTGCTCCACCAGCAACAGGCAGTGGGCACCATAAAAAGAAGTGACGGGTGCTTGTTGCAGGTGACTCATTCTGAAGAGGCACTGAGAGACCCAAATGTTGATTGAACAAGGAGTCACAAGAGGTGCTGCCTGCTGGGAGCCAAGATCTGTGATGTGGCTGATAGAGTGCTACATCTTGTGAGGGACATGGGCTGCTATCCTCTACTCCTCTTCCATGTGAGGATAAATGATGTAATGACACATGATATTTCCAGAATCAAGAAGGATTTTAAAACCTTGGGGGAGCAAGTGAAGGGTAGGGAGACACAAACAATTTTCTCTTCCATTCTGTCTACGAGAGGAAAAGGAGGAGTCACTAATGCAAAAATTACACAAGTTAACTCCTAGCTAAGATGTCTGTGCCAGCAAGAAGGTTTTGGGTTTTATGACAATGGAACCTTCTTTGGGGACTGTAGTTTGATAGGGCAAGATGGACTACACTTCTCCTACCAGGGCACTGGAATATTTGGGAATAGACTGTCCAACTTGATCAAGAGGGCTTTAAACTGAAGGATTTGGGGAGCAGGGGAAGAAATGGCAAAGAACAAGCCATCCTGTCTAATGGAAGCAGGATAAGACAGGAAATGCAATGATGACTGCTCTTCAGACGCACACGAAGGCTTACCACCCTGAGGGAGTNACACAAACAATTTTCTCTTCCATTCTGTCTACGAGAGGAAAAGGAGGAGTCACTAATGCAAAAATTACACAAGTTAACTCCTAGCTAAGATGTCTGTGCCAGCAAGAAGGTTTTGGGTTTTATGACAATGGAACCTTCTTTGGGGACTGTAGTTTGATAGGGCAAGATGGACTACACTTCTCCTACCAGGGCACTGGAATATTTGGGAATAGACTGTCCAACTTGATCAAGAGGGCTTTAAACTGAAGGATTTGGGGAGCAGGGGAAGAAATGGCAAAGAACAAGCCATCCTGTCTAATGGAAGCAGGATAAGACAGGAAATGCAATGATGACTGCTCTTCAGACGCACACGAAGGCTTACCACCCTGAGGGAGTATCAAATCAAGGAGGATTCTCTTGTGTCCATCTAGGGAAAACCATGTGTTTGAGTAAGCCCCTGCACTGCCTCTACACCAACACACACAGCCTGGGGAATGAGCAGGAGGAACTGGAGATGTGGGTGCGGATGCAGGGCTACAACCTAATTGTGGTCACAGAAACACGTTGGGACTGCTCTTCTACAAACGGCTGAGAGCTGCCTCAGGATCAGAATCCCTGGTCCTCATGGGGGACTCAACCACTGCAATATTTGCTGGCAAAGCCACTCAGTCAAGTACATGTAGTCTAGGAGGTTCCTATAGAATGTTGATGACAACTTCCTGTCACAGGTGACTGAGGAACCAAGGAAGAGGGGTGTGCTGACATCGTGCTGATAAATATGGAGGGTCTGGTTGTTCAAGATCCTGTGTGGAAGAAGCAGGACATCAAGCATAACCATGACCCTGGATTTCAGACGAGCCGACTTTGGCTTCATCAAAGACCTGCTTGGAGGGATTTCATGGGCTGGAATCCTAGATGGTAGAAGTGCCCAAGAGAGCTGGTCATTCTTCAAGCACCACTTCCTCCAAGCCCAGGATCACTATGGCCCCATGAGTAGAAAAGCAGGAAAAGGAGTCCGGAGTCCTCTATGAATGAACAAAGGTCTGCTGGGACAACTCAGGGATAAAACAGCCATCTATGAGAGGTGGAAGCAGGGCCTTTCTATACTCTTCTCTTACGCAGGCTAAATCTGTCTTCATATGAAAGGAACAGTTGGTGTTGTTAGATAGTCTTCAGCATTATTGCTAGTATTAAAATAAACCCACAAGTGTTAGGTTCAGGATTTGAAAGTCTGAAAAACTCAGACTTTTTTTTCATCCTGCTCTCTCTGCAAACTCATAACTCAATTAATTTCTTTCCTTTTTCTAAGATTTTACCTGAAATAAAAAGCTCTTGTCATGGGGAAAAGAGATCATGACTGGAGGAATCTACAGTATGTATTAAACCATGCAGATGTCTTCTTTAAAGCACTTTTTGTATTTTTTTTTTCCAGAATCAAGACTTAGAGTCAAATGTGCTATAATTAAACACTGATGCACTGCAATTAAGGAATTTTTTTAATTTTATTTTTTATTTTTTCTTTTAAGAGAATGAATTGTAGTAGAGTAATGGAGTAAAAGAAGCATAGTATAACTGACAGAAAATAAGCTGCAAGTGACCTTTTACTTGCATTTAGTGTTTATTATTTATTTTAGGTTTTCATTGGAATTGTCTTTAGTTGCATCTTTTTCTTTTGGTTGTTTAGCATTCAGGAATGATACATTAAAAAAATCTCTTAAGACCATGAAGGCCTTTCACAAAACACCTAAAGTAGTAGTGAAAATAGATGACTAACTCTGAAATTATATTGACTCTTTTATTGCAGTTTTTGTATCAATTTTAACAGACTTTTATAAAGCTTTCTATGCTTATAAAGCTCTTTCCTTTAGAAACTGTATAGAAATCATGTGACAATGAATTACATTTTAGCATAGCCTAAAGTTATTGTTTTATCTCATATTGTGAAGTCCTTTGGAATCTTTTTTTTAAGACTTAGGTTGGTACAGGCTCTGACATTCTTGGAATGTATGTAAATTACAGAGGTTTTCATATCTTTTCTTACTTTGAGCTCTATATCTGAATTTTCTGACACATTTTTCACTTTTTGAGTTAAGGATTTGTAGAGTTACATTTTCCTGTAACACTCTGTTCATGTGAATTAAAACCAGAAGCACAGAGAACATAGGTGACCAGATGAAAACAAATATGGATGACAGGTCAAGCCAAAGGACATACTTATCCAGTATGTCCTTATAAGTACCCAGTAGTTACCCAGAACTTACAATATCTTCTGCTGCTACATTTAGCCTTCTTCGGGAAGCTGTTCTTGAAGTCCAAATGCTTTCACCTCACCTTGTTTCAAACTTGGTATCTCAGACTAATAGCATTTAAGTGCTTATACACAGACAGAAATGACCTTCTGAAATCTTTCTTCATGACACTTGTTTAGCTAAACACTTCAGTTGATGCTTAGCACCAGATACATTTGACAGGAGCCTCATCCAAAACCAGATAAAGAATCGATTCTTCTCGTGTTTTGGAATGGGTCCCAAAGCATCTAAGCACGTGCTAAATTCTGTATTGGCTGAATTACCTCCAAATTGTCACAGATAAAAATTTGAAGAGAGAGAGTCAATGGATGGACAGTGAAGGCAGTGAAACTAAAAGACATTTACACTACATGAGCATATTCCCTCTCTTACTTTTTTTTTTTAATCAATTTGCTTTTTCTACAAAAATCCATGATTCTGGTTAATTTCTTGCTTGTATTTTTCATCCACAGTAAACTTCCTTCTTGCAAATAACAGAGCTCAGGCTGCTTACTAAATTATTTTTAATGTGGTCCTATTCCAGTAGTTTCAAAATGTGATGCCACTTGAAGATATACTGCTCAGGTGTCTTAGTGTATAGTTTATCATCACCTCCAAATATCCTTGTTCTGGGCATTGTACCATTCATTCCTTCCTTTTCTGATTCAGTCTGCGTGATATTTACTACCATTCTGTCTCAGGAGCTCACACTTCACCACATCATTCTTTATGAACCTCTTTGCAAAACATGGGTTTAATCTGTCAAAATAAACCTGGGTATGTGTGGTATTTACATATTTTAATTCTTGGATTAGTTGCCCAGAACATAGGCTGATACCTATACATAATTGTAAATTAGAAAAAAAAACCCTCAAACAAACAACAATTGGACAAAGTAATAGAAGTCAATCTGTATAAACTGTTACCCATCATTCTTCATGGTTTCAGTGTAATTATTTACACTGTGGATATAGAGAAGATGGTACTTTTGGGTTTTGGCATTATAACACTTTGCCAGTGCTGCTTAGTGATTTCATAGAGCTTACAGATACTTTGGCCCAAAACTATGGTTTCAGCTCTCCATAGTCCTGCATTTAAAAGCAGCCAACTCAGATCATCTCCTATGAACCTGAATCTTCCTCTCCAACTTTCTGTACAGACAAAGCTTATTGCTATGCAAACAATAAATAAAATACATTTAGCAGAACCTGCAATATGTAGGGAAGATGATTTAA